>MEHQ01001585.1:0-273650 GCA_008828725.1 Saccharina japonica | reverse complement strand
AAAAACCCCCGCCTTTTTTACATATTCTTTTTTAAACCATTTGTAGTTGGAAAAAAAGAAGGGGGGGGAGGGGGGGGGGCGTCCTGTATTGGTGAATTAAATGGCTGGCCACTACGTCTGGCAACGTTTCGACAGCGTTAGACAGACGGAAAGCTGCCGGCACTGTTTGTTCTGGCGTGGCATGCAGTCGGTTTTGATCTGGAAGCGTTTTGGCGATTTCAATTCCAATACTGTAATGCCCGATGTATCGCGCGAGGAAACTTGCCACGTATTACACTGCGGTAGTTCGTGTATTCACCGTTGTTATCGTGGTTGTGGTTGTAGTCACACGAATTGTTTTTGACGCCGCGCGAAGACAACGACGATCGCGTGAGCCGGCACTGCATGAGCGGTGGTATCATCCAACGTGACCTAGCCAATATGAGAGTGCACATTGCGGTTGTCTAAACGTTGACCTGGCTCCTTGTGGAACCTTGCACTAGCAGTGGCGACAGGTCATTAAGTGTGCTTGAACGGTGGATCACTACCGTTACTAGTTTTCGTGAGCGGGGTTTAGGCCGGAACAACGTGCTCTAGATACTCGTACTGTAGTATGATCAAATTCAACACACTGGCCACTTCGTCTTCCAGATAACCTTCAAACGCATTATCGTTTGAGTTCTCTCATTCCAGCGGGGTGTCCTTTCCGGCATGCGAGTGTTGCGCTGACGTACTACAACAGTAGGTTGACACGTTTCCATGGCGTTAAATACGAATGCTACCAAAGGTGCCCTCACACAATACCCGCCGGCCCAAAGGTGCCCTCACACAATACCCGCCGGCATGTATCGCAACTGTACGGATTAGATAGACGAAAACGTCGCATTGTTGTCAAAAACGAAACTCGTCGAGAGGCCAACCAAAGATTCCTGGTTCTTCCGATCCCGGCGTCCAACCACCGGCCAATATACATACGGAGGCTGGCGTTCTTCGCACGCTGAGACCGACGGTATGCTCTCATCGCCTAATCGCGCGGTCCCGTTCCCGCAGGGGTCGCGACCAAAACAAAACATATCTTACGCGCCGGTGGACCAGAGGTAATGAAACTGTCGTCGGTATAGGCGCATGAAACTTTGGAAGACACACCTTGCTTGAAGCGCCGGATGTGCTGCACGCTAGGCCGAACACGAATGCCAAGGAACAACCCTAAACTTCAAGTTGTGGCGATGGCTGCTAAAAACCCATTCGTGGTTGTCTGGGTAGCCTTGAGTATAGATTTATCATTAAACAGTGTTCAGGTCTATGGCTACGGGCGAGAGAGCAGCAGGAACATTTACACCCACGACAGTGCTGTTTCCATACGTCGCGATGATTAACAGCCAAAATTATTGATATAACCCGCACCATTTATTTGTGGTTTTTAGTAACTTGATACTCCTAACAAATATTTTCATAGACGGGACGAGTGCCAAGCCATGGGAATGAAAATCCTTCGAATACAGTAGAGAATAATTACATCATGCTGTATTTACTGACGGGCGTGTGAGACCACCGCGATGTCAACTTTGATTGAGGTTCAGAAGATTAATACCTACTGGTGTTTGCAACCCCTTTACATTTGGTGTACAAGATAGCGCCACAATTATACAGTAAATCCCTTCGAAGTTCGGCCATGCGGCGAAGGTGGTGCATTGATCACCTGGAGGGGCTGTTGCGGAAGTGCTACACAGGTGTGTCGAGGCCCACGTGGCAAATATCATTATTAATAGCACTCACGTTTAGGTCACGTAGGTAACGTTGCCGTTTCATTTGACAGCGCCGTACCTAGGGCCGATATATGCCTCAATTGTAACATTCAAGCCACAAAATAGAAACGGTTCCCATGGCCCTATGCCGACGCTTGGAAAACGAGACTGTGGCAACATAGGTATAAATATAATAAGTCCCTTCTGCTGTCGATTGTAGAAGTCGCGTTACCGCGATGGTATAGACAACATCAGCAATCGCTGGTGGAGCTTCGACCAAGGAAGAGGTAAGCGACGAGTACGTCGCATTAGATTGATTGGTTCCACACACGGGGGTTTCTCCGTTCGAAGCGATCTCTACCATGGCGGACGTATCGCAAGTGGGTTTCTTGATACCACATTTCGTTGTGGACGAGTAGTTACTGTAGTGGACAGCAAGGCCAAATCATTCGAATTCCCAGTAATGACCCCACCGTGCGTAGACCAGTTGCGTTCCGAATGCCCCAACGCATAAAAGCTACTCGCGCCGTGACATTCGGTATTGAAGACTAAAGTTGTTCGTTCATGCTGCAAAGTTCATGATGTAAATATCAGCAAATATGATTTTTAGCCCTATACAATAAAATGCAAAAACAGGCTACGGCGCTTAAACCCTACACGATATATTTAATGCCCACATGTTCAGTGTGCAATCGGGCGGGACCCATTTCCACAACCATACCCAGATCTAAGGGGGTTACAATATCTTCCATGCCGCCTCGTTGGAAAAAAATGTACTACGGAATAAGGAGGCGTCCGTTGTTTCACCGTGTCGAATGCTAGGTGTGTAATGTCACATGACGTCAGCCAGCAAAGCAAGAATAGTATATTGGTTGTCTGCTACTTGCTAAACACCCGACGATCTTACATATGCGAGCACTGCGAACGTTATCGCCAAATGGCGTTCCACCACACGTTATTTATCGACCAGGTCCAGCAGTGGATGGGTGTTATTTATGTAGTATCAGCCATGGCCTCTTCTTAAGGAAACCCTCCCATCACTCACACAGATTCGGGCACGAAAGGGAGCCAACGCTAGCTTCAGCAAGCGTCACCTGTTCCTTCGATCGCGTTGCCTCGAAAAGAGCGGCACAAAATTCTAGAAACACATACATGATACGTTGGAAAAACTGTACTACGGAATAAGGAGGCGTCCGTTAATTCACCGTGTCGATTTCTAGGTGTGTAATGTCACATGACGTCAGCCAGCAAAGCAAGAATAGTATATATTGGTTGTCTGCTACTTGATAAACACCCGACGATCTTACATATGCAGGCACTGCGGACGTTATCGCCAAATGGCGTTCAACCACACGTTATTTATCAATCAGGTCCAGCAGTGGATGGGTATTATTCTTGTAGTATCAGCCATGGCCCCTTCTTAAGGAAACCGTCCCATCACTCACACAGATTCGGGCAAGAAAGGGAGCCAATGCTAGCTTCAGCAAGCGCCACCTGTTCCTTCGATCGCGTTGCCTCGAAAAGAGCGGCACAAAATTCTAGAAACACATACATGATACTTGAAAATTGATAGCGACAGACCTTGATTACGGCAAACGCCAGGGCACTCTCCACGCAACGAAACCTCTCAACAGACGTTCGCGCTGCAATAACGATACGTTATATATGCGCTATGTTTAAACCTTTCAAAAGAAACACTCGGCTTTCACGCGAAAAGAGGGCCCCTTAACGGCACTGTATGATGGGCCACGACTACTTCGGTTGCTTCCAGCCGTTCCAACGATGCAAACGAGCCCGTCGGCAACCAGGCCGTGATCACGGCAGTGGGTAGGCTGCTCGCCATCAGGTCCCCACCGAGATGACTTATTACAACTTGCAATCTTGCACCTTTCCGTGAAGCTGATAATCGGGCCGCCAACGACATGGGCCTTATGGCGGGGGCATGCAGTGGGCACACCATCAATCGCTACACCCCACTTTGGCCGCTTCATGCACGAGGGATGTGAGCAGCCCTTACGGTTGACATCCACCATACCGTCCGCAGCATGTTGCTTGCAGTACACCGCCGGCTTGTTCCCCGCGAAATTGAAGTTCGGTTGTTTCGCGCAGGAGTGAAGTGAACACTGACGTCTTCTACGAACGTCCACCATGCCGTCGAGCTTATGCTGTTTGCAGTACACCGCCATCTTTGTCCCCTCGACCTTGAAGGTCGGTCTGTGCTTGCAGGAGCCATGAGAGCAACGCATGCTGCGAACGCGAACCATGCTATCCTCAGCATGTTGCTTGCAGTACGCTGCCGTCTTACCTTCCGCATTAAAGCTCGGTCGTTTCATGCAGTTGTCACGGGAGCAACGCGGGCTCCGCACGTCTACCATGCCGTCCTCAGAATGCCCCTTGCAGTACAACGCCATCTTGCTGCCCTTGACATTGAAGCTTGGTTGCTTAACGCAGGAGTCATGTGAGCATTGCTTGCTGTAAATAATAACCATGCCGCCCTGAGCATGCTGCTTGCAGTACGCTGCCGTCTTACCTTCCACATTGAAGCTCGGCCGTTTCATGCAGTTGTCACGGGAGCAACGCACGCTCCGCACGTCCACCATGCCATCCGCAGCATGCACCTTGCAGTACAACGCCTTCTTTATCCCCTTGACATTGTAGAGTGGTGGCCTGGTGCAGGAGTCGTGCACACATCGCTTGGTATATACGCTGACCATACCGTCCGCAGCATGTTGGCTGCAGTACGCCGCCCCCTTTCTGCCTTCGACATTGAAGTTCGGCTGTGTCATGCAGCCATCGTGTACGCAGTGCCTCATTTCACCCCAGATTGTTCAGCAGCGCCAGTAAACGCCTGGGGAATGTCAGCAGGAAGGGTTTTCGGATAAATGAAATTTTGAGCTGACCTGTTTACGAACCATGCTGCAAAATAGTGACCGTACCGTGCACAATGGTATTCTTGATCCCCCCAAACTGATAGGCATGCCAGTAGCTTAGGGCGAACCAAACTGTTTGACGAGGGTTGCGAACCGTCACTTGTATTACCTTTTATTCCTGCTGGAGAGTTTGACGAAATTTAAAGGGTGGACGAAACAACCAGCAGATATGTACTTTCGCCGCCATCATCCAGCCGTTTAATGTGGCAGGACACGGGAAAAGACGTCAAATATGTGGAGTGGTTTTCCAGAGGTACACATTTCTAGGTCGGTGTCGTGGAGGAAGACCTCGCGATAGAGATCAAACAGGCGGGTTTAGACTTCTGATGGGTGACAGCGAGTTTCACAGTTCTTTGGAAGCTTACCCGTTCACATTGTATGATTTGAGGCAGAAATCTATGCTCGGTGAAGAAACTCAACAAAATATTGTGAATTTCGTCGGCACTTTGGGCCAACGGGGGCCTTATTTCCCGAGTTTAATGTACATTTTATAACTACCTTCAAGGACAAGCGAGAAAATGCGTTTGCACTATGTGGGACGTTGCCTCACTCGCTGCTGCTGTACTTGATCATGAAATACCTTACGCTCACATGTACCAGAACACAGATGTATCACATGCGGGGTCGTCGCCAGTTGAGAGCAGGCGACACGGTGTGATTTTCGACCAAGGCCACAAATGGGCCCAGCCTTATCCGTAAGAAGCATTCGGCACCGCAAATGGACTCGTATTCCAACGCGTGCTTACCGTTCGCACACTTCACAAAGATATGATATACCAGGTAGTACGCAAGCCATCGACGCACGCTACGGTAGAGGTGCACGTGTTTTGTCTATGGGTGGTCAATTGAGGAGCTCTATTCCTTACCTAAAAACTGATTTTGGAGGGAAATAAAAGTGCCACCCGATGAAAGATCCCATGGCCTACAGTAGGCATAACATTAAACAGATAGCGATACAATGATGAAATTCCGATGATTTGGGGTTAAGGAGCCCCGTCACTAAGAAAACGTTTCAGCCAAAACGTGCTATCTCTATCGTAGCCCGCATCCATCGTCGAACGGGCTTTTGATCTCTTACATGAGGATGCGTTGGAAATGCCTCAGTCGTTTTGGGGCTTCCGAGTTATGGAAAAAAAATGCTTCCAAAGGGATAGCCATTCGTTTGTTGTTTTCTGGACTTTAGTCGAAGGTTGACCTTGTGCTGAGTGTTGCCAACGTCAAAATTCGTAAAGGCGCACGCCATAGTTCAAACGTGAATATCTCTGATAGTGTCAACATCGTTATCACTGTAGTATACGGCCGGGTTACGTGCTGCTGTTGAAGGCCAGCGGCAGGGTTAAACGCTCGAGCCTACGGGACGGATGCGATACTGGTCTTGCAGAATGATGCTGCTGGCTCTTGCGGTTCTAGGTACTTCATGCACGCGCATATCCTGTGCCTTTCGGCACTAACTATTATAGCCTTCAAGCCACCGATTACGTGGCGTCGTTTGCCTAACCTGCGCGCAGTCTCTTGCCTGTCTCGCGCGCCACCTTTTGGAAATTATTGTCAGTGGCGCGTTCATAGCCTCCAATCACTGACAATCGGCGTCCGTCCCAACGAAAACCTTACAAACCTCGTCTGTCATTCGTAGTGAAAGCCAAACGTTCTCGCATGTAACGCCTGATGAAGGGTGAGGTATTCCCAGTACCTTCGAATTTTCCCCCAAAAAGGAAGGTGTCACGATAACGGCTTATATCCCGTACATGGGGAATGGGTTTGAACGACAGCGGTATGACGTATACAGAAACATGCCTTCCCATGGAGAGCCAGTTTTCTTCGGGTTTACTTGATTTCAGTGACAGTGAAATGTCGGTGAACTGACGCGTGGTGAATAAAGGCACGGCCTGCTGCAAAAACAACAGAGCACGATTGCCTCGTTTTCACCACTCAGCTGCAGTAGTACACAGCCAGGCACTGCTTCTGCAGTCATGCGTCACGTTTTAGGACGTGGCATCACGAAACTAACCTGCTAGTCATGTGGCACTTGCTCTCCTTGTTTATTTGTCAAAATTCTGAGTACGCGCACGCGCCCATGCTTTACCTATCGGCACTGATTATTTTACCCCCCCGGGCAGCATGTTACAGGCTCCGAAAAACTGAACCAAATGCATACTACAGCGAGAACATACCACCACGCACCAGGCCGGTCCTGTTCGTATCCCTGAGGCGTCGGTTGTCGGAGCTACGAGTGGTTTCGGTTTGGATAACGTGCACTACCTGTCAGCACGTCTCAGGAGCGGAGCGATCGCACCAGTCGACCACCACTAGTCACTCACGTTTGTCCTTACACCCTACCTACGAAGTTCGTATTGGATCGAAGGTGGAACAATTTTGGTGTTTCCTGCCTCTTTAGTCGGGCAATGCATGGAGTCGTATTTTAACCCCCTCTGAAACTTTCCGCCGTGTATGTGAGGTGGGCCGTTTAACACTCGCCACTGCTATCGACAGGCATGAGCAAACGCATGTCATTTTGACGAGTCACTCGCTGGGCGCGGACGGTGGATTCCAACAGCAAGCGGATATCATAAAATACCAGTTGGAGTGTACACCATGAAGACCCGTGTGTTGGAGTGGGATCAGAACCGTCGGCCGTCTATAATATTTCTTGTCAAACACGGTGAAGCGCGAATATGATGAGGAACTATGACGCAGCTAGTGTGGTGAGTTTGTTCAGAATAATCGGTCGGTGAGCTCTACAATTCTATTGGTAATAGCGGTACGGCCACGGCTCCGCTCGTGGCGCAAGCCCTATGTATCTCATTGCAGCATGTAAGCATATAGATAGGCCGTATACAGGATTACTCCAAAGTGTAGAAAATGAGAAAATCATAAACATTGTTGCTTAATGCGGTATGTTGTCCCGCCGCAAGGCACTGCTGCTATCGACCAAAAGGATGATCTGAACGGTAATATAACCAGAAAAAGCTACTTCATCCCTGGGGACCGGCTCGGGGACCGGCTCGCGATTGTCGGCGGCTCAAAGCGACGGCCACGGCGCGACGCGGCGCGACGTGACGCGACGCGGGACCTAGTGTTCCACAGATTGTGGCACCCAGCCTCCCTGTCAATTGGGCAAGGCGGGGCTGGAGCGCTCTCGATCGCGCTACCCTAGTAACGATAGGCGTGTTCATGTCGAATGCCGTCGTGCGTTTCGTGTATATGACGTAGGCAATCTCAGAGGTGTCGTGTGAAGGGTTGTGCTGCTGGATGTGCTAACGCTGGATCTGCTGGGTTTGGTTTGGGTATGGCACTAGCTTGTCTGTGGGCCATGGGGGCGGTTTGCATACTTGAATGTTTGAAGTCAGCGTGCCTGAGTGCCTTATGTCAGAGAAAACCAACTAATTTTCCAGAACGTTCTGATATCTACCAAGTGGGGGACTCAACTGGAGGGACGATCACACTGCTCGGGGGCTCTTGTAGTGGATCAAGGGCGGGAGTCAGCGCGGACTGGCGAGGGTACCACTCTGCAGCCTCTTGCTTTCTGCTGCTGCTGTTGCTGTTGCTGCTGTCTGCTACTGCTGCCGCTTCTGCTGTTGTGGTGCCGACTGCTGTGCGACCTTTAGGCGTGTTCATGTCGAATGCCATCATGCGTTTTGTGTATATGGCGTAGGCAATCTCGGCAGTGTTGTGTAAAGGCTTGTGCTGCTGGATGTACCAACGCTGGGTATGCTGGGTTTGTTCTGGGTGGAGCCCTGGCTTGTTGGTGGGCCGTGGGGGCGGTTTGAATATTTGAATGTTTGAAGTCAGCGTACCTTGGTGTAATATGTCCCAGAACCCCAACATATTATCCAGAACGTTATGATATCTACCAAGTGGGGGGCGTTACTGAAGGGAGGAGAACCCTGCTGGGACTCCCCTGGTAGATCAGGCGCGGGATTCATTGCGGACTGGCTAGGGTACCACTCTGTCGCCTCTTGTTTTCTGCCGCTGCTGCTGCTGCTGCTTCTGGTGCTGTCTGCTGCTGCTGCTATAGATTTCAAATAAGCAGTATAATATGTTCGAATTGTAAATGCAGATATTGCCCTATTGGATATACTCGTAGTGGTCTGACATAAATGTTTGTTGGTCTGTCTGTTGACTATGCACACATGGGCACCAATCGTGCAGCGGGTGCGACTACGACGCTTTCGACTTGCTGTTCTAGAAACGGTTCGTATAGTAAACACGAAGCCGCGTTAATTGGAAAACCTATCGTTTACCATTACCAAGACACGCTGTCCCAAGCAGTACGTCTATCTTCATGGGAAACTGAATCGGTCGAAAGTTGACACACATGCATATGATATTACTTTAGACATTTTGCGCCCAAAAGTTTATACCAGATACCAGAAACACGTTTGCAACCGCGTAATTCAGCGGGTGACGTCAGCCGAAAGAAACTTAAGTACGTACGACAGGGAGACACAAGATGCAAGCCACAAGCAGCTGTCGGCAAAGTGAACAACGTGGCGGCGGTTGCAATATGCGCTGTGTCCGGTACTTTTGTAACTTCTCCATGTTAGCATCCAGAAAATTGCAATACGGCAAACCTTTACGAGTACAGAAATAAATTCGCTCAAACATCGTCGGATGGTCTCGTTCACGCTCACCAGACAGCTGGCTGGAGTTTACAGGCACCAATGCCCCCTTGGTGGGACTTGAACAAACGAGAACCTGCCTCGCCTGAGATCCAGTTGGTGCCCACTTCCCCTTATCCTGTTATACCCTAGTCTATTGCCGGCTTCCACAGGCCCCTCTCGTGCAAGATGTCTTATTTTGCTGCAGGCTTTCAGTGTTGTGTGTCCGGCGGGGTATTAAACTAGCCGTCCCCCATGTCAGGGAAACGCCTCATCAATTACCAAAAAACCTGACTTGTCGTGTGGCACTTAGGCCCTGACCCATTTGGTGTTTTTTTTTTTTTTTTCGTGCCCACTTTTCCGGAATGGCACGAGTCCAAACGAGCCAACTATGGCACCAGGGTTTGGCCCTTTTCCCACAGTTTTGGCTTTGGTTTTGGTAGCCATAAGCCACCTTTTTGAGGACCGTTCACGTTGTTTTGGTCGGTTTTGCGCAAAAGAGCGAATTATGGCACCAGGGTTTGGCCATTTTTCCAGAGTGTGACTTCTTCGTGTTTTAGGGTGTATTTAAACACATAAGCGGGGAGTGTGAACATAAACCAACTGCTGAAATTCTGAATCGTATGCATATAAGTCAATCACTTTAATGCTGTTTAAGTATTCAGCGCAGTTCCCGATGCCGACTGGGCATCTAGCCCGGGCTTTCAACGAACCCAGCGCCAAAAATAGGGGTGGCATAGGCTGCCTATGGTATATTTTCTCTTGTTTTGCCACCCCTTGTGCCCACAATCCTAATGGCACGTGCCCACTCCAGCTTATGGGTTTGCTTATGGTACATAGAGCCAATTATGTCAATCGCTATGCCCACCAAATGGGTCAGGGCCTAGTGGCACTCCGTCTAGTAGAGTCTAAAACAGGGTATACAACCTACTGTACACGAACTAGCGCCCGGTGCCTAAGGGTTCGTCTGCACCCTTCTTGGCTGGCGAGTCCGAATAAGAAAAGCCTCGGTACAGCTGTCGTTTCGGGGATTCTGCGCGTCTTGTCGGTGCGTAGGGATTAAAAGGTGAGGCTCTCAATGGGTTTCTGTCCCACATAATATCGCTGCTGCTGGGTGCTTTACTCTAGCCTTACAGCATTAGCAAAGAGGCGAGGTGAGATGGTCGTGTACATAGCTGATTGCGGTCCAAAAAATGGACATTCGATGGACCAGTTGGATTAAGCCGTGAACTTCGCAATTGCGGTCCAAAAAATGGACATTCGATGGACCAGTTGGATTAAGCCGTGAACTTCGCAAGCAGGCGCGCCGCTGTTGGTGCCCTCACTGCTGCTGCTGCTGCTGTACTGCTGTACCGATAGGTATCATGCTTTTGCTGTGTCACTGTAGTACTGCTACGACCAATTCCCTGCTGCTGCTGTACTGCTGAGCCGACAACTATCATGATTTTGCTGTACTGCTGTAGTACTGCTACGAACAATTTTCTGCTGCTGCTGCTGTACTGCTGTGCCGATAACTATCATGCCTTTGCTCTACTGTTGTACTGCTACGGACAATTTCCTGCAGCTGTTGCACTGCTGTGCCGAAAACTACCATGATTTTGCGGTACTGTAGTACTGCAACGAGCAATGTCCTGCTGCTGCCTGCTGCTGCTGTACTGCTGTATGCACCGATAACTATTTGTCTTTTTCGGGGCACGTGTCGCGACACGTGCCGCGATACCCCACGGCGTGTCGCGGCGAGTGTCGCAGGGAGTGAGTGTCGCGGCGAGTGTCACTAGAAAAACCCTAACCCTAACCCTAACTAACCCTAACCCTAACCCTAAGGCGTGTCGCGGCATGTCGCGACACGTCGCGGCGTGTCGCGACACGTGCCACGAAAAAAGTCAAATAATGTAGATCCGTGCCAATGTCTTGCTGCTGCAGCAGACTGCTGCTGCTGCTGCTGCTGCTGCTGCTGCTGCTGTGCTGCTGCTGCTGCAGCAGCTGCTTTAGTCGCGAAGACAATAAACAGGATACCTGACGTTGATGGAAGCCAGACGGAAAACACATGGATTCAGCGGAAGTTGGAGTGCTTATTATAATAGAGGTACTGCTGTACTGTTGTAGGAAGTATTAACAGACGGATTTGGGAGTCGATATTAGCTGGTGGGAGCCAGTTAAGAGTATACCTGGTATGCAGTATCTTGAAAGTTGCCGTGAAAGTGCCATTCGGGAGCGATTTTTTAATAGCAACGCATATTCTAAAAAAAAATAAAAAAAGGAAAAGAATTCGATTTATTTCCCGGCGTTTTTACGCGGGTGGCTGTAACTTTAAAGATTATTGCGTTTTTTCCCCATCGAGGTGCCCTCAGCAACGCCGCCACCACGAGCGCTATAAGTTGGATGCCCAGCGTGTTAATAGCTGCATCCAAAAGAAAACATCAAGAGCTATCCATAATATATTTCAACTCGGCTCAACTCATCGGGGTGCATGAGATATCAAGCAAAGGGCACAAGGAATCTTCTTCGTCGCTGCTGAAAGCAACACCACACGTGCATCGTACAAAAACTATATTAAAAAATCGATTTGGCAGTGTCCGCAGTGTCCCCGATGCCGAACTATGAAGTCATACAGCAAGTGTTTTTATTTCCCTTGCTCCCCAGGTGCCTCTTTTCAAGGTGCCACTCGACGCCCGTTCGATCGCGGGGAGGGCACTCACCCCACCACAGTAGCAGCAGCAACAGCAGTAAGCAGCACCAGCAGCCTCAAGCTTACTAGGTTTGAGGATGTTGTCATCGTCGTCTTTGTTTGCCTCGTCTGTTTTGCTAGTACTTGTGCTCATTTTTACGTACGAGTAGTCGTATGATATCACGAGTATACTTACCACACACAGCTCACGGGGCCTTACTTTTCAACTCTGGTGGTGTACATGGCAAGCCCTGGTCATACTCGTCAGGGGCTGCCTCCATCTGGAGCAGCTGCGTGCACACTGCTGCGAGCTGCGGGGGCGGGGCTGGCCTCGTCCAAAGAACGACTCGTACCGACGAAACTCTCAAGATGCCCCTGTTCCCTTTTTGTGGGTGATCCAGGCCTATGAAACCCTACTTGAATCAAGTCAAATCAATGCGACACGAAAACCTACGGCGGCTAAAAAGAGCGACACGTTTTCCGACGGCTTGCGTGAACACTAAAAAATCGCCTCTCCCGTTTCCACCCCATGCAATCCCTGGAAGCTGGGAGCTTCCATTGCTTTCGAACTCTTCCACTACTTCCATGGACGGTTTCACCGCTTCTTACACGGAAGAAGCTTTAAGCTTCCATCACTTCCTCCATAAAATATGGAAAATTCCATTACCTACATAAAAAAAGCTTCCATCTGCTCCTATGAAGGTAGTGGGGGCCTTGACAAAAAAACAGTAAGTATTGCTCCAGACCCAAACATGCAATATACTATTCAGCTGGTACAAACGATGAACACCATCTTGGTCTCCTGTATCCTCCAGTGCTTTATCTGTAGGACACGCAAGAACGCGAGATATGGCTTTGTACGTATGCGTCATAAACAGTATTTAGTACAAGGTTTTTGCGTGTGACGGGGCATCGCTTTAATTAATGCGGTTAAAGACCGCTTTTAACCGGTTTTTGGAAACCCAGCAGGCGTGTTCCGAGTAACCGGTAAAAAAATGCGCGGTATTACCGGCTTAAACTGGCTACTGTTATAAAATGGAGTCAAAACGCGGCTTAATATAAGTATCCATTTATATACAAATCCAGGCGCGTCAGTAACATAAATTAATTATGATACGAGCCTTATTCCTTTAGCCCCCCCAAAAACTAACATTGGAACTCGCACTCGGTATCCTACTAGGTATCAAGTGCACAATAGACCTGGTTCCGTGAAATAGAGAACCGTAAAGCAGAAATAAAACAGTATATCCATGTTCCCCTACAGAAGGCAGCTCAAGGTGCAAGTGCAGCACAGTAGGTGCTGATTATACAGATAGGTGGTCGCTGAGAGGGACATATGCGTAAAGTCCGCCCTCTACAATAATAGCCCGTAACCGCTCTTCTTGCCGAAATGGACACCATAATCATCCAACGTATATACATACAACGCACTGCTGTTGTCGCAGGTGCTCATTATATTGGCGAAATGTCTCAGGTCAAGGTGCAAATGCGGCACAGGTACTCATTATATATCAGGGATGCGTATTTCCCGGTAGCGGTAATTCCCGGAAATTAATAGGGCTCGAGGTAATATTTTTTTTCAGAGGAAATTATTCGCGTCCCCTATCCCCGGGAAAATAACGCCTCCATATAGAATGGAAACCCCCGTTTTTTTTTTTGGTCAAACGCTGCTAAGCTGTGCAGCAGCGCAGAGCGTTACCTAGGCGCCCACATGCCCCTCCTATGTCACACAGATATCCTACAGAGGAATAGGATGTTATGGCGAGCGGAATCATCGAAGGAATGTACTAATAACAATATAAAATATAATCATACATTGACATATGATATGAGATAACATATTCGAATGGAAAGGGTGCACTCGGCGCAGATGCAGCTGGGACGCTGGGATTTTGTTGAGGCGTCCAGCGTCCATGTTTCCATGTTTCCATGTTTACAGTTTTACTGGATAATGAGGTCGCGACCGCTACACGCCTACGAAGCAGCGCACTGCTGTAACTGCTAACTTCCTGCTTTGCGCTGATGATTTACCTCGCGACACAAGTATATTCGTACATGAGAGATCGCTATCAGCACTACGGCTGTTGTCGTATTATTCCAGTATCAAATGGCCGCAGGACGAAATCAACGAGGACGCGAACAAGTGAAAAATCAACTGAAACCGATGAACATTTACTCTAGTACTTGCAGTGTGCACAACCACTACTGTTGTGTACCTGGTGCAGGTATTATACGTATATATATAGAGTGTAGCGTTAAAATGATCGAAAATGACTGTCCGGAGGCCTGGACAAATCTTATACTTGTGCTTCATGTAGTGCATGGGCCACCCGGGGATGATAATTTTTTGTCCCCTCCCAAAAATTACGCCTTTTTTTCCTTAAATGAGAGGAAATAGGGGAATATTTTACGAAAGGCTGAAAAAGGCTGTTTCCCGGAAATGTTTGGGTTCCGGGCGAGGAAATACGCATCCCTGTTATATATAGGTGCTCGCTGGGAGAAGCTGTACATAGTTGTCATATTTCAGTTAATGGGTCAATAGTCATAGGTGCTCATTATGTAGAAATGTCGTGGTGCTTATTGTAAAAGCTAGTCGTTTATAGGTCAGTAGTAATGCGTGCTCATTATATGGTTGGCGCAAAAAGCCCGCAGCTCGCTCAACTTGGCGCTCAGGGCTCCAAAGGTGAATCATCCAACGTCCAACGTACTACTACTGTCGTAGGTGCTTAGAAGAATGCACTGCGCTCAGGGCTCGAAATATGGCACACCAGAATCACACAACGTCCAACACAGAAAGAAGTCGCAGCTCCAAGTGGGGCACAGAAATGTTGCTCCGAATGTCACACCACAAGCATCCAACGTCCAGCGTACTGTCGAGTATACGCTTCGCTCACAGGGCTCTAAATACGACACAGATAGAAGGTTGCATTGAATGTGAATGATCTCGTCAGAACGGTCAAGAATGGCTGCCAGTTTTTTCTTAGGTGGTTATAACTTTACTCGTAAGAGTATTATGCGAGGAGGCAGAGATACACATTCATTACTATCCAGGCGTACGATAATCACTCGCACAATGTGTTTTACGACAAGCAAAATATGTATGATTCAAGTATAGCAGCACGTGTATGGCAACTACAGTAGGCCGTGAATAACTTCGTACTGTACATATCAGGTCAAAGGTTATCGCCACAGTGCTGTAGCCAGGCATAGCTGAGGACAGACCTATTCATAGTCGCGCCTGTCGGGTGTTGCAGTAGCCGAGCACATCAGTAGTACTGGTGGATGGTGTGCGTAGGCAGATACGTCTAATGACGGGCATACCTCACGTCAATATGACCATGACGTTGGCCCGTCATGGGGATTGTAAGCAGACGCGAGATATTAAACTTATCCCATATTTCCAATAAATCCTCTTCGTTTCTATGGAAACCCTCTGAAATTGTTTCGAGCGAGGAAGGAAAGTGAACTTTACTCCCAAAACAAAATGGGCGGGTACCTGGTATTGTTCAATTGGTTTTACAATGTGCAATTACAATAGATATTTCGCCTCCGTTGAACTGCCCGAGATGCTCTGCACATACTTTAATACTTAAATGAACACACTATTAAATATTAGAACGGGGATGCTGGTCCCCCCCGTCGGGTTTAGCTTACACAAAACGCCCGTCACGAGACTTTCCTCAATGCTATCCGTTTTGTGAATAGCATGCTTTGAATGAGCCTCCCGAGGAAACAGTTACGCGAATACGCGGTTCATCGACGATACTGAGGCAAGACAAGGTTCGGTACGCAAGATAAAAAAAAAGGTAATCTCCGCATGGAGAAAAACATTCTACTGCAGTGGTTATTTGTGTTATCGTAGTTGCAACACGTGTTTCCACGACCAGGTACAAGTACGTGTGTGATATGACTGGGTGAGACACAGAGTATCCCCTTGCAGGTTTGTCTATTAAGCATCCTTGGTGTTACTCACTTTCCGTAGAGTCAAGCGTAGAAGAGAAGCAGCTTATATTAAACCCCGAGCCAGATGACATCTGTCTCGGTGGGCTTCAAGTATGGCCCACAGATATTATAAATACCTCGAATACCGAATACGAATGCCATCCAAGTTATACGAAAACGGACCAATTACCTATGCAGAGGTAATTACCGGCCTTCCTAGCCCATACCATTACACTAGCCCACCCTGATGAGCCGTATATGCAGAAATATGGGAAAAACGGGGAAATCCCAGTTCCCCGAATTAGAACATGAGTCGAAGATGCGGCTCCTCAAAACCCCTCCCACACCTCTAAGTTGCTAGGCTAAGAAGCCGGAAATAATCCCGCAAAGAAAGGTAATCAAACGTAAACGCAGGTGCTGTGAACGAAGCCAATGTCAGAGACCTCCCATGAGCCGCCAACAAGGCGCGTGGGCGCTGGATGTCTGCTGTAGGTGTATGGACTATGAGGTACGTGCAATTTCGCCACCTAACGTCCAATACACCAAACGTAAACCGAATAGAGTTTACGATATGTTCTACTCCAACAGTACAAACCGCGTTAGACGGGCCTACCTGGCAATGGACAATACTAGGACACGGACCCCTGCACGTCTATGTTGAAGAATATTGCGTGCGGCTAACGGTGTCCACAAACCATCAAGCATCAGCGTGTTTAGAGTTGCATACACTTACTTATAGCAATGTATATGAATAATCAGCTGGAGAATCTCGCATCGATTGTGGTTGGAGCACCATGATCTATAGCACAAGATTCGCATCTTGCAGTCGATCTCGAAAGTTCGGAACGGCATCTCTGTAGGTAACCCTTTAGGTAAATCTGTACGGCATGCCGGCTGATGCTTGTCAAACTATAACTGAAAGACGCCTCCTATGATGTACCCGTCATTTTTTCGTTCATGTTGATAGTAGACGCAATTCACTTTCTGCCACGAAGCGTGCTACGATAGAAGTCGCACTTTTTGCTTGACACGGGTTCGGTATGACCAGACTTCATAACCCAAACTCGCCGGAACTATTTTTTTGTGTTGCAGTATGTTTCCTTCGTTTTTTTACTTAGCTTTTAGGACTGGAGTCCCGTTTTGGGGACAAACCACTCTAATTCTAAGTAATTTGTCTCCAAAACGGGACTCCAGTCCTATAAGGGTTAGGGCATGGGATTGTTCATCAGGTAGATTTTGTGTTTCATTCTAAACCAGTTTTGGGGTGAGGAGTATAGAGGGCTTCTCAAGTGATCGCCCTCATAAACCACAATGGGCGCACCTCTACCGTAGCATGAGTCCCACCCACCACAAAGCGTTACGGTAGTTACTCCGTGTCTGGCCTGTTGCACCTGGTATGCCCTATTTGCCGCGTAGGCTTATATGCAGCCAATCAATTCCTGTAACATTCACCTTGAGAGTTAAACAAGAAAAATGTATCACAGGAGTTATTCATTTATATTACCGGCTCCCTCTCGGTGAGCCGAGTTTTGAGTCAAACTCGTTTCAGGTCTCGGTCTACTGCTATTAGCCAATGTTCATAAATGGGGTCATACCAATGCGTGAAAGTACACGGTCACCAGCCCTGGTCCCCTTTTCGTTCAGCACCAAAAAGCCTTGCCGGTGGTCCATTTCGGTCACGCTGTTTGCATGCGGTCCGGTCGTTCTCCAGTATATGAGCGCCTTGGGAAGCCAGTCGGAGGTCAATCCACACCTGCGTGCTAGGGTTTAACCCAATTTGTGCTGTAACTATGTTTCTGATTGACCTGAAATACGGACTTCCGTTACGCATAGTTGGGTACGACTCACGTAGATTGTCGTTTAGGACACCTGCTCAGGTAGACGTGCACCATTGTGTTTCTGAGAGTGGTCACTTGGGTATCTCTATACCTTCACCCGAAAACTGTTTTTTGTAAGATAATATAATGGGCAACTGCCAAAATCAGGTATACCTGATCCATTTGAGCGAAAATCAGGTATATACTAAACCCGGGTAAAAAACGAACGCCATGAGTGGTGTTTTTCAGGACTTTTTGGCTGTGAAAAATAATCAAACATAGTTTTGAATTTACGCCTGAACAGCAGAATGATAGCGAATGTGTATGTCCTTGAAGCTTTTAAAAAATGTTGTATGTTATTTTTAGTACGGGTATCAATATCTGTCGTATGCTTTGATATTGTGATCGCACTCACTCATACGACGTGTATTTCCGTATTCTTGTACCAGGTACGTATGTATATAGTCGTAGCCACATTGATAGGATACGAACAAAACATCGAGTTAATTTGAGACTGTCAGCAAGCAGCAGTACGTAATATATTGCAACAGGTTCATTGTGCTGTATGCGCGCGTATGATACGTTATGTAGTCGTTGTGGCGGGTCGTATATACGTAGTGTGGTGATGTCTTCGTGTCGGGCGTATAGGAGACAGTGTACGTATGACCTCTGATTGTCTCAAAATTCGCCAAAATCAGTTGAAAGCTAAACAAAGTAGACAGATCCAGATGCACCTGACCATTTTATGCCTAAATCAGGTACGATGTGCGGCTGACCAATGAGAGGTGTCCCGGCGTGTGATTCATACTTGGTTTTAATGTAGTCCCTCTTTTTGGCACCAAAGTGACCAGGTGTACCTGATGTTGGCTAAAGCTCTAATATAACCATCCAATCCGATTCGATAAACAACCCCATAGCCTAGGTGCACAATCATAGCAATAGAATGATGGCATTGTAAAGTTTGTTTGGGTTAAGGAACCCCTCATGCAGAAAGTGTTTTAGCCAAACATCGGTCCAGTACCTCCCTATCGTAATACGGGGCTGAGTGACGTCCTTCATCGATCTTTCGGTGGTGCCGCCCTGAAGTGACGCATATGGGGTGTAAGAAATCTAGAAGCTGTCAAGTATTATCCCGCCCACCTGAAGTATCTCTATGCGTTGTTCTTCGCAAAGGAAGCATGACTCGCCATTGAGCCAAACCAACGGCTGTGTAGCTCTACAACAGGTCATTGCAATAACACGTTTGTGTTCCCGTTCTGTCTGGCCGTTACAGCCAATCAGTCGCATGTAAGAGACATAAAGATGCTTACACGCGACGTGAAAGCTCCATTTATCTAGAATTCGGCTCCGTGAAATCGACAAGTATTTCATGCGCGACGTGATTTTCACGACCACCTATTTCTCTCACCGGGGTGCTCGGATCGTATTCAACGTAGAGTCACTTCTCGCCCGTAACTATTTGCAACCGGGCATGTGGCCCGACACAATGAAGGTAGAAAGGAGCTAATTCCCGACAAGTATCTGAGTCCTTGTCGGTTCGTTGGAGCCTTAGGTCCACGGTACTTCATATTTGTCGAAGTATGTTGCCGATATTTTTGGAATAAAATAGTTTCGAAGACTCACGTTTGTCAGACGCTCATAGTCCGTCGCGTGTTTCTCGCGTGCCACCAACGGCATGTTTGCACAATTTGGCCTTAACGTTCCATTCTCTGTCCATGTCGCTTGCCGATCTACCTCTGGCAAATCTCCGCAGCCGCATCCAACGGCAACAATGGTGTGTTGCCTCTACGACTCCTGCAAGAAGCGATCGGACTTTAACTTCAAGGGCATCAAGACAGCGACGTACTGCAGCCAGCATGCTAAGAACGGCATGGTAAACGTCGTCGCCAAGCGTTGCTTAAATGACTCCTGCACGAGGTGCCCAAGCTTCAACACCCTGGGCAACAAGATACCAATGTACTGCAGGCAACACGCGCGGCATGGTGAACGTGCGCAACAAGCAATGCTTGCATGAGTCATGCTCGAAGTACCCAATCTACGACACCGTGGGTAGCAAGACAGCGACGTACTGCGGGCAACACGCTAAGGACGGCATGGTAGACGTCATCTCGAGGCGTTGCTCGCATGACTCCTGCACGAGACACCCAAGCTTCAACACCGAGGGCATCAAAACAGCGACGTACTGCTGGCAACATGCTAAGAACGGCATGGTAAACGTCATCTCCAGGCGCTGCTCACACGACTCCTGCACGAGGCACCCAATCTTCAACACCGAGGGCAGCAAGACTCCGACGTACTGCAGGGAACACGCTAAAGACAGTATGGCAGACGTCGTCTCCAGGCGCTGCTCATACGACTCCTGCACGAGGACCCCGAGCTTCAACACCAAGGGCTGCAAGACTTCGACGTACTGCATGCAACACGCTAAGGACGGCATGGTGAACGTGCGCAGCAAGAAATGCCTGCATGACTCCTGCACGAGGCACCCAAGCTTCAACACCAAGGGCAGCAAGACACCGACGTACTGCAGGCAACACGCTTTGGACGGCATGGTGGATGTGCACAACATTAAATGCTTACATGACTCCTGCGCAAGTTGGCCGTCCTTCAACGTCGAGGGCAGCAAGACTGGTCTATACTGCAGGCAACATGCTAAGGATCGCATGGTGAGCACCCGCACCAGGAGGCGTTGCGCACAGGACTCCTGCGTCATGCACCCGACCTTCAACTTTCAGGGTAGCAAGTTAGCGACGGTTTGCAAGCAGCACGCAGAAGACGGCATGGTGCACATGTACCGCAGCCGTGGTTGCTCACATTACTCCTGTCGTAAGCGACCGTCCTGGGGCGTGCTCACCGACGGCGCGGCAACTGTATGCACCGGCCATAAGGGTGATATCTTGGTCGGCCCGGTCATATACTTCCAACACAGCAGCTTGGAATCAATATTCAGCAGCACCAGTGTTACGTACAGTAGTACTGTAGTAGTAGTATTCATAGTAGTAGTAGTAGTAGTAGTAGTAGTAGTAGTAGTAGTAGTAGTAGTAGTAGTAGTACAGGTAGTAGTAGTAATATACAGCCCATTTAGAGCAGCAACAACTAAACAACGGCAGCAGTGAACAGCAGCAGCAGTCCAGAATATAGCAGCACGTATGTAGAGCTGAAAAAAACGAAACGCCGGCATCGGTGCTGAGCCTTTGTTTAGCACTTACTTACAACAGTGTCCTTTTTTCTTTCTTTCTTTGGTCGACTTTCGTATGTCTGGGCTTTATCTTGAAATTAATGCAAAAAATGCTAACTCATGCAGTTTTGGGCCGATTTAAATTCTGACCGAAGTAGTCGGGAGATCCCCACGTTCACCTTTTTTGGAACTATTTGAAAAATATAACTTGATTTGAGTGTTGAAACAAAATATAATAATGTGGAAAATTATTATTTTGACAATAGCGTGGACATTTTGACGTGATCGTAGCGAAGGGGTTAGACCCCACGCGGGAAAGCCCTCCGAGTGCGCTGTGAAAATCTCCCCTCCCGCGGATCCGCCTCGTTCCAGGGGACGGAGCGAGCAGTCCCCGGTCTCCTTCCTTCCCCCGCCCCTCGTTCGCCGAGTACGGCACAGGCGCTCGTTCTCTCGCCGGGGTCGTGGAGGACTGGCGCGTGGGGCGGCCGGGGCACGGGTGCGGCGCGGATCGTGGTCGTGTGGCCCACGGTAGGGCTGGTTTCCCGCGGGGCATACCGAAACAGGCATAGTCGTGATAATTTCAAACGTCACCATCACTACCGAAGCGTACTGTATAATATGGATGTCATCCCCGTGATTTGTTTTTTTACATTTTCAAGTATATCATAATCGGGCTCTGTCTTTCTCAGTTTTGTAGGTATTTGTTGTTCGTACGTCACAACTTGACGACCATGCTATGCTGTGCTTTCTCTTTTTAACTTTTCATACGAATACGTACAAATCACGAAGTACTATACACGACGAACTACTGTTCTTGTACTACTGTACAACAATCACGACAAATGCACAAATCACACCCACAGCAGGCAGCGCAGCACCGTGCTGTGAGTCGCGTTGCTGTGCTTTCTCTTTCGAACATAGAGTATTGGTGTCCTGGAGCATGGAGATCTTGGCATTTGCACGTCGCCTGTACGCCTTTTTTTCATTTTTTGTGGTGTAGACTGCTGTCGTTGGTGCTTACAGTAGTAACCATCTGAGAACGGTACTTTTTTTTTGTGGGTTCTGCCGTTGGCTGTACTGAAAGAACCAAGGCGACAATTCACACGCCGGTTGTGTCCAACAATGCCCTGAGTGAAAATGAAAATTCGCGTTCGCGTCGATTTTTATATTTTTCAGTTTTGCTTTAGTTATAGCCTTGAAATGCTATTTTTGGTAAGGATTTCAAATGGTCAATTTTCAATATATTTATTTTCGGCTGGCTCAGGAAACCACATTCTAGACCCGATATTGAAAATGTGTTCCCGGAGGATTGTGGTGATTAGCTATACGATCATCATACAAGTTGTATTGTAGTAAAATATCCATTTTTAATGGCGCTCAAAATTTTTCCGTTTTCGGTTTTTTTCCTTACTGACAGTAAGGAATTAACCCCAAAACGGAAAAATTTTCAGCGCCATCAAAAGTGGGTATTTTACTACAATACAACTTGTATGATGATCGTATAGCTAATCACCACAATCCTCCGGGAACACATTTTCAATATCGGGTCTATAATATGGTTTCCTGAGCCAGCCGAAACTAAATATATTAAAAATTGGCCATTTGCAATCCTTTACCAAAAATAGCCTTTCAAGGCTATAACTAAAGCAAAACTGAAAAATATAAAAATCGACGCGAACGCGAATTTTCATTTTCACTCAGGGCATTGTTGGACACAACCGGCGTGTGAAATAAATAAAATTATTATAAATACGTCAGCTTGAATTGTCGCCTTGGTTGTTTCAGTACAGCCATCGGCAGAACCCACAAAAAAACAGTACCGTTCTCAGATGGTTACTACTGTAGACACATGCCACATGGCAAGAGTACTACTGCAGCAGCACAATACAGTGGTAGGCGGGTACTTCACGTTCAGTTGTAGGTACGTACTTCCATTTTTGGCCTGAAACTGTCATTGCTAATACGCGGCGGGGTTAACCCTATAACAATCCTACGACGTACCAGGTACGTATGGCCCATCCGGGACAGTGTTCCCAGTAACGTCAGATGCACTATCGAGAGAAATAGGCACGGCAAATTGTGCATTTTTGGCCGCGAAGAGAAGACGACTCGATGCTGAAGCTTTGAAAAAAATACAAGATTCCACACGAATAACAAATAATTATGCAATACTGCATCGCGGTTAAACAAACCAACCGGCCAAAATTAGTCAAAAGTAGTCATTTTGGGACAAATAATTGTTTATCTTACGACATTATGCTTACCAGGAATAACGAAGTATGCCCTGCCCGTATGGATGCAAGTTATGGTTTCCGTTCCTCTAAATAAAACTCACACCAAGTCATTACATTTAAAGCTGAACAAAACAACCGCCGACATCCGTATTTTGGCCTATATCTACGCCAGTTTATCGTCTGTTTGTTAAACAGAAAAACTCAGGTGCAAATTTAACGAGCCAATGGTAGCGTATTACGTAGTCTAGTTATTATGTTGGCAAGGTTGCAATCAATTTTCGCTTGGACCTGAAATTCAAGTGTTTTGCTGAAATCCTTCTAAATCGTGACGAGAAACAAAAATAGACGTCTTAGTATCTCCGTCTCGAGGAGGCCGTTTCAAGCGTATCTGTGCTACCTCCCAACAACAAAGCTATGCCCGAGAAAAAGGTTGCCTAGTGCTAAGGAAGGTTTGGGTATTTCGAACCGGACGGACTACTGTATAGGAAACGACAACATATTGTGCAACGCACATTGTATGCCGGATGTACTGTAGTACAGTAGTTCCTCGGCATAATATAGGTGAAACGTATCGGCGCTTACATGCTATGCCCCCCTACCGTAGTACGTGTTTCCAGAGTATGATCACTATAACAGATATACTCTAGCGACCGTGATACGTTGATCCTGGTTTGCGTCGTTGTTGTGTCGTTACCGCTCGGGAGACTCCATGAAGGACTCGGGACTGGATGCCTCGGCCGCACCTTCTTACACACAATAACTAAAGTACCGACGCATCCCCTTAGTGGACCATAAGCTCATTTTCTGCGTAGGGCACCGGAATGTTGGGGACCCAGCTCAAGCAGTGTTTGGTACAGTACACGCATACCCTTATTGTTCATGCGACTTCCCGCCTAATGTATACGTTTCCACATGCAATGTCGGCGTCCTATGCACATATCGCCGTCAAACGGCAATAACGTTGGTATACATGCCTAAATAGGTTAGCCAGACCCTTGCGAACGAAGGCCTGTCCTCACTAAGTATAACACGGCTGTTTTGTCGTGGATATCATTTTTAATTGTGTTAGTATCGCAAGCGAATGAGTACCATTCGCGTTGCTAGTCTCCAGGGTCGAAGAAAAATAGAGGTGTATCGACATATATGTAGCCATTGCTTTGCCAACACTAAACGTGAGCAACAGCTGCATTCCGTATCATTTGCACCCACCACCCCAACAGTCAAGTCTCTTTTTTTCCATCTCATGTTTGCCAGCGACTACGAAAACGTACGGCCCAAGCCTTTTTAGGCTGTAAATTCATCACTGCTCGGCCAAACCACTCCCTTTTTCCCCCGACCCTCTTTCAGCCAACTTTACTATTGACCACAGCGTTCGATCTGATCTCAAGGAAATAGCCGCTACGAGTACACATCATGTACATTAACACGAAACGTCTGCACCACAACTAAACGTTCGAACAAAAACAGAACGGAAATGTAACTACGCAAAAAAGGAGGTGTAAAACAATACAGCAAGGATTCGAGAGGCGCGCGCGTCGGGGGGGGAGGGGGAGTTGTCATTATCATGCATCGACGTAAATTCATATGGGGGGGACGGGGAGGCAGCCGAAAATCACCAAGGGAGCAGAGACGAAACGAGGCGAGTCGAAAAAATGACTGCAAAGACACTTTACAAACTACATACCTGGGTAACGAGATTAACGGTTTTCGACGACAACACTGTGTTCGTGCCCTTCAACATATACCGGTACTGATGCTGTACACGGCGGCACATGTTAACGAGATCAACAAAGGCTAGTGCGTTTCCCTGTCGCCAACGGTTTTTCCCATTTCCGGCTTTAATTTACGCCCCGCAATAGCCGCTACGAGTACACATCATGTTCATTAAAACAAAACCTCTGCACCACAACTAAACGTTCGAAAAAAAAACAGAACGGAAACGTAACTACGCAAAAAAGGAGGTGTATAAAAGTACAGCAAGGATTGGAGAGGCGCGCGCGGGGGGTGGCGGGGGGTGGTCATTGTCATGCATCGACGTAAATACATATGGGGGGCAGGAGGAGGCAGCCGAAATGCACCAAGGGAGCAGAGATGATACGAGGGGAGTCGAAAAAACGACTGCAAGGACACTTTACATACTACATACCTGGGCAACGAGATTGACGGTTTTCGACAACACTGTGTTCGTGCCGTTCATCATATACCGGTACTGCTGCTGTACACGACGAAACATATTAACGAGATCAACAAAGGCTAGTGCGTTTCCCCGTCGCCAACGGTATTTGCCATTCCCGGCTTCTATTTACGCCCCCGCGTCGCCGGTCTTTGTCCGCGCCTTTCCCTCTCGAGCATCCGGATCGGCTTCCAAGTATTTCGTCCCCGGTTTTGATTCCCCACCATGCAAAAGTGCGCTCTGCATTTGCTATTCTCTCTCTTAATCGGTACTATAGGTCTCTGCGTGGCAAAAACAGGCATGGGGACCTCCCGACCTTAGGTAACGTGTACAGTACCAACGATACAGCACCAGAACAAGGCAATACTAACAACCACATACAGATGTACTCGGTGTACGGCAAGGTGAAAGCATCAGCAACCCTTAGGTAGGTGCTGCTGAGGTTAGGTGTACAGCAGACCTCAGGTTTCAACGGTTTATTGATTATCTTTCGAATTGCATTGTCATTATCGTTTTTCTGGGTTGGGGGAGAGAGAGAGTTCTCTTCTCGGCCAGACACACCTATCGCAGCCTCCTGCAATCCCCTATGCATCTCGCCCATACATCTACCGTCTCTCTCTCCCTAATACGATACCAGCCGGGTTCCTAACTATTACCGCCTACAGTCGTCTCGGATGACCAAGCCTCCGAATGGTACCGTACCATTCGACTCCTCCGATTTAACTCAAGCATTAAACAAAAACAATAATAAAAAACAAATACGGAACCCGGCTACTTCTACCTCTCTCCATCCCCCCCCTCTCCCCCTTCGAAATAAAAACGGGGGCGGGCGGGTGGGAAATAAGGGCTCAAGCGTCAGTCTTCGTTGGCTAGCCAACCGACTTCCGGATGTCTTCCTGCTTTTCCCGCAAGACATCCCTCTGACTCGCTGGTGGCCGGCGTAGGTGTGCCAACGCGTGTGCTCGTTACATACTACTACTGTACTGGCTATTTAGGGTCCCAGTGCCCCAAATACATTTACCATTCTATGATCCCCGATCCCCGATGCTGACATGCCAAATTCTCTTAGGTACAATAAACCACGGTTTGTTCTTTGACACTCCGGTAGCGGAGGCTGATACTGCGTGTATGAACAAACCTGTCCTTTATTGATTATCTTTCGAATTGCATTGTCATTATCGTTTTTCTGGGTTGGGGGAGAGAGAGAGTTCTCTTCTCGGCCAGACACACCTATCGCAGCCTCCTGCAATCCCCTATGCATCTCGCCCATACATCTACCGTCCATCTCTCCCTAATACGATACCAGCCGGGTTCCTAACTACTACCGCCTACAGTCGTCTCGGATGACCAAGCCTCCGAATGGTACCGTACCATTCGACTCCTCCAACTCCGAGGTAATTTGAGACTACTGTTGCAGTACACTAGTTGTCATTTCCTACCCCAGGCTGTACCTTCTCCCGGGTGCCTCACCTTCCATTCACGTGTCCAACGTTAGATAGCTTATGTTGGACCCTGCTCAAACCCCCATTATAGGTATGTTATCATTCGTATACGCCTTGTACGCGTCGGACTTCTACCTTCCTACCATTTTTAATCCCTCGTTCCAATATGTATCCTACGGTCGAAAGCGCCTTCCGGATATTTGCATCTTCCAGCCGCGAGCGTGGTGGCTTGTCCGATACGCAACGAGTACAGGGCGAACTCATCGGGATTACAACCTGCCTCCGTTACTAACTCCACCGTTGCTCGAAGGGCATATTCCTATCTCACTACTCCAGTAGACTTGCCACAACGACAAGAGGAGAGGGTGGCGTGGTCGGAAAAACACCAGGAATGAATGACGTCAACTCCAACATAAGGGCAACGACATCGCCGTTGACCCTAACAAACGACCTCGACCCGCGAACCTCGTTCGGTGTCCACACGCGCATGGCTCCAATATGTTTCTGGTCACCCGTTTATACCGTGTCGACCGGTTGCCATCGCAAGCATTTTCGACTTTTTGTCGTTGGCGTAAAGCGCAACATCGCCCCGAGTCACGCCATTCATGGGTTAGGGTGCACTACTCCCGAGTCGGCGGAGAGTCTTTCGTTTACCGGGGCCATCCGACAATAACTCAAACCTAAACACAGCTCCTACACCTGCCTCTCTATACACAGTGCGGGGGCGATGTTTCGTTTTTTCCGGAAACGACATTACCGATCGCTGTTGCTCGTTACATACTACTACCGTGTACTGCAGCCTATATTAGGCGTCCATTGGCCCCAAATGCTACATTTACCCATTCTATGATCCCCGATCCCCGATGCTTGACGATGCCCAAATTCTCTTTAGGGTACAATAAACCACCGGTTATGTTCTTTTGCACACTCCGGGTAGCGGAGTGCTGATTAACTTGCGTGTGATGGAACAAACCTCGTCCCTAGGTACGCCAGGTCACTTTTACGTGCAGTTACCCTCACCAACGACAGCGCCGTGTTCTGGGAGTACGGTGGCTGCGTCGTAGTGCATGTTGCCGACCTCGTAAAGGGGGCAACCCAGTACACCTGAGGGTTCCACGCTGTCTTAAACGGCCGAGATACTACAAGGTACCCGGTGTGTACTTAGCTGTATTGGTTGCTGTCTACCCCTCGGTACCTAAGGTATGGGAACACACGAGGAGAGTAGTGATCATGCATGGGACAGCCCATTCGGGTTCGGGCTTACCACCGTCTTAATCTGTCAGTGAATTGTATACCATTATCTTACTGGTATTCAATTGTTTATCCTTATTTCTGGATTTTATTGTGGAAACGCAAGATGATAATATTGATAGGCAGTTTGGGCACCGATGGCAGACACGTGTGCTGTGCACGTTATTGTCGATGGGGCTGTTCATGTTGCCGACCATACATACGGGGGCAACACGGTGAATTTCGGTTGCCCTGCGGTCAGGCACAGCTATCACTCTTTCAATGTTAAACAAACACAAATACTGTCCGTTGTATTACGACAGCCCTTCGGTGCTATTACTTCCAGGTGGCCATTTCGCTGCCAATGCTATGCTTACTGAAACAACATCATGACACCGGTGCCGTAAACCTTGCGGGGCATGTTATTGAGCATAGTTGTGCCAATCCTTATAGAATAGCACACTATTGTAACGAGATATATACATAAATGTTTATATATGTATATGTCTTGTCGATGACCGACTGTTACGTTGCACAGACGCACATCGTATCGACGCATCACATAGCACGCACACTGGGCGAAACCTAAAACGCCACGGGGATGAAGGTTGACAATCCACTCATGCCACCCCAAACCGTTGTAAATACGTCCGTAAACCGCCTCCCACCCACCGCTTGTCGCTGCCACCTGTACCTGCCGAGCGTGTTTTGCTAGGGTCATTGGTAGAGGGTGTACGCGAGCTACAATCTGACCGGCGACTGTTACGCGTGAATGGAGGGTCGCGGCTGCCGGTTCGGACGCCGGAATTTTCTTCGACTGCGCCTTGCGCGCTCGAATAGGGGGGACGGGCACTGTGGGTCGGCGACGGAGCCAAGGTCAGGAGCAGCGCCTCGCCGGTAGGGGGGGGGGAGGGGGTCTCTGTGCCTACATCGTGACCCCCAGGCCGCCGGTGGTTCAGTTGCGAGCTCCACTAGGTGCACGTACGCGTCCGGTCGCACATTACGGAGTACTCGGTTCGCATGTTGTTTGTTTGTCAGGTCAGNCACACTGCACTCATCACGGTGGGGGGGGGGGCCAGCGACGAGACCGTGGCCCGGTGTGTGCGGCGTGTGATTTTCCCGACCCCCAACACTCATTATTCACCATAAATATACAGAACACACTGGTACAGTCATGTGCGACCGAGATTCGTACGTGCGCACTTAGCCGACCCCGCCACTAAAACTTCGTCCGGGGCTTGCCACCCTTCCGCCTTGGCCGCTGCTCGCTACCGCACCTCTAGCCTTTTCAGGGTGGGTGTCGTTTACTGTCTTCCGACAGTGAGACGTGCGTACTCGCTGCCCTGCTTTAAACAATCGAATCCCGCCGCCTCCTCGATCGCGGTGCGCGATTCTTCGGCTTTAGGTTAGGAGATCGCCGTCGGCACGCCCGTCGCCTAGTTTTTCCGCCCACCCCTAGCGCATCGAATCGCTGCCCCAAACGGGAACTTCTGCACGCGGGCCAGCAAACCCTTGATATCGTGCTCACAGTTTTTTCGATTGCCGACCGCATCTCGTCGCACTGGAAACATGCCGTGTGTCCCCGAGTCATCAGACGGGCGAGGGCGAGCGCGTGGAAAGGGGGGGGCTGTGGAATTTACCCATTCCACAGATTGAGGGGCGGGGGGAGTGGCGACAATAGAGGGCGTGGGGTAGGAAAACTCCCCCCCCCCTCGTCCCGTGAAGGACGATGTAAACGTGTCATCTACCACGAACACATATGCGCAAAAACAGAGGTTGGAAACCCCAGAAAGAAATACGACGGGGTGTAAGCCGGCATCAGGCAACGTTGCTGCCTTCCGCTTCGCTAGACCAACTATTGTGATGGCTACGTTCTTGCATCAGTTGTTTCCCTGTCCCCAACATTGTTGCCGATCAAAACGGCGGGCCACACGCCCGCGCATGATCAAGATGGCGGCGCGGGGCCGTGTGTGTCAGGGTCAAGGGAATTACACCCCCCCCCGACTAACACTTATTCGGGAAACAGGAAGTAAGTAGTCCGATAGTTGTATCGCAAGGAACTACGTGATGTATCACAAGGCACTACGTGATATTCTTGGCTTCTCTATCCCGATACGCGTATTTGTTCGTATGTGTTTCTCTCTCTCTCTGTCTCTCTTTCCCGCTCTTTCTGTGTCCCTTTGTTCCATTGGCACCGCCCGCTTTTAGGAAGATTCGCGGCCACTGGCCCACAGAAGGCGGAGGTATATAAACAGCACAACAGCCCCAGATTGACGGCAAAAAGGAGCTGCCTTCCGTCAGGAACTACTGTTAATTATCCATGAATGCCACTAGCGCAGGGGGTGAAATAACGGACCAGTACGAACCGCAAACTTGCTGGTCAATGGACGCGGTGTGGTGGCATTGCGCCCCCCCCACTCGTACGCCACTCTTGTGATGATAATATTTTATCGACTACTATCCTCTCGCGCTTTCTGGTAAGTTTTCTCTCTCGCTATACCCTCGCATAGGGTGGTTTTCTGCTATGTGCGGCGACGCGGTACACCCGTCGCTCACCAGTAAATGTCTACTGCATGCAGTAGGTGATCTCCTATCTGTTGCCCCGGGACAAACCGGCCCGGGAAAAATTATACAGCCTTGATTGAGGCTCCGCAGGGAATATACACACGTATATATATGTACCTGTCTACAGCAGGGACCAGGGGCGCTATATATGTAAGAAATCGCGCGGTACAGCCGTCGCTCGCTGTTTTTGTTTTTGCTCTGCAGCAGCGGTAGTTTCATACCTACCAGCACCCCGGGACCAATCGGCCCCAGGAAATTGTATACCGGGGCATGAGTACCTGTCTGCAACCGGTGCGCTATATATATAATTAGTGGTGAAATGCTGTTAAGCGCCGGCAGGGAAAACAAACAAAAACAAACAACCTTACGCAACACCACTATTGTTGGGTCTGTTATCATGTCTACACCAGGGGCCAGGCGTACTATATGAAAGGTCGTCGTGCCACGCAGCCGACCATTATTGGCTTCGGCCTCTGGTGCTAGACAAGACGAGGGTGACTCCACCCTCACGCAGCAGAAGGGCGTCACCCTTGAGCGACCGCCCCCACGATTCYGTGGCGGCGGCCGCCCCCCGTTGCGACTCCACAGCGGGCAACTGTGCTGCTCGCCATGGGGGCGGTCGCTCCCCGTTGCGACTCCACAGCGGGCAACTGTGCTGCTCGCCAACGGTGCCGCCGTGAGCCAGCAAAACATATACATAGACGTATCAACATCTGCATCGAAGGTCAGACTGCATCATATATATGTACCACACTTACAATATATGTATCAGGGACCCTATAAGTGGTATGATATAGTGTAGGTTCTGTTGTCAAAGTCTGCAGCAGAGGCCGGGCGTACTATATAAAAATTAGTAGTGTAACACAGGTATTGGCTTCGGCCTCGGGCTGCTAGCCTAGACAAGACGAGGGATGACTCCACCCTCATGCAGGCAGAAGGGCGTTACTCCTTTTGAGCGGACCGCACTCCCACGATTCCGAGGACGGGGATCGCCCGCCGTTGCGACTCCATTCAGCGGGCAACTGTACTGCGGGATCGCCGGGCCTGGTTAGCCCGCCCGTGAGCTCAGCAAAACATAGTATAATAGAGCCGTGTATCAACATCTTCATCAAAGATAAGACTGGCATCGTATAGTATTGAATCACACCACAATCATGTGTATCAGAGACGGCATAAGTGCGTACGATATAGTGTAGGTGCTGTTGTCAATGTCTGGCAGCAGTGGGCCGCGTCGTATTATATGAAGATTAGTAGTGTAACACAACGGCCGTTATTGACGCTCTGCGCCATCCTGGTGCTAAGACAAACACGAGACGGTGACCTACCACCCTCATGCAGCAGAAGGGCGTTACTCTTGAGCGACCGCCTCCCACGTTCCGTGGCAGCGGCGCCCCGCCGTTGCGACCTCCACAGCGGAGCAACTGTGCTGCCTCGCCCGGCCTGGTTAGGTCCGCCGCCGAGCGAGCAAAAGAATATGCATAGACGTTATCAACATCTTCCATCGAAGGTGAGACGGCGTCGTATATCTTGCACCACAGCCTACAGCAGTACGTGTATCAGACACCACATAAGTGGTACGATATAGTGTAGGGCCTGTTGTCAATGTCTGCACCAGGGGCCGGGCGTACTATATGAAATTAGTAGTGTAACGCAACGCCGTTATTGGCTTTGGCCTCTGGTGCTAGACAAGACGAGGGTGACTCCACCCTCATGCAGCAGAAGGGCGTTACTCTTGAGCGACCGCCTCCACAGTTCCGTGGCGGCGGCCGCCCCCCGTTGCGACTCCACAGCGGGCAACTGTGCTGCTCGCCGGCCTGGTAGGTCGCCGCGAGCCAGCAAAACATATGCATAGACGTATCAACATCTGCATCGAAGATAAGACGGCGTCATATATATGTACCACACCTACAGCAGTACATGTATCAGGGACCCTATAAGTGGTATGATATAGTGTAGGGTCTGTTGTCGAAGTCTGCACCAGGGGCCGGGCGTACTAAAATTAGTAGTGTAACGCAACGCCGGTATTGGCTTCGGCCTCTGGTGCTAGACAAGACGAGGGTGACTCCACCCTCATGCAGCAGAAGGGCACTACTCTTGAGCGGCCGCCTCCACGATTCCGTGGCGGCGGCCGCCCCCCGTTGCGACTCCACAGCGGGCGACGGTGCTGCTCGCCGGCCTGGTAGGCCGCCGCGAGCCAGCAAAACAGGATTTTACATAGACGTATACAACATCTGCATCGACATCGAAGATAAGACGGCATCGTATGTATGTATCACACCTACACTACATGCATCAGGGACCGTATAAGTGGTATGATATAGTGTAGGGTCTGTTGTCAAAGTCTGCACCAGTGGCCGGGCGTATTATATAAAGATTAGTAGTGTAACGCAGGTATTGGCTTCGGCCTCTGGTGCTAGCTAGACAAGACGAGGGTGACTCCACCCTCAAGCTCAAGCGTCAGTCTTCGTTGGCTAGCCAACCGACTTCCGGATGTCTTCCTGCTTTTCCCGCAAGACATCCCTCTGACTCGCTGGTGGCCGGCGTAGGTGTGCCAACGCGTGTGCTCGTTACATACTACTACTGTACTGGCTATTTAGGGTCCCAGTGCCCCAAATACATTTACCATTCTATGATCCCCGATCCCCGATGCTGACATGCCAAATTCTCTTAGGTACAATAAACCACGGTTTGTTCTTTGACACTCCGGTAGCGGAGGCTGATACTGCGTGTACGAACAAACCTGTCCTTTTATGCTGGGTCGTTGGTCCGGGCCGGGTCGGACCGATACGTTTGAAAAGTTGATTGACCGGGCTGGGCCAAGCCGGGCCGGCCCGGCCCAACCCCTGGCCGGCCCACCAGCGTCGGCCCACGACAAGCACTGGAGGCTCCGTGAGACCTCATACGTGCAAACCTGTTGTGACACTTGATCGCGCGCTATGTGGTGTGTAGTTGTAGACTCGTCTGTAAGAACTGCATCGATGAGACAGATGATAACACTCACGATATTAGAAGCCAGTATCGTATGTACAAGCGGTATGGCTGGCGTTGGTGCTACCATTCTCTGCCCACCGCCCAACTTTGCGCCTAGTCACTGTCTTTTTCTTACCGAAAAGGTGGTATCCATATAGCTATACCTGCGGTTTCACACACTCTCGCCGGCCTCCACGTCATCTTAGCCTATGAACGAGAGCCTGCTCGAAGACGGCACACGGAGGATGTGCTGTCAGGAATACCCCACGTGAAGCTATCTGCGTCCCCAGAATAACATCGACAGTTTCGAGAAGATGTCTGGATTGGGATTCATACAGAACGTATGCCTTGCAGCCCCACCACACCTTTGGCATACCAGTATAGCACTCGACAAACAGCGGAAGATCTCGCCGCCTGGGATTGAAGGGACGTTAAGTATAGCAACGAAACAGCACCATTTAATCCTCTTAACCCTTGGGAACGTCTACAGCACCGACGATACAGGACCACCGCAAGAGAATACTAGAACCATTCACAGATGTGCTCGGTGTACGGCAATTTTTTCACCAAAATAAGTTGCATGGTGATCGTATGGCTTATCACCACACTTCTCCGTCATCACATTTTGAATATCTTGTCTAGCATGTGCTTTTTATAGCCTTCGGCTAATAAGTGTGCTGAAAATTGTTCATTTGGAGTTCCATACGAACTGTGCCTTCGAAGGTGAACACTAAACAAAAATGACACCAAAAACAAAAAGAGGCAAACACGAATTTTCATTTTTACTCACGGCACCGTTGGACACAAACGGCGTGTGGTGTGTTGCCTTTTTTCTTTCAGTAAAATATCGGAGGATTTTTTCTTTAAAACAGGTCCATCTCAGATATGTACCCCTGTAACAAACTGATATGAACAGTACAGCAACGCGGAGGAGGTGTTCGAGATTAGGAGGGGGGATGGATCGGAAATTTGTAACTGGTGCACAGGATAACGTACAGTCGTTGTACAAGCTCGCTCAGTGGCAGGCCGCCTGGCACCGAAGTGACGTGTACTGCTGCAACGAAAAAGCGCCAACATATAAACCTCACAGCCTTAGATAACATGTACAGCACCAACGATACAGCACCAGCACATAACAATGCTAACAACCGCATACAGCGCAGGAGACAAGCGCCACAGCTCTCAGATGCTGAAGTTAGGTGTAAAGCAAGGACATCGCACCAGACATTACTACTGTAACAACCTTCCCTAGCGAGCTGTATCGCAGCACGACAGTAAAAAGACACTACTACCAGTAATGACGTTACCCACCGAGCTGTATGGCAGCCCGAGAGCCAAGTGCCACAGTCTCAGGGAGTTCAGGAGGGGCGTCCGTGTTGGCATCAGTCCTTTGCCCCAAAAAAGATCGTTGCCGCTTGAAGATTGTTGTTCCTGTCGGACACGCTGCTTTGAACGCACGCGGTGAGTTATGGTTAAAAGGGTTGATAAGCCTGTGCATGCCCCCCCCCCCTCACCCACTGCCCGACACGCTTTCCTCTGCTCGCGATGACTGGTAATTTGGCTGCTGTGCCTAGGCTCGCGCTTGTTTGTACGGTAACCGTTCCTCTCCTCGAGATAACTGAATTTTGGTGCGTTGGTATACCCAGGCTAGCTCCCCTCTGCCCGAGATGGCTTGGTATTCGGTGGATAGGTAGCGGCTTGCTTTTCCGCGTCGGATCCACGACAGTATACTGTAGTGCTTGGTTCAACACTCGGCCGTAGGGCGTGTTGTAAAAAGGCATGCGATTAGGCGTGGTAAATTGGATGATGCACCTGCTCGTGCCCCCCCCCTGCTCGGGGTGACTGTAATTCAGATAAATGTCACTTACTTGATCTCAGCATAGAACAAAAAAAATGAGTTGAGGAACGGAAAGCTGATAATTTTCTGCTCAAGGTAGAATGAATGAAATTATCTAGATTTTATTCAAAGTGGAGTAAATATTATGTGCATGTTTCGCCGGGAAAGAGTTCCGATGAGCTACGTACATGAGCTATGATTATGTTTTCTCGGGGTGAGCTCTAGGCGATAGCTCATCTGCACATGTTTCAAAGCCTGAGCTATAGAGAATATCTCACGTGCACATATAGCCCGAAGTTGAGCCATAGGAGCTACATGGGCTAGCTCGTTTGGGCCAAAATGATCTATAGGAGCTATGTACATGAGCTGCACATGTTTTCCTGGCTTGAGTTATAGGAGGTAGCTCATCTGCACATGTTTCGAAGACTTGAGCTATACACGACAGATGAGCTAACTCATGAGCTGTCCGAGGTGTGAAATCCTTTGAATGCTGTAGAGAAGCTTTACACAATGCTGTATTCACTGGCGGGCGTGAGACACCTCCGCGATGTCAACTTGGATTGGAGTTCAGAAGATTAAGACCTACTCCTGTTTGCGAACCCTCTACATTTGGTGTACGAAATAACGCCACAATTATACAGTAAATCCCTTATAATTGTGGCCATGCGGAAAAGGTGGTGTAATCTGTAGCCGGCCGATACGTGACACTATGTTAGGATGTTAGCCTAAATGCTGAGATCTGCCTAACATTATGTTACGGTGTTACAGTCAGTAAATATCTGTTTTTTTTCTATTATGTTACTGTGTTACCATAATGATCAATCCGGCTTCAACATTATGTTACTGAGTTACCGTGGGGGCCGGGGTCAATATAACGCAATGTTTCTACGTTACACTTTGGATCTTCCCACGCTCTATCATGCGTTACCTGTGTTAGGGGTAAAGCGGCGTCGCGGAGTAGCATAATGTAGCCGTGTTATCCAATTTAGCTGACATCCCAGTACCACAGTTTACTTACAGTAGTATTTTACTCGTAGTGGACATGAGGCGCGACCTCAGTACCTGCAGTAGTCAAATCTGCAATTCATCATGCTGTGGGAACACTGATTGTGCTGAACCAACGCGAATGAACATCTACGTATGTATTCGTGCCGTTAGAGTTATTTATTTTCCTTCAAGAAAAACATATCGTCAGTAAAACTACTGCAGCAGCATCAGCAGCATCAGTATACGTCGCTTTACGCTCGGTTCGTCGGTCTAGCCCTTGAGCCGTCTGTACAAGTATTTAATATATTGTGTGTCTCCTGGTTCCCCAAAGCGGTATTGATAATCGGCAAAATTCAAAGACGAAAACTCTGCACCTGTGATTCGTACCTGTCCACAACAACAGATCTTCTCGTAACATAGGCGCCACCACTTCTATTGCTGTAGGATATTTACAGCAGAAGAGCTTCTTCGCCCCCTCATCAGTACCATAGGAGGGTGGGCCTGGCAATACGTCGCTCGATACGGACTGCTGCTGCTGCCGCTGCTACAGTAACGTATAATAATGTCAATGTTTTATTGGTTATATATATACTTACGTTAACCCTCTTATAACGTGTGTTAGGATATCCACAAGGAATTCCGCTAACACATTAACACATAATGTTTTTGTAAGTGTTTAATTGGTCATGTAAATTGGTTATCAGTCTGAAGTTTGTTACGGGAGCAAGTAAGAATTCCGCGAACACACTAACATAACGTTACTCGCTGCGGGCTGATATCGATAACACAGTAACATAATGTTAACGGTTCAATGACCATGTACGTTTTATCCCTATAACGTGTGTTACGATGGCAACTAGGAATTTCGGTAACACACTCACATAGTATTACTCGCTCTGGGCTGCCTACTTTAACACCGTAACACTTATACTGCGGTCATCACGGGACCAAGGTAGCACTCTAACATAATGTTAGGCGATCGCCCGCCAATATTGTAACGCACTAACGCTATGTTATCACAAAATCCGGAAATTAGATCACGTAGTAACGTAATGTTACGATTTTTTTCTGCTGGCGCGTAACATTAACATAAAACGTCAAGTGTTACGTTGTCCGAGGTGTGAAACCTTCACACCTCGGAAAACGTAACACTCGGATAACACTTATCTACGTTATGGGGCCTAACACAGGGATTTCGCGACGTAATAACAGAGTGTTAACACTGCAGGGGCAATCACGGTAACGCGGTAACATAGTGTTAACCGGAAGCCCACCAACGTGCACACGCCTTAACGTTATGTTACACCGTGATCCGTTCTTCAACTAACACTTTAACATAATATTAGGCTCTGACCCAACACGTACGTTATCGCTCTATCATTCCCAAATCGATACCTCTAGATTTACTAACACAATAGCATAACCATACTGTCCAGGGAGCGTTAGACATATTGTGTGACCCTTCGAATGAGTATTAACTTTGTGTTACAAATAGCATACTAACATAACACTAACATAGTGTCCAGCACTACCAACACTACGTTATTCGGACCCCCAGTCTGATTGCCTTAAGGTCGGATAACGTAACATTTTACATACGTTGGTTACGTTACAGTCATAGCCTGCCGATACGTAACACTATGTTAGGGTGTTAGCCTAAATGCTGAGGTCTACCTAACATTACGTTACGGTGTTACTGTCGGTAAATATCTGATTTTTACATTATATTACTGTTTTACCATAATAATCAATCCGGGCGTACTATTATGTTACTGAGTTACCGTGGGCGCCGGAGTCAATCCAACGTAATGTTACCACAGTACGTTACCCTTTGGATATTCCTACGCTCTAACATGTGCTACCTGTGTTAGGGGTAAAGCGGCGTCGCGGAGTAACACAATGTAGCCGTGTTATCCAATTCTGCTGACATCCCAGTAACACAGTAGTTACTACTACTGTAGTAATTTACTCGTACTGGGCATGAGGCGGAGACCTCAGTACCTGCAGTAGTCAAATCTGCAATGCATCACGCTGGGGGAATACTGATTGTGCTGAACCAACGCGAATGAACATATACGTATACGTGCCGTTTAAGTTGTTTAATTTTATATCAAGAAAAACATACCGTCAGCATAGCGCAGCAGCAGAACAGCAGCATCAGCAGCATCAGTATAGGTCGCTTTACGCTCGGCTTGTCGGTCTAACCCTTGAACCCTCTGTACAAGGATTTAATTAATTGTGTGTCTCCTGGTTCCCCAAAGCGGTATTGATATTCAGCAAAATTAGAAGACGAAAACTCTGCACGTGTGATTCGTACCTGTCCACAACAACAGATATATTCGTAACATAGGTGCCACCACTTCTACTGCTGTAGGATATTTACAGCAGCAGAGCTTCTTCGTCCCCTCATCAGTAGAAGGGTAGGCCTGGCAATACGTCGCTCGATACGGGTTGCTGCTGCCGCTGCTACGGTAACATATAATAATGTCGACGTTTTATTGGCTAAATACATACTTACGTTAACCCTCTAACGTGTGTTAGGATACCCACGAGAAATTCCGCTAACACGCTAACATACAGTACGCGGCAACACTTTACAACTCGGCAGTTAAGAATATAAGGTTGGATTTTCAGACGAAAATAAGAACATGACCTATTTTGTACTGAAAATAGTGCAGGACACACCCTGCCTTACATGAGAATTCCAGCCTGGTCAGAATTAAGATATTATTATCTGGTGTGGTGTACTATTGTAGTGTTATGTAAGCGTTTAATTGTCCATGTACGTTATCAGTCTAAATTGTGCCAAGGTAGCGAGTAGGAATAAGGTAACATGCTAACATAATATTGGTCGCTACGGGCTGGTGTCGCTAACACGGTAACACAATGTTAACGTAATACAAGGATCGGACAGGCCGAGAGGTGGAGGTTTCCGCAGGGAATGAAGTAAAACTTGAAAAGTGGAACGCAATGACAGCAGTCGTCTTACAGTAAAAATACATCATCAGTCGTACGATACGTACATACCAGGTACCCGGAAGATAAGGACTGTTTGCATATCAAAATGGAATTGAAATGGTGCTTATATTTAGGGTCATAGTGGTATGTTGATACTGCTGTGCATACATACAACAGTATAGTGGTGGATGGTCGTATATCACTCTGAAGATGTACGTACTACCCAGGTGCGTAAAATGGTTGAATAGAGTTGTTGGAAGAAAATGAACTTTTAATAAAATATGATTACCAAAACAACACACAGTATTAAAATGTTAACGCTTCATTGACCATGTATGTTATCTCTATAGCGTGTGTTACGATGGCAACTAGGATTTCGGTAACATACTAACATAGTGTTACTCAATATATGGGCTGCCTAACTTAACACAGTAACACTTATACTTTGTGGTCATTACGGGATCAAGGCAACACTCTAACAAAATGTTACGCGATCGCCCGCCAATATCGTAACGCACTAACACCATATTTTCACAAAATCCGGAATTTAGATCACGTAGTAACGTAATGTTACGATGTTTTTCCGCTGGCGCGTAACATAAACATAAAACGTTGAGTGTTACGTTATCCCAGGTGTGAAACTTTTACAAAAATAAATTTCGCTCTAACATCGTCGGATGGTCTCGTTCACGCTCACCAGACAGTTGGCTGGAGTTTACAGGCACCAATGCTCCCTCGCGGTGATACTTGAACGAACGAGAACCTGCCTCGCTTGAGATGTCTTATTGCTGAAGGTTTTGAGTGTTGTGTGTCCGACGGGGTATTAAACTAGCCGTCCCCTATGTCAGGAAAACGCCTTACTTAGCAATAACCAAAAAACCTTCGTCGTCGTGGGCACTCCGTCTAAAACAGGGTATACAACCTACTGTACACGAACTAGCGCCCGGTGTCTAAGGGTTCGTCTGCACCCTTCTTGGCTGGTGAGTCCGAATAGGAAAAACCTCAGTACAGCCGTCGTTTCGGGGATTCTGCGCCTTTAGTCGGTACGTAGGGATTAAAAGGTGAGGCTCTCAATGGATTTATGTTCCTTCTAATATCGCTGCTGCTGGGTGCTTTGCTCTAGCCTTATATCATAGCATAAGCAAAGGGGCCTGGTGGGATGGTCTTGTTTGTACTTAGCTGATTGCGGTAAAAAAAATGGGCATTCGATGGACCAGTTGGATTACGCCGGGAACTTCGCAAATAGGCGCGCCGCTGTTGCTGCCCTCATTGCTGCTGCTGCTGTACTGCTGTACCGGTAAGTATCATGCTTTTTTGCTGTACTGCTGTACTTTAAGCAGTACTCCTACGAACAATTTCTTGCTGCCGCTGTACTGCTGAGCCGATAACTATCATGCCTTTGCTGTACGGCTGTACCGATAAGTATCATGCTTTTGCTCTACAGTAGTACTGCTGCGAACAATCTCCTGCTGCTGTACTGCTGTGCCGATAATTATCATGCCTTTGCTGTACTGCTGTACCGATAAGTATCATGTTTGTGCTGTACTGTAGAACTGCTACGACCGATTTCCTGCTGCTGTACTGCTGAGCCGATAACTATCATGCTTTTGGTGAACTGTAGTACTGCTACGAACAATTTCCTGCTGCTGCTGTACTGCTGTGCTGATAGGTATCATGCCTTTGCTGTACTGTAGTACTGCTACGAACAATGTCCTACTGCTGCTGTACTGCTGTATGTACCGATAACTATCATGCTTTTGCTGTACTGTAGTACCGTTACGACCAATGTCTTGCTGCTGCAGCAGACTGCTGCTGATGCTGTGCTGCTGCTGCGGCTGCAGCTGCTTCAGTCGCGAAGGCAATGAACAGAAAACCTGACGTTGATGGAAGCCAGACGGAAAACACATGGATTCAGCGGAAGTGGGAGTGTTTATTAGAGGTACTGCTGTACTGTAGGAAGTATTAGCAGACTTATTTGGGAGTCGATATTAATTGATGGGAGCCAGTGGGAGTATATGCAGCAGTACTGTACATTATTTGACTTTTTCGTGGCACGTGCCGCGACACGTGCCGCGGCATTTCGCAACACGCCGCGGTATGTCGCGACAAGCCGCGACACGTAAGGTTAGGGTTAGGGTCAGGGTTAGCGACACTCGCCGCCCTGGAAGTGCCATTCGGGGTTTCCACCCCATACAATCCCTGGAAGCTGGGAGCTTCCATTGCGTCCGAACGCTTCCACTACTTCCATGGACAGTTTCACCGCTTCTTACACGGAAGCTTTACCTTCCATCACTTCCTCCATGAAATATGATATGGCCTCCATAAAAGCTTCCATCTGCTTCCATGAAGGTAGTGGGAGCCTCGACGAAAAAACAGTATTATTGCTCTAGACCCAAATGTGCAATATACCATTCAGCTGGTACAAACGATGAATACCATCTGGGTCTCCTGTATCCCTTAGTGCTATGTTTGTAGGACACGTGAGAACGCGAGAGATGGCTTTGTACGTATGCGTCATAAACAGTATTTAGTACAAGGTTTCTGCGTCGGACGGCCCTTCGCTTCAGTTAAAGCGGTCCCAAGATCGGTTTTAACTGGTTTTTGGAAACCCAGCAGGCGTGTTCCGAGTAACGGGTAAAATAATGCGCGGTATTACCGGCTTAAACTGGTTACCGTAATAAAACGGAATCATAACGCGGCTTAATATACGTATCCATTTATATGCATATCCAGGCGCGTCAGTAACATAAACTGTTTATGATGCGAGCCTTATTCCTCTAGCCCCCCAAAAAACTATCCTTGAAACTTGTACTTGGTATCCTACTCGGTATCAAGTGCACAATAGACTTGGTTCCGTGAAATAGAGAACCGTAAATCAGAAATAAAACCGTATAGCCCTGTTTTCCTACTGGAAGCAGCTCAAGGTGCAAGTGCAGCACGGTAGGTACTGATTATACCGGTAGGTGCTCGCTGAGAGGGGCATATGCATAAAGTCCGCTTTCTACAATAGTAATAGCCCGTAACCAATCTTATTTCCGAATTTTACACCATAATAATCCAACGTACATACATACAACGCACTGCTGTTGTCGCAGGTGCTCATTATATTGGCGAAATGTCTCAGGTCAAGGTTCAAATGCGGCACAGGTGCTCAATATGTATAGGTGCTCGCTGGGGGGGGGCTTACATAGTTGTCATATTTCAGTTTATGTGTCAATATTCATAGGTGTTGATTAGGTAGAAATGTCATGGTGCTTAGTATAAAAGCAAGTAGTTTATGGGTCTATAGCCATAGGTGCTCATTATATGGTTGGCGCAAAAAGCCGCAGCTCGCTCAACTTGGCGCTCAGGGCTCCAAATGTGAATCATCTAACGTCCAACGTACTACTATTAATACTGTCGTACTGTAGGTGCTTAGAAGACTACGCTGCGCTCAGGGCTCGAAATACGGCACACCAGAATCACCCAACGTCCAACGCAGAAAGAGGTCGCAGCTCCAAGTGGGGCACATAAATGTTGCTTCGAATGTCACACCAGAAGCATCCAACGTCCAGCGTACTGTCGAGATTACGCTTCGCTTACAGGGCTCTCAATACTCAATACGACACAGATAGAAGTTTGCATTGAATGTGAAGTGTCTTGTCAGAACGGTCAAGAACGGCTGCCCCTTATTTCTTAGGTGGCTATAAATTTACTCGTAAGAGTATTATGCGAGGAGGCAGAGATACACATTACTGTCCAGGCGTACGATAATCACTCGCACAAAGTGTTTTACGACAAGCAAAATATGTATGTATGATTCAAGTATTGCAGCACGTGTGTGGCAACTACATTAGGCCGTGGATAACCTCGTACTGTACATATCAGGTCAACGGTCATCGCCACAATGCTGTAACCAGGCATAGTTGAGGACAGACCTATTCATAGCCGCACCTGTAGGGTGTTGCAGTAGCCGAGCACAGCAGTAGTAGCATACTAGCACTGGTGGATGGTGAGCGTAGGCAAATATGTCTAATGACGGGCATACCTCACGTCAATATGACCATGACGTTGGCCCGTCATGGGGATTGTAAGCAGACGCGAGATAGTATACGTACCCCCTATAATCAATAAATCCTCTTCGTTCCTATGCAAACCCTGTGAAATTGTTTCGAGCGAGGAAGGAAAATGAACTTTACTCCAAAAACAAAATGGGCAGGTATCGTTCAATTGGTTTTACAATGTGTAATTACAGTGAATGTTTCGCCTCCGTCGAACTGCCCGAGATGCTCTGCAAATACTTCAAGACTTAAATGAACACATTGTTAAATACAAGAACGGGGATGCTGGTTCTCCCCCCCCGCGTTTAGCGTACACAAGGCTTTCCTATATGCAGGCCGCGACAAGCGTAAACTGCCGACGTTTGACATCTCTGTGACTGTAGGTGCGACAAAAACACGACGTTACGTGTTGCGGTTTGACGCATATGTAGCACCACTGCTCTACGACCCACTTCTTTGTTTTTTGGCGGCTGCCGCTTACAGACGATTGAACGAAGAAATCGAACATACTAAGCTAAACAGCTACCGCACTGCTGCCATGGCCGCGAATCGATACGGCTGCGGTGACAACCGCTGCGCACATACTCACACGCGTCGTACTGTGGCAATCAGCGACGTAAAGCCCGGTGTGGGATACGCAGAGCTGCTTCTTACACTCTGGCGGTATGTGTTTGATCATACCTCTATCGTTATCACACATGCGAACGAGCGGAGGCTGGTTTCGTATCATACGTGCATATCTAAACACGTGTGGCACTCGAAGTGCTGTGATTGGATTTTACAACGGACTCCGTCCCAGTGTGAATTTTTAGTTTCCGTCGTTGTTCCTCTCCTTTTCTTCCTGATATCAGATTACGTAGTTTATTTTGTGGCTGCTGGCTTACGGGTGAGCAACTAAAAGTGTACTCGTAATGATTGTGGTATCTCAGCATCGATACTATTCTCCGCCGCATATTTGTTACCCATGAGCTGGTTTGCTCGGGCAAATTTTATCAACGACCGTCGCCGCCGTTGACTTTTATTCGGCCGCGAAAGGCACAGGATCTCCGGCGTGGCACGGCGGAGCTTCTTCCGTGATGTTGTTGTCTGGGCATTTTTCAATGTCAATCTGCCACGTGAAACAAGAGGTACTTGGATTTCGAAGGCGTGGGGAAAACGTTTTTTTCCTGAAAAAGCCAGGGACAAAGTGGGCATCAAAGCTGGAGGTTTTTTACCGTATAACTTTATATAACAGACTACGTGGGGAATGTCATTTTTCTTTGGTGTCGATGTCCTCCACCACCCCCAGCCAGAACAGTATTGACCCCCGACTTGATCGTCAATTGACGAGAAAGTACATATGTTCTTATTGTTCCTCGGCGCCTTCCCAAGGCCACATTACTAGCGGGCAGGTGCTACTGGCACTACTCATTCCGCTTGGTTCCTGTTTAAACTGACGGCATCGGTAGAGGCGCTACTCTCTATGGTTGACGTTACGCAGTCCGTGAGCCTATTGATATCCATATTTAGCCGACAACTGTAACTCCGCCGAAATCGTTTATGTCTATCGCGCGCCCATGAAGTCATTTTATGCCTGTTGTGACGACCTCGTTATTGTGTAACGTGTATAGTAATATAGAGTTGCAATACCTGTTTTATATGGTTGAATCTGCACGTGTTGCTAGCGGTTGGGGATTGAGCTGTCCTGGAAATAATGCGATGGTGACTTAAATCTCGCGGAGGAAAGTGAAAATGTAGGCGAGCGATTTGTTCAATATACAGTAGGTTAAGACGCGTAATACGACAGAGGTAGCCCTTTTTGGCGAAAATTTTGTTGGAATGGCAGGGCACGTGAACCCAAGTTTATCGGACTTTTGTTCTTGTGTGGGAATAGTTTCGTTGTATACTTAGGCCGTGCGATTGTTTTTCGGGCAGCACTTTATTTTCCTCCAAAATCAGTTTTCGGGCGAGGTATGAGCTCCTCAAGCTACCACCCTCGAAAACCAAATGGTGCACCTATCTATACCTTAGCCCCCGTCCCCTACCGTGGGACGAGTCTACATGAAATGCAACACGGTCATAATCAAACTCGAATGTATACATGACGTGATGTTCAACAATTAGTTCGTCCAAAACTAAACGCTACATTACACTAAAGCACTATACATACATTTCACCTGTACATCCGCGCCATCGAAAGTGTGTCCCACATCAGAAGTAGAGCATTAGGCTCGTACAGGTATCGCTGATTAGTGTTTACTTGTTGATCATAATTCAACATAACCTCCGAACATTTCACCATCCCGAAAACCCATATTTCAGTTGCCAGAGTCTAGTTTCGGCTCGCCAACGCTTGAGGTCTTCTTTTGACCTGTCAAGGCAATCTATCCAAGGGGCCCCCGGGGGCCTCAGATCGAAACAGGATACCGTATGTATATGTCGCTATACTGTGGGCTGCCCGGCTATTGATTGCCTTCTTAAAACTTGAAGTTCCACTTGTTGTGGTTTATTATTACTATAGCCGGTTTGCCCCGGCGATCAAGTTGTGACAACCAAATTCTACTAGCCCTGCTGTCCAAGGTTCGATTCCCCATGTAGAAGTTTGTTTTATCAGAAATCGCCAACACCTGCCGAGAGCGCCTTGCGTGGGTAGGAATTTGACGCGACTAGCTGATTGAAGCAGGTGCTGAACTCTTGTCGCGTGAAATGTGCAAGACTCGTACCGTTTGGGGGGGGGGGGGGCGTCTACTCTGTGACCTCGTATCTGAGTTAGGCCTAGGGGGGGAGCAGGGGAAGAAGGCAAAGACAACGCATGGAATAGAAAAATAACACTTGATGGCTGGCAAAAAAACGATCACCCAACACTTTTTGAATTGTAGCAGCACAAGTATAGACTAGCGCTTCATGGCGTGTGCAGCAGTGGTATGAGCGAGTGAGATGCTCGATCCCAATATCTTAATATCGTAGACGCTTGATGTTGGTCAAGATTGAGACTGATTCCCAGTTTTTGTCGGGGTTTATACTTTCCTCACTTCATTGCCCAAAAACGAAGATCGGCTTTTGCGTGTTTTGCGTTGTTCAGTGCGGTTAGTAGACTACAGTCCTATGAGGTTTCCCATCGATTTCATTGTGGCTCGTATAGGCTCTAGACTGCACCGCAATAAACCATATACCGCAATCTCACCGGTACCAATATTCAAGATAGGAACACCCACCGAGTACTGCAGTAAGTAACGTGTAGATGCATGTGGTTAATGGGCCAACTGTTCGCTTGTGGCTTAACAGCTTACACGTTCCTGTTCGTACGTCAAGTTCGGGTCCTGTTTTTAGTTTTTCCTCGTAGCCAAAACTTGAGTGAAAGGTGCTTAATGGAACAGCCGATAACGAAGAAATTTACATTGCAGTCGATGTTTTATCTGGACTGTACAATCCGTACAATGCAATACGTGAGCTTGTGCTTGTCTCATATACTTCGGAATTCAACAAACGGATAACGAAAGCATCATCGGTCGCTATCGCCACGGCCTATTAATAGAGGAATCGGAGAGCACATTTTTAGGTTCCATTTTCTGCACTAGAGTCTGATAAGTTACGTGTTTTTCGAGAAACACACTGGATTAAAAATGCGACTATAAGTGGGCGAAAAACACCGGTTTCGACAAAACATCGAAAATACCGCGAATTTTCGAATGTGTTCAATAGGTAATATAATTCCAGGATTGGCATAGGCTCTACTATTCGTTTCCCGTCCATTATTTCAAAATAAAAGGTAGGTTCGTCCTATTCAAAGGATACAAAATGGGGTCCCAGACTATTATTATTTGCTGGGGTCTAGGTCACGTTTTGAATTCTTCAGAATGTGAATCCCTGCCTGGCGGTAACAGTTCGATACCAGCCTATATCGGTCCGTATAAATGGCATGAATTTTAATGATCCCCCCAAGGAAACGGTTACGCGAATGCGCGATTCATCGACGATGATGAGGAAAAAGCAAAAGTCGGTACGAAGGATTGAAACCCATGTAATCTCCGCATGGAGAAACATATTCTACTGCAGTGGTCATTTTTGCTACGGTAGGTGTAACAAATGTTTCTACGACCAGATACAAGAATCTGGGCGCTGGATGTCTGCTGTAGGTGCATGCACTATGCGGTGTGTGTACTACGATCACCTAACGTCCAATAAGCTGAACGTACACCGAAGAGAGCTTACGATATGTTCTATTCCAACAGTACATACCGCGTTATACGGCCCTACCTGGCAATGGACAATATTAGGACACTGATTCCTGCACGTTTATTTTGAAGAATATTGCATGCGGCTAACGGTTTCCACAAACCACAAGCATCAGCGTGTGGAGAGTCGCACAAGCATACTTATACCAATACATATAAATGAATGATCAGAAGGAAAATCGCCGATCGATTGTGGTTGGAGCACCATGGCTACTAGTGCAAGATCCGGAGCGTGCAGTCGATCCCAATAGTTCGGAACAGCATCCCTGCAGGTATATCTGTACGGCATGCCGATTGATGCTTTTCGAACTATCACTGAAAAACGCCTCCTATGACTCACCCGTCAGTTTTGCCGTTCATGGTGATAGCAGACGCAATTCAGTTGCTGCCACGAAGTGTGCTTCGATAGAGGTAGAACTGTTTTCCTAACACGGGTTCGGGGTGACGGGGCTGCTTAACCCTAAATCGTCGGACCTAAATGTTTTGTGTGTTGCATTATGTTGCCTTAGTTTGTATGCTTAGGGCATGGGATTTGTCCCCGAGTAGGCGTTTGAATTTCCCTCCCAAACCAGTTTTCGGGTGAGAGGTGTAGAGAGCTCCCTCAGAAAAAAACAAGGGCGCGCCTTTCGCGTAGCATGCGTCCCACCCACCATGAAGGGTTACGGTAATTTCCTGGTGTCTGGTCTGTGGCACCTGGTATGCCCCATGTTCCCTGCACGCTTGTATGCAGCCAAGCTATTCCGGTAACATTCACCTGGAGAGTTGAATGACAAAAAAAAAAGTTTCACGGGAGCTATTTCTTCCAATTACCGGCTCCCTCTGGGTAAGCTGAGGTTTGAGTCAAATTCGTTTCAGGTTTCGAGCTACTGATAATAGCCAATGTTCACAAATTGGGTCGTATCAATATGTGAAAGTACACGGTCACTAGCCCTCGTCCCCTCCTTGTTCAACCCCAAAATACCTTGCCGGTGGTCCATTTCGGCCACGCTCTTTGTATGCGGTCCGGTCTTTGTCCAGTATATCAGCGCCGTGAAAAGCCAGTCAGTGGTCAATCAACGCCTGTCTGCTATCGCTTTGGTATGTTGTGCTATTACTGTGTGTATATTTTACCTGAAATACGGACTCCCGTTACGCGGAGCTGGGTACGACTCGCGTAGATTATCGTTGAGGACACCTGCTCACGTAGAGGTGCACCATTGTGTTTCTGTGGGTGGTCAATTGAGTATCTTTATACCTTCACCCGAAAACTGTTTTTGTAAGATAATATAAGCATTCAACCCGATACACGACCTCATGCCTAGGTATACACTTATATTGCTAAAACAAGATGGCGTTCTGAAGATGGTTTGGGTTAAGGAGCCCCTCATGCAGAAAATATTTTATCCAAAAATCAGTCCAGTAATCCCCTATCGTAGGACGGGTCTGAGTGACGTCCTTCGTCGAGGTTTCTGTGATGTCGCCCCGAAGTGACGCGTATGAGGTGTAAGGAATCTAGAAGCTGTCTAATATTATTCCGCCCACGTGAAGTGTCTCCATGCAGTGTTCTTCGCAAAGAAAACATGACTTGCCACTGAACCAAACAATCAGCTGTGGAGCTCTACAACAGGCCATTTCAATAACACTTTTGTGTTCCCGTTCTGTCTTGCTGTTATAGTGCATCGACCGCATGCATGGAAGAGTGATGGCGATGCTTGCACGCGGCGTAAAAGCGACATTGTTGTAGAACTCGACTCCGTGAATTTGACAAGTGTTTCATGCGCGAAGTGCTTTTCACGACCACTTATTTATCTCACCAGGGTGCTCGGATCGTAATTAACGTAGAGTCACTTCTCGCCGGCAATTGTTTGCAACCGGGCATTTGGCTCCACATATTTTCGGTACAACGGAGAAATGCCTGATGTGTTTATGACTCCTTGTCGGTTCGTTGGAGCCTTATGTCTACGGTGCTTCATGCTTGTTGGAGTATGTTGCCGATGTTATGGTAATGGTATTTTCATACTTACATTTGCCAAACGCTCATAGCCCGTTGCGTTTTACCCGTGTACCACCAACGGCAAGTTTACACATTTCAGCCCTGACGTTCCATTCTCCGTCCACCTCCCTTGCCGACCTGCCTCTGACAAATCTCCGCAGCCGCAACTAACAGAAATAATGGGGCGTTGCCGCTATGACTCGTGCAAGAAGCAATCGAGCTTTAACTCGGAGGGGAGCAATAAAGGGGCGTACTGCAGGCAACATGCTAAGGACGGAATGGTAAACGTCGTCGCCAGACGTTGCTCACATGGCTCCTGCACGACGCAGCCAAGTTTCAACAGCGAGGGAAGCAAGACAGCGACGTACTGCGTGCAACACGCGAAGGACGGCATGGTGAACGTGCGCAACAAGCAATGCTTACATGACTCCTGCTCGAGTTTCCCAAGCCACAATACCGTTGGAAGCAACACAGCGACGTACTGCAGGCAGCACGCTAAGGACGGCATGGTAGACGTCATCTTCAGGCTTTGCTTATACGACTCCTGCACGAGACAGCCAAGCTTCAACACCGAGGGAAGCAAGACGGCGACGTACTGCAGGCAACACGCTAAGGACGGCATGGTGAACGTGCGCTACAAAAGATGCTTGCATGACGCCTGCACGAGGCACCCAAGCTTCAACGCCAAGGGCAGCAAGAAGCCGACGTACTGCAGACAACACGCTAAGGACGGCATGGTGAACGTGCGCGACAAAGGATGCTTGCATGGCGCGTGCACGAAGCACCCAAGCTTCAACACCAAGGGCAGCAAGATAGCGAAGTACTGCAGGAAACACGATAAGGACGGCATGGTAAACGTGCACCACAATCAATGCTTGATTGGCTGCTGCACAAGCCGGCCGTCATTCAACTTCGAGGGTAGGAAGACTGCTCTCTACTGTAAGAAACATGCTCTCGCCGGCATGGTGGGTACCCACACCAAGCAGCGTTGCGCACAGGACTCCTGCATGACGTGCCCGACCTTCAGCTTTCACGGTCGCAAGTCAGCGCGGGTTTGCAAGCAGCACGCAGAAGACGGCATGGTGCACATTCACCGCACCCGTGGGTGCTCTCATGACTCCCGTCTTACGCGGTCGTCGAGGGGCGTGCTTACCGACGGCGCGGCAACTGTGTGCGCCGACCATAATGATGATATCTTGGTCGGCTCGGTGATCAACTCCCATCACACCTGCAAGATCACAGGCTGCCGTAAACGTTCGCGATGGGGACCCGACGGGGGCCAGCCTACCCACTGCCTCGATCACGGCCCCGTCGAGGACGGGCTTGTTTGTAACGTAGGAACAGCTATTAATAGCAGCAAGATAAGCAGTCTTAGCCAATCATGCGGTGCCCCACGGGACCCTTCACTTGACGTAAAAACGGAGTGTTCGTTTTGAAAGGGTTTGAATTAGCCCGCAGAGTTAAGTGGTTACAGTGCCTTAGTTCGTGGGAGGGTTCACATGCGGGGCGCAGAGGTAAATTAGTTCAGAATATGCCTTACCACTTTCTTGGAGGAGTCATCCCAATAGTTTTGGTCTTGTTGTAGTGTCTACAAACCTTGTCACCCTTCATTATGAAACGTCCTGATCTTGTTTCGGCTCGCGGCAGCAAAAGGGACGTAATATGTTGCTTATTGCTAAAATGACGCCAGTGTTTTTATCTCACTGTTTTGAAGATCTTCGTCCTATTTCGATGCGTGAAAGTCGAGAAGACTGAAAATATTGCCTATAGGTGGCTGAAATGACATCAGAAATTGCCCTATACTCATACAAGGTCTGGAGGGTTTCGCAAGAGCGAAACACTACTACTGAGCCCATGTAAGTCGTAGACGCAGCAGAGCTTCGGGTTAATCGCAAGGTCGTGCCTTTTTAGAAGCAACACCGGCGATGGAGTTGGCAGCGGCCGCTCAGAATAGGCAAGAGGCATTTAGCAGGCAGATAGCCGCAGTACTGAACGATATGTCTTACCTCACCGTCATGCGACATGACACATGTAAAAGTCGACAATGCATTCAGTAAAAGGCGCACACGGTAGTGGTCCCGATTCGGCACTTCGGCTTGAAGAAGACAACAATGGTTGGAACGCGGTTTACGTACAACCCAAAACTTTTACACCAAACGCATTTTCAAGATTTGTGGACTTATATGGAACGTCCCTTCTACGTTCAGCATCAACGTTGACGGCGCGGCTGGTTGGTAGGTGTCGGACATTTCGAACTCACCTGGTGGAAGGTTGGGTAAATTGTACCGAAAATTCGACGCCGCTACGAACATAACAATGTTTCGCATGTTAACATGAATTATGGTCCGTTGCATTCAATGAATGTTCACCTCCTTATAAGACAACAGCGCTATCGCGGAGCAACGACCTACCACCGCTCGACGCTGAGTAAAACTTTGAGTAAAACGTTTCAAGAACGATGGCTCAACACGATTCTTTTAATCGCAGGCATTCGACGTGTGTGCAGATGCATCCCTTGTTTGTCAATATTGGTAATACCACGGCGACCCCCTTAACTGTCGCCCCCCTCAACATTGCCTTTTTCATATCATAGTACTAAATAATATTGGTTCCCCGGTAGAATAACTCACGGTTTTGTCTGTTACGGTGGACATTTTCATCCTCCTGGTTTGCATAAACGATTGCCGAATCGGTTTCGGCGAACTTTAATATTTTTGAGAGGCTCGATAGTTTTTGATTTTTGTATCCTTTCCAAACAGCTGCAGTTGGGTGTACATGGATGAGTAGCCCGAGCGGTGTGCTTGGAGGTATCTGATAACTTTCACATTTGAGGTGCATATGGAGCACAACTGGTTCGACAACCCCTTCGGTAATAAGCAGGTGTTCTTGTAGGCATCTTCCACTTGAAACTTGTCGAGCGCGGGGTGTCCTCGAGTTCGTGCTAAATCATAAACTAAACATAGTCTGGGCAATACACAGTGTCAGACTGTTTTTGTTTCAGCGCAGACGACGTCAAAGCTCAATGCGTTGAAACAAATAGTTTTGTTGTTGTCGCGAACGCATGTCGCGAGCGCTTGTACCACTTCTACCACCAGAGTAAAACAATACCTGGCAGTTTCGATCTTATCGTCGACTGCGGCGGGGGTTGGTGCCGAACTCATCGATAAATTGGACCCAAGTGTCCGTGCACCAGTGCGGGGATCACGCGTAACAGGGTCAAGCGCTTGTAGAGACCTATACCGAATCCATTGTCGCACACTAAGCTGCTGCATACGTTAGAGCCATTTTGAGTTGTGAGCCCCCCCTTCCCCACCAGTTGTTTCTGAGGTCAAGCATTAATTTCACGTTTTATTGTATATCTTTCGAATTGCCTCGTCATTATCGTTTCCTGAGTCGTGGGAGAGAGATATTTTTCCCTTCGGTCAGATACCTGTATCGCAGCCTGCTGCAACCCCCTGAGTATCTCGACCACCCAATGTTACGGTCTCTCTCTCCCCACTATATTATCGACCGCGTTTCTAACTAGTAGGGCCTACAGTTGTCTCGGATGACCAAGCCTCCGAATGGTACCGTACCATTCGACTCCTCCGATCTAACTCAAGTGAAAACAATAACGAAGAGAAAAGTATTCCGGGACCCCGGCTATTCCCCCCCCCCCCCCCCCCCCTTCGAAAGAAACAATGGGAGGGTGGGACGGCATAAAAAGGGGGGCACAAATTCCTGGCTTGGCTGCCAAAACCAGCGACTACCCCACGTGTGCTCACACATGCAGCAGGAACCTCGTGCTTGCTTGCGCTCGACGTGGGGATGCTGACCTGCACTTGATGCCTTTCTCGAAAGGAATGGCTACCTGTGGGTCCCTACCAAACACCAAAACCAACCATCCTCTATCCCAGTCCCCGGTAAGGACAGGCCTCATTCTCTCTACCAATAAACCCTGTTTTGTTCGTTATTCCGTTGCGGAGGCCGTTACGTCATCTACGTACAAAACTACCCTTCATTGTATATCTTTCGAATTGCCTTGTCATTATCGTTTCCTGAATCGTGGGAGAGAGAGATTCTTCCCTTCGACCAGATACCTGTATCGCAGCCTGCTGCAACCCCCTGAGTATCTCGACCACCCAATGTTACGGTTTTTCTCTCCCCACTATAATATCGGCCGGGTTTCTAACTAGTACGGCCTACAGTTGTCTCGGATGACCAAGCCTCCGACTGGTACCGTACCATTCGACTCCTCCAACACCGAGGTAATGTGAGACTACTGCTTACCGTACTACTGTAGTAGATATTATCTACCCCAAACTGTTCCATGTCCCCGTCTGTGACCACAACGATACGAGGAAAGGGAGGCCATGGTCGGGACACGGGGAAAACATGACACAATCTCCGACACAAGGGCAATGGCTCTGCCGACCGCCCTAAAAGACGACCTTTGCCCACGAGCCTCGTTCGAGGCCGCATGCACACGGTACCAAACGTTTCCTGATCCCGCTTATGGCCCTAAGAACGCACGGTTACATTGTCGGGCCTGTTTCCCTCGCGCGTTTCCCATCTATGTGCCGTTGGCGTAAACGCCACGTCACCCCGGGCGAGGCAGCGCACGGCGTGCACCACCTCCAAATCGGCGGCGAACAGTTCGTCTGTTCGCACCACCAGGAGGTACCTCAGACCTAAACACAACCACAAAACATTTCCAGGTTCCGCGAAGGCCTGACGGTTTCCATAAAGACAAGCATACCGAACAAAACCGGTCGGCGGGCCCGCCGAACCGTTCCTGCCACTAAATGGACTTGTGCGATACCTCTGAAAGCCCACGGCACCACGGGAGCCGTCACCTGTACCTCCAGCTCTACGTGCACTCGATAGACCTACTGCCCCGTCGCCAATTTCCTGGATATCGTATTCGACGAGCAACACCACAAGGCGATACCCAATCAACATCAGACTTCGCCACAATCCGAGTCACTCGACGCCAAAACAAAAAAAAAAAGCTCCTGACAAACCATCAACAAGCGAATCGTACGCCGTAATGGGCGACCAGACGCCCACGTGCCCCAAGCTGAGATCGCAACTGAACCACCACCATCCTGGAGAACGCGATGTAGATACAGAGAAGCCCCCCAGCTGCTCCTGACCTTGGCTCCGCCGCCGACCGATGGAGCCCGCTCCCCCTATTCGAGCGCAAAAGGCGTGGCCGTTGGAGGTTTCGGCGTTTGATCCGACAGCCGCGACTCTCCATCCACGCGTAGCAGTCGCCGGTGAGATTGTAGCTGTCGTACACCCGCTGCCGGTGACGCCAGCGGAACAAACTCGGTGGGTGCACGCGGTGGCGGCAAAGAGGGGGGGTGGGAGGGGGTCACCGACGTATTTCCAACGCTGTGGGGTGGCATGAGTGGATCTTCACCCTCCGCCCCCGTAGCAGTTTAGGCTTCGCCTAGTGTGCCTAAAATGTGATGCGACGATCCGATGTGTGTCTGTACAACGTAATCGTATGTCATCGATCAACATAAATATGTATATATATACACTTTCGGTACATACCTCGTTATAACAGGGTGCCACCCTACAAGGGTCGACAAGACTATGTTCACCACCATGGTCTCGAGAATTAACGGCACCAGTATTAGAATGCTGTTTCACCGCAGCATGAACATTGGCAGCAAAAAACGGTCACCCGGAAGTACCAGCACCAAAGGGCTGTCGTAATACCACGGACAGTATCTGTGTTTATTTGCCATCGGGAAAAAAACAATGATGTCTGTGCCAGACCGCAGGACATCTAAAATATATATCTGGTTGCCCCAATATATCGGATTGGCAATGTGAAGAACATCGCGGCACCAATGTTCACAGCACACGTGTCTGCCGTCGGTGCCTTTTTCTATGAGTACGAGCTGGTTCCATCGAGAGCAGGAGCGTTTCTGCTTCAGATTTTAGCGCCCGGATCCTAAACGAGTTAGGAAACGAAATTTGGAATGGTTGTTCTTCATGATATTGCGAAAAAACGTCATGATGGCCTTTTTTTTATTTGTTTTGGCGAAGGAGGTACTTTTTAACGTTTTTTGTATTTTTCGGCAACTTTGACCCGACATTACCGACGAACAAAAACTAAACTAAAAAAGGCCGTTCTCACAAAGTTTCGTATGCTCACATGAAGAACAACCCTGCTAAATTTCGTTTTCCAACTCTTCTTGGATCCGGGCGCTAAAGTGATTTCCGTGAACGTGTATAGTCTCCCTAGGGTTCGAAAGAGCGCCATACATTGTTCAAGTACCTTAGCAGGCGTTTATTATAACACACTTGTACGAATCGCATAACCAAACAAAAGTCATGGACGTCCTCCCCTTGTTGATGCGATCACATCAATGCGTCTAAGGTTTCGTTATTCCACGTATTGGCCGAATTATGGTCGAGAGAAGAATGATATGGATTTCAGTATTGACAGCTTAAATCCCTATACAACAACACGTCCCCACGTAATACGAACAATTCCCATATCTCGCGAACTGCAGCTCGGACGCCAAAACCAGCTTCACCGATGTGTTCGCCTTGTTGATGCGGTCACGTGGGTATGCTTTGTGTTTCGGGTTTCAGTGTATTCATTTTTTTATTGCCCGAAGGCGGAATGTGGCGCTTTTTCCTAGAACCAGCTCGTAGTCTTCTCGCGTGTTTCCACAGTAAAATCCAAAATAAAAGATGAAGAAATGAATGCCAACAAAATACGGTATACCGGTATAGTGCCCTGTTTGTTTCAGATCGTGAGAAGCCCGAACCCGAATGGGTTGTCCCATGTAGGGGGTTGGCAATATGAGCCGCACGACGGCGACCAATCTTCGCAGAACACAGGTTTGTTTTCGCTGCCGGCACTGCATATTCCACTCTACTCTTGTGTTTGCGCAAGAAGCCCAAGAAGGAAACGATACCGAATCAGATACAACAATTCGTACACGTATGAGCTCCTACCAGATTGAGACTATAGAAAGCCCGAATCAGATTGTGTTGTTGAAAGGGGCGTTGGCCACATGAGCCGCTTAGCGGCCACCCAACTTCGCAGCCCACATGGCTGTCTTCGGTGCCAGAACGGCCTATTTGTGCATTATGTATGTGCATGTGTGAGCAGCCCCCCCGGCCGTCCCCTCAATAGTATGTATGGGGTGCCTCGGTATAGCGAGCCATGTTTTATGCTCTCACCACGACAGTCTCCTGTCTATTTGGAGCTGTAGGCAGGGGGGAGTGTACTCATGTTGTGCACGGCCGTAGTCATATGACCATAGACCCTCGCATCCCTACAATGCCGGGACGGAGCGCGTTGGGTTTTCACCAACCAGGCAGATATTGCTTGCACCAAGCGCGAAACGCCGTGAGTTATTGGGCGAGTCGCATGGAGGGTGAGCTGCATCCTGCTAAGAACCGCCTCTGAGGCGGACTTGCATATGGACGACAGCTTCAATGAGTTCATTTTATTTTTTCGGTGTGGCCACTTCCGGAGACAGCAATGGGTTTTACTATGTACCTTCCTCGCGGACGCCTTACCATATTAACACTACGTGGTACGACCATTCCCCTTGTGCGGAGCAAAGGTTTTCCACTCCGCACAAATGATCTACTCGACCGCCAGCTTTGGTGACCGCCAAAACAAAAACAAAAACGGCACCCTGGTTGTCTAGCTCACGCAGCGAGTAGCCAGGGGGGGGCTATACTGTTTAGCACCCAATAAGGGGCTGGCGATACGAGCGGCGTAGAAGCAACCCCAGTTCACATCACATGGGACTGTCTTCGATGCCGTAACTGCCTATCACTACTCTCATCTCCTCATCATGTGTTACATGCCTTGAGTAACGAGGGGTAGACGAAATCAATACACCTAAGTACACATCGGGTACGGTGTAGTCTCCTGGCGTTCTTGTTTTTGTTTTGTTTTGTTTTGTTATTACGGCGTGGCACCCCCCAGGTGAACTCCGTTGCTCCCTTTCTGGGGATGACAATATGCGCATCGACGCGGCCACCGTACTCTCAGAGCACGGGGCTGTCGTTGCAGAGGGCGTATCCAGTAAGTGACCAATCATGATTAATTAGCAACAATAGGAAAAGGTAGGCCACCACCGCCTATACCTTCATCGTTTCTGTCTTTTTTTCAGTCTACACGGGTCTGTCTCCGATGTCGGGGTCGCGCATGGCTCTTTCCCTCGCGTGTTCGTACAACTTGAAGAAAGGGAGATTTGGAACGGAAACTACTCCTAAATGCCCATCAGATACGGTATAGTCGCCTAACAGCTTCAAACCGCATGGAACCCCGAGTACACCGTGTCGCCCCATTAAATGACATTGTCAGCATGAGCAGCAAAGTCAACCGGCCACCAGAATATCCACAGCCCACAGGGCTGTCTCCATAAGGTGGTGACTGTTTGTTTGTTTGTTTGTTTGTTTGGACGCGTGCTACGATAGAGGTATAGGTATACCTTTTTTTGGCTGACGCGTTTCTGAATGCCGGGGCTCCTTAGGCTCAAAATCGCAGAAAATCGTTTTCGTGGCGCACTATTTTTCATTTTGTGCTTAGGCCATGCCACTGTTCATCGGGTAGCACTTTTGTTTCCCTTCAAAATCAGAGTTTGGGTGAGGAATAGAGCTCCTCAAGTGACCACCCTCAGACAAAAAAAAATGGTGCACCTCTCTGACCTTAACCCGTTCAGAACTGAAAAAAACGTGGTGCACCTTTGCCGTATCATAGCATGCGTCTTTGTTTGATTTATTCTTGTTTTTTTTGTTATAACACATAATTTTTAAGATTGTTTTTGTCCTTTTTTAATTCATTTGTTGACTCTGTTGTGTTGTTATATAAAAAACTTATGTATTTATTTTCCCTCGCCGGCGAGGGGTGGCCGGGACCCTCTATGGGTGCGCCCTCAACCACGCCGCCATCGTTATGGCGAATTCATACATATTTCGCCGACGATAGGGGGGGGGGGGCGGTGGCCGAGGTCTGTATTCCCCGACTCTGTGTCCCCCCCCCCGCCCCCTCTTCCACACACACGTCTGTGTATCGTCTACCGCACAGCCCCTGGGCGAGTAATGCAGAACGCATGGGAGTCAAAGCAAAAAACACACCCCGATCAGCAAAAACAAAACGCAACCCCTCATGAGATAGTCGCTTCTGCGTCGGCCGCCACCCTATCCCAAATGTGCTTTTCAGACGGGGCGCCCGATCCCACGCCGGTCGGCGTGAGTCGTGCGTCCCGTGGCGGGGGGTACTCCCTCCCGTCCGACACGAATTCGAGAAACAGGGGGCGGTCAACAGCAGCAGGGCGGTACCTCGCGAGGAGTTGCGTATGAGTATGGCTTTCTCGGTCAGTGTCTACAGTAGGTTGGTCGCTCGGTTCTTCCCACTATATGTGCTGTGCGGTGGTAAAGGAAACAAACAAGCACACAAGTAAGTTGGGGTTGGGGGTTCCCTCCTCCCAAACAGTCGCGCATCGACCCCAACGTATGTCGCTGTTGGTCCCGGTCTACAGGTGTACCTATATATATATATATATCTATACCGGTGGGCCACCCGGGCCGTCTCGGTTTTGGTTTTCTCTCTCTTTCTCGTGCAGCGGGTGGTCGTACCGATATGGTTTCATCGTTCGTTTCCACCCGGGTGGTAATGCTCTCTGTCTCCACATAGAGACCGCTCCTCGCTGTCTCAACACTCTTGGTGGTCATACATCGAGTGTTTTAATCGTGCATTCCCGCCCAACTCAGGCCGGGGGAAGGTTAATGTTTTGCTCCCCCCCGTGCAGCCGCGCCCGCTGTATTTTCGCAGCGGACCTGTTCCCCCCCCTCCCCACTGTCTCAACAGCAGGCGGCTCGTGCATGCATAGAAACACAATTAAAGGACCAAATAAAACGGGTGAGGGGGTATATAGGCGCCAGGCCACCCCCTTCGATTTTTGTTTACTGTATATTTACACATCTATATATATTTCTTCTTTTCACGCCGGTGGTCGTACCGATATGTTTTCATCGTGAGTTTCCACCTGAGCCGAAGCTCTCGCCGTCTCCAACGGCGAGCCTGCTCCTTGCTGTCTCCACAGCAAGCGGCACCGTGTCGGTCGTGCATCGATATATTTTCATCGCACACAGCAGTCCTGTCTCCACAGCACCCGACTCAAGATTATTATTATAGCGGCCAATACTCCGAGATATTTCCATGAGTATCATGCCTAGCACTGTCTCCACAGCAAGCGGCACCGTGTCGGTCGTGCATCGATATGTTTTATTTCCATCGCACACAGCAGTCCTGTCTCCACAACACTCGACTCAAGATTATTTAGCGGCCAATGCTCCGAGATATTTCCATGAATATCATACCTAGCACTGTCTCCACAGCAAGCGAAACCGTGTCGGTCGTGCATCGATATGTTTTCATCGCACCAGCCGTCCTGTCTGCACAGCACCCCAACTCAAGATTATTGTAGCGCCCAATACTCCGAGATATTTCCCTGAGTATCATGCCTAGCACCGTCTCCACAGCAAGCGACACCGTGTCGGTCGTGCATCGATATGTTTTCATCGCACCAGCCGTCCTGTCTGCACAGCACCCCAACTCAAGATTATTGTAGCGCCCAATACTCCGAGATATTTCCCTGAGTATCATGCCTAGCGCTTGTAAACAGACGGTACTGTACTGTATGTATATACATATCTACCCAAACTGACGTTTTTCGTCATCGTTGTTTATTTTTCTTTTCTTTCTCTTCGCTCTCTTTGTGTGCGTGTTTACGGACATGCGGATGTTTGAAGCATTTCGCATATAACAAACTTGCTGTACGCAGGCGTCCTTCAAAGACCAGATGCGTATCGTACGGACGTACATACTCGTATGTGTGCGAACACCCTGGTAAACAAACAACTATTCCACCGGTCGTACTCACAGCGAACTGGCCGTACACAGGCGTCCTTCCGAAGGCAAAATGTGTATCGTACCGACCCACATACTCGTATGTGTGTATTCTCAGTCGCGCTCGCGACCAAGCAAGCAAACGCCCTGGTTAGCAAACAACCATTCCATCGGTCGTACTCACAGCGAACGGGCTGTACACGGGCGGCCTGGGATATCCCCAGTCTCAACTGGGTGGTATGAGGTGTACTCGTGGCTCGTCCGTTGTCTCCACAACCGGATCGTCCTACTCGTACCCCCTTAGATAATGTATCATAACGTGTTTTTGTTGTGATGTCCATCGACTTTCTTGCGGTGTACGTATAATACCTGTTAGCTACCGGTATTATCTTAACGTACCCTCTCTTAAATCGGGGTACCCCCTGCTGTATAATATGTATTCGTACAGTAAAGCATACCAGGTGGGTGTGTACTGTAAATATTCTGTTTATATGTACCATACGTACAAATAACAATTATGTACTTGGTTGAAAATACCAACGTATATATATACGTACTCGTACCTGAAAACCAATGAATACGTACATAACCGGAATACGCGTATCGGACCATACACGTATCGGATGTTTTTTTTTGTTTGTGTCACCAATCGACAGAGAGTACCGCTAAATACGAGTTGGCTGGTAAATACGAGGCAGTCAATTTTGTCGTTGCGTATGCCCCAACAGAGTGTACCAAAGACGCCGAGCTGAAACGTGTTTTCTGGAAAAAGCTTGAGGACCTAGTCGAGCAGATTCCAACTAGAGAGTGTTTGTTCGTACTGATAGATGCTAATGCACGAACTAGGCAGAGACTAGGGTGCGATGATAATGAAAACAGAGTTCTGGGAGCATACGGCCGCGATCTGATCAACGATAATGGCAAACGACTTCTGTCGTTCGCTACCAATTGCAAGCTAGCTCTCACCAACACTTATTTCAGCACACGCAAGGGTGGAATCTCGCATACTCACAACGGCACCGGCCCGAATGACCGTAAGCGCATTGATTACATCCTAACCCGACAAGTCCATCGACCTAGAGTACACGATGTTAAAGTTGTCCCTCAGCCTCCGCCACCAGCTAAGGCTGATTCGGACCAAAACATCGCACACATGAAGGTTCGTCTCTCTGGACATTTTGCATCGAACCGACAAGCACGCAAGACGCCAAAAAGCCGACCGTTTGACCGCAAGGTGTTTATGTCCGACGGAAAATGTCGTGAGCGAGTAGTTGCGAGAGTCGTTTCCACTCTCAACCAACCTTTCCAACCACACAACATTGCTGGTATGGTTACTATGTTCACCTCAACCGTCATCGATGTGGTAGAAGCCGAGGTACCACCCACATCGCACCAATCACGCAAGCGTAGATGGTGTGAGTCGGCCGAAGCCTCGAATGCCTTCAAAATAGCATGGTCCGCTAAGGAAGATGCGCGACAGCACCTACGCGCCCACCCCCGAGATAGTACCGCGTGGAAGACTCTGAGGACCGCGTGTGCGAATCTTCGGGAGGTGGTCGCTGTAGGGGTACATGCGTATCTCGAAGAGTACATATCTGAAACCGAGAGACTCCTAGCTGATAATGACCAACGAGGCTTTCACACGCACCTGAAGGGTACTGTAGGATTGGAGGGCAAGAAAGCGCGAAGCGAGCAGTTCACTAGGGACGAGGATGGCACGCTGCTACGGGATAAAGTGCTAATTCATGAACGGTGGATGAGAGCTTTCCACAAACTCTTGAACACGAAATCACTGAAACTTGATCCCACTATCATCGATCCATTGCCACCACGACCGCTTGAACAATCACTTGGCGATGAGCCATCTGTGGACGAGATGATGGGAGCCGTTACGGCAATGCCGAATTGGAAAGCGGTAGGACCAGACGACCTGCCCGCCGAGCTACTGAAAATCGATTACCCCGGTTTCATCCAATGCTTCCACCACATTCTTGTCAATGTTTCTATAACGGGTGAAGTCCCCCAGCAGTGGAAAGACGCGATCATCAAGGTACTTTACAAAAAGGAAGACCGAACTGATTGCAACAACTACAGAGGGATTTCGCTTGTTGCTCATGCAGGAAAAGTGTTGCTGAAAATCGTCGCATCCCGTATCAGCAACTACTGCGAGGACCTAGGCATCTTCCTTGAGGAACAGTGCGGTTTTCGTCCTACACGATCAACAGTCGACATGCTGTTCGTAGTACGACGATGACAAGAACTCGGACGAGACAGAAATATCCCTTTGTACATGTGCTTCATCGATCTGCAGAGAGCATACGACTTTGTCGACCGAGAGCTGCTGTGGAAAGTTCTTACGCGCGTTGGCATACCAACCAAGATGCTTACAATCATCCGCCAGTTCTACGACAGCATGCGCGCTTGCGTACGCACAGCTGATGGTGAGCACCCTGATTGGTTTAATGTCACGCAGGGGCTACGACAAAGCTGCGTGCTGTCGCCACTGCTGTTCAACGTGTTTTTTCGCTGCTGTGGTACACGTTGTTCTCGTACGCTTCAGCGAAGACGAAGCCATCATGAGGGATTTGGTTCACCTCAAGGATGATGTAGTGGTTGGAAAAGAGATACCATTGTCATGCGTGCAAAGGGCTGTATGGGGTATGCTGTACGCCGATGATGCAGGAATTGTCTCAAAGTCTGCGGAGGGTCTCGCTCAAATGATGACAGTCATCGTGACTGTCTTCCAAGCAGCAGGCCTCACGGTTTCAGAAAAAACGGAAACGATGATCCTACGAACACGGGACCAGACACCCCCTCCTCTGCCGCTCGTTATCGAAGCAGCTGGTCAGAGGTATAGACAGACGAGCCAGTTCCTGTACCTCGGCGGCATTAACCACGAAGACGCTGGCCTCTCACTCGAAATCGAACGCTGGATCCGTCTCATGTGGGCGTGCTTCAAACGGTTCGGACCAGAGTTGTACGACATGAAGACGGCTCGATTTAGGCTGAAAGTCCGCATGTTGAAGGCCGAGGTGATTGAGACCCTGCTGTACGGATGTGTGGCGTGGACCCTCAGTGTACAACACTTCGCCAGGCTCCGATCGGTAAACTACCAAATCCTCCTGCGTGTCATTGGCTTCCAGCGTCGGCAGCGTGGCGACTATAGGACCCTCTCGTACGCAAAGGCTCTCAAGCAGACACGATGCGAGAGCATCGAAACGACTATCCGTAAACGACGGCTGTTCTTTGCCGGAGCCGTGGCACGGCAACCCAAGGGGCGACTACCCAGTCGGGTGATGTTCGGGACCATGACGGGTGGGGAGGGACGCAGACCGGGCGGACAACCAAAGTCCTGGCAGAAATGCATTGCTGAAGACCTCAAGGTGTTTCAAGCCACCAAGGGGCCCACGGCACAGGTCCCGTTGGTGTTTGGAGTAGAGACCGCAGTGTGGACCGTTGCAGCAACTAAAGTGGGCACGTGTTACAGGGGGGTCCTCGAAGCGGCTGAACAGTTCATGGTCCGGTGGCACAAGGTCGAGGCGGAACTGAGTAGACAGCGCCACGCATCCGTCGCGGGGGGTGCACACGGGAATAGGAAGGGGGGGGGAACAGTCGTGCGGAAACCGCGGTTGATGAGAGTAGGAGGGAGACAGCCGACAGGATAGCAAGGTACCAGGCCGACTAGTACGTCCCGCCTAGACTACCCGTGCCGCGCACCTCTGTGTCATAGCTGCTTCGAACGCGGCCCTGTTGTGTGCTTTTTTTTCGTTTCGTTTTGGCTTTTTAGTTTCATTGTTACTCTCGTTCTTATCACTGTGATGAGGAAGAAGTACTACCTGGCTTGATGGATGGCGAACTGGGTGTTTTGTTTATGTTTTTTTCTCCTTGGTTACTTCTGGTGGCCTTTTTTCCCTTTGTTTGCTTCGCGGCGGACGAAAGCAGGAAAGCGACGGCAAACAGAGTAGGTACCAGACCGACTAGCTGGTAGAACCTGCCTGTACTACGAGGCACAAACCTGCCTCGGCTGACTGGAAGGTGCTTCTGGTGTGCTCCGACTGCCTGTCTTTTCCTGTCGTTCTTAGTCTTGCTCTGGTAGCGCTGGTTGTTCGGTCCTTTTCATTTGGTTTCATTTCATTTTTTTTTTGTTTGGATGTCGCATCTCTAGGAGAAGCACCACACTTGCTTTCTTTTATTTTGTCATGCTTTTGTTTGGTTGCTTGATTGTTGATTTGCTTCAGTATGTTTGTTTTTTATTATTTTTCCTTTTCGCTTTTTTTCTTTTTTTCTTTCGTTTCTCTTTTTTCTCTTGCATGCACCTGGATTGCTAGCAGGGTAGGTTTTGCCTGTCGTATATGGCATTGCATTGTCTGCTCTGCATGCTGCACTGACCGTAGTATCTCTGTGTCGTAGCTTTGTGACCACAGAACTTGTACCTTTTTAGGATGAAGAATCGGCACGGACACTGGGTGTGCTGGATGTCAACCGGTAGAAAGGAAGTTCAATGTGAAGAGCACAAACACACACCGCCATGACATCATCTCGAATAAGATGTGCGTACCTGGTTATTTTATGCTGACCACCAGGTACGATATGCCACGTGACCACAGGTAGCGATATGTATATACGATGTATATACTGTAACACCTGGTTATAGTACTCGTATCAGTGTGGGTGCCATGCTCTCGACCCAACCGTCGCATGGATATGTCCTGCGTCGGTTCCACCATTCGTCGAGGTCATAGATACATGTATCTTATTGTACTACTGTGGTTGTTCGTATTCTAAGACTACTTGCTGTGTTCGGCAGCCCATATGTTGTCACGCGCACAAGTAATGGCTGACGACACCCAAGACCTTTGAATACGCAGCAAGGGCAGCCCCCTTGCTCACTCTTCGTATCGTTCATCCGGCTTGTCGTCAAGCCTGGATGCTCCAACAACCTGGCGTCTACTCGACGCTACATAGACAGGAAAGGAACGCGCCAAAGGCTCAAGCAGAACTTGAGACCTGTAGTCATATTGGCGTCGACGACAAGCTTAAAGCTTGCGGCAGTTCCTTTTCTCTCGTTGATCTGAAAAAGGGTCAGAGTAGTGTGATATTTTTCTTCAAAAATCGTATGAAGAAAAAAGTTGAAGAAAAACCATCGTTGGGATAAATAGAGGACGCTCTGCACCGCTCTTATCGTTGGGATGAATAAAAGACGCTCTCCACCGCTCTCGTCGTTGTCAAGCGAAGGACGCTCTTTAATCGCTCTGGGATGGTCCTACTCTTCCTCTTGTATGGTGTGCTCCAACTTCGTTAGTACGGGATCGAGTTCAACCATCTTGTTTCGTTTCCTACAGCAAGCACTGGATTGAGACCTGTACCCATATCAGTCCCGGTATATACATCCTCGCATACTTCGTATATATGATATTTACTCGTATGCATGAACCAAACATACTGCTTATATGTACGAGTACACCTGATACATTGTATTATATCATATTCATATCATATGTACCTGATATTGTTTGTGACATACATAGTTTTTTGTTTTGTGTTGTTTTTTTTTTAATCATTTTTTGTTTTTTTCTCTCTGAGAACCGTCGCCACCAGCGCCAACTCTCAACTCGATATCACATTCCGTTTTCTAAGTACGCACCCGCAAAGCGCCCACACGTACCACTTTGTTTTGGGGTACGACGGTTTTCCCCTGTCAGCAGATCCCACCGGATGCAGCGGCCTTCTCGGAGTCTCGTGGCACTGTCCACCGTACGTCGTACGATCTCGGAGTCTCGAAGCATTGTCCACCATCGTCATAAAAAGGGGGGCACAAATTCCTGGCTTGGCTGCCCAAACCATCGACTACCCCACGTGTGCTCACACTTGCAGCAGGAACCTCGTGCTTGCTTGCGCTCGACGAAAGGAAAGCTGACCTACAAAGTCCTGTAACATCTGACCAGTGCTACTGGTAGGCCCATATTTGTGATGTATTACCTTATTTAAAATTACGACTGGAATGCTTGCATTCGGCCCAAGTACCGACAGGCTGCGCAGGATACCGTGCTGCCACCGACGCTTAGCTCCCACCATCATGATATTCATACATCGAGAACACGCACTAGAAGTGTCCAATATGCTGCAGATGCTATGTCGGCCAACCGCCAGTAATATCGTGTCACCCGCGTCGTCCTTATACCGCGGATAAGCATGACACTCCTCGTACGATATAAACCGCTATAACGGTTCGTCGCCATACAGACTAGATGTACAGCGATGCCTTCCCACGTTTAAAATGTGCTTACTGGCGATTCGTGTACCCAGCCCCTCTACAATTTGGATGTATGGCACAAAGAACGTCATAACGAAGTCTCCTGTAAGTGGTAGGTGATGATGCGCATCATAGGCTTCGACGACGCCCGCAGTCACTGATGCTCCAAATAAAAGACCTCGCATACCGATTGCGTCTATTCGTTCTATTAACCTCACATATCTATAGACAGCTCACCCCCGTGTGTCCTTGCTCGATCCTCCTCTTTTGCTTACCTGCCTCTCAGCCACTTCACGGCCGACGTCATATTCGCCGAGATGACGCGTTGCGCACATGACCCCTGCGGGGAGTACCCTTCATGTAATGTCGAAGGCAAAAGTAATCCTTTATACTGCAAGCTGCATGCTGAGGGCGGCATGGTGAACGTGTCTCGCATGACTTGCTTACATGACGCCTGATCGAAACGACCGAACTACAATGTCGAAGGAAGAAAGGTGCCGGCGTACTGTAAAAAGCATGCTGCTGATGGCATGGGTAATATTAGTCCCAAGCGTTGCACATATGGCTCCTGCAAGAAGCGTCCGAGCTTTAACTTCGAAGGCCGCAAGACGGCGGCGTACTGCAGGGCGCATGCCCAGGATGGCATGGTTGATGTCAGTAGTAGGCGTTGCTCACATGACTCTTCCACAAAGGTGTCAAACTTTGGTGTCGAGGGCAGCAAGAATAAGTCGTATTTCTGCAAGCAACATGCCGAGGACTGCATGATGCACGTTTTCAGCAAGCATTGCTCACATGATCCGTGCACGAAGCGTCCGAGATCTAACGTCGAAATCTGCAAGACAGCGGAGTACTGCCAGCAGAATGCTACGGACGATATGGTGAACGTTTTGCGCAAAAATTGCTCGCATGACCGGTGTACGAAGCCACCGAGGTTTAACGTCGAAGGCAGCAACATGGGGGTGTACTGCGAGCAACATGCCGAGGAGGGCATGGTGAATGTTTCAAGGAGCTATTGCTCACACGACTCCTGCCGGAAGCGAGCGGTCTACTTTGCTGCCAACAGCAAGACGGCGGCATACTGCGAGCACCATGCCGATGATCCCATGGTGTATATCAATTGCAGGAGTTGTGCATATGGCTCCCGAAAAAATCGAATGAGCTTCAATGTTGAAGGTAGTAAAAGGGCGGCGTACTGCAACTAGCATGCAGAGGACGGAATGGTTGATTCGATTGACAGGCTTTGCTCACACGGCTCTTGCACAATGTGATCGAAGTTTACGTTCGAGAGCTGCAGAGCTGAGGCCTACTGCAGGTTGCATGCTCAGGAAGGCATGGTTGGCGTCAACGTGAAGGGTTGCCCACACAAATCTTGCATGATGCCGGCAAGGTGGGGTGTGCTTGACGGAGGAGCGGCCACTACATGCGTCCATCACAAACACGATATCGTGGGCAGCCCGGTGATTGGTTTCCTGTCAAGGTGCACGGTCGTTGGATGTTTGAAAGCAACGTGTTGGGGGTTCTATGAGAAACAGCCCACCCAGTGCCGTGTTCACGGCCCCCGAATGGACGGCCTCGTTTGCACGGTCAGAACAGTAGCCGGCAGAAGCATTAGCGGTAGCCCATCACACGGTTCCGTGAGCAGCCCCTCGTTTCACGTGAAAACCGAGTGTAGTTTTAGAAGAATACAAAATTACAGTAACTCATGACGTGTCGTAGGAACACTTCGACCATCCTTCTGCCTCCGTGTACGGGGGGCACTAGAAGGCTATCAACAGACTTGCAAAGTCGCTTCAAGGGTATTACCCCATTGCGTTGCGCCGTTTAGTTCACCCTTTTCTTTATATATTTGTTTTTTCTCCATGGATTTGTACAGGCCTACAGTAGTGTTCCCCAAGACGATTATAAATACTGTTGTTGTATCCTTACGGTAGGGTATGCCCGTGTCTGTGTCGAAAATTAGTTTGTTGGTGGAGTTTGCTGGAGAAGTTGAGGCAGACGCTTCGGAAGGAGTTCAAAGGGCGTGGTATAGCCCTGTCCGTTGGTTGTGGGTTGTTCAGTTGACATCGACGCACCAATGTAAGTTGTTTGGTTAGCATATTTGTAGCGTTACGGGCGTTTCCATCACCGGGGTGGCAGGTATGATGCTTGTTTACATCGATTCGTTATACATGGCGAGAAGGGCGTTTGGGGTTGATACAGTGTCGCAGTGTTTTCAAATCGGTGTTTCTCAATCATGAAGAGGTGTTCTCGTTTTGGTAGTGGATTGGGCCCATTTGGTAAAGTCGAGTGTTGACATTGACACACGTCCTCCGTTTGCAGCCCTGGACGCTAGCGCGTGTTGTATATGTTGTGAAACCTAACTTCGGAGCTCACCTCTCGCGGGTCCCTATTTTTTGCTGAGTACTCGATATCACTACGAAGTACTTTAAATTATATATTTTGCATCGTAATATGGTGTCTTGTACATCGTACCCCCATATAATGCAACATACTGGGATACCCAGGTACAGGCAGGTGGTGCTATCACTGTTCGCGGGCAAAACCTTGCAATGGTATGATGGTCGCGTTGAGGAGTAATATGACTCTACTACAACGTATACGGAAGCAGTATAATGCCGTCTTGTAGTGATGTAATATTTGCTCGAACGATATAACCGTGCACTGATCAGCCAAGCTGCAAATCTAACCAAGCTCCAAATCCCACATATTATACAGACTGCCGGTAAGCGTTCAATTTCAGGTTGAACAAAGGCATGCTCGATCTATGCTAACAGTTTGAAGGCGTAAAGCGATTGTTACCAAGGAAAAATATACATGTGTTCGCCTGTACGAGAGTGGTGTTTACGGCCAATGAAATCTGCACTAAGCCACACAAATGTGCAGTCGTACAGTTGTTGATTTTGCAACCCACAGCGGTAGTCGGGATGCGCGTGCTGGTAGTGAATTACCCGCTACCTGGTATATATATGGGAAAACGACTGCCTAACAGGCCCACCTAAATATGCATTGCACGGCCTTCCTGCAATCGCGCATATTGCTTCGTCATTGGCGACTGCCAGGGAAAAAAAAAAGTCAGACATACCACACCAGCTATAACTACGGACTCCATCGTTGATGCAAGGTTCAACATCAAATCTCTATTTGAGAAGGCCGACGCACTTCTCGCCATACTTGTTGAATCGGCGTATCCAAGTTTTAAAGGAAAACAGTACTGCGCGCAGTATGTTTGGTCAAAGAGTATGCTTACTCGTGGCGACAACTCGCGTCGTCTGTCGCCATCCTTACCTTGAAATGAAACAAGTGTACTAATGCTCCAAACACGGGATCGGAGGAAATCATCCAGACAGGGACCAAATCAACACCTCAAACGGGATGGTACGCCCTTAACGCTATACTCAATTCCATATATCTAGGTCTATTTCCACTGCACCGCCGGCAATAACCCACCCCCCTGGCATTGTAGCGATGTGATAATCCAGCATCATACAACTACGACCATGCATGCATGTCGAGTACACCCCCCCCCCCCCCCGGGCGAGATCGACTTGTGGAACGACAACATAGTATGATCCGCTTCGAAACCTTCCAGAACACCAGTTCAGTTGAGAAGTTATAAAAGCGGTCTCATACTGAACAGCAAGATGAGCTACAAGTACTTATCTTGTCACTACTCGTAAAATCATTCAGACGACGCAGACAAGGCCGTGCTCGAGAGTGCCGTGTTCGTGGCAGTGTGTAGGCTGCATCCCATCGAGTCCCCACCGCGATTGTTTCCCACAGCCGGCGGCTCTGCACTCTTTTTGGTAATGAATCACCCCGTCGCCAACCAGATCGCTCTTATGGGACGCGCACGAAGTGGCCACACCATCGGTCAGAACACCCCAAGTCGGCCGCTTGGTGCACGCGATGTGTGCACAATGCTTCTTACGGACGTTCACCATTCCGTCCAAAGCGTGTTGCTTGCAGTACAGCGCCCCGTGTCCCCCGCTAACGTTGAAACTGGGATATGACACGCACAAGACATGCAGGCAGCGCTTGGAGAGAACATCCACCATGCCGTCCTCGGCATGTTGCTTGCAGTGCGTTGCCGTCTTACTGCCCGCGACGTTGAAGGTCGGCTGCTTTCTGCACAAGGAATCTAAGCAGCGCTTGTGGAGGACCTTGACCATGCCGTTTTCAGAATGCTGTTTGCAGTAAGCCGGGGACTTGCGGCCTTCGACGTTGAAACTTGCCTGCCGCGTGCAGGAGTCGTGCAAACAACGCTTACACTTCACGTCCACCATGCCGTCCGTGGCATGTCGCCTGCAATACACCCCGGGAGTCAGCCCCTCGAAGTTGAAAGACGGAATCGTCGTGCATAACGCATGTACGCATATCCTGCTGGAAACATTCACCATGCCTTCCTCAGCGTGTAGCTTACAGTACGCCGGCTTCTTTCCGACGGTGTTATAGAGTTTTGTCCGTCGGCAGGAGTCATGTGAACAAATTGCCATCTTCGCCGAAGATTTACACGGAGACGAAGTTCCTTTGGAAGCTCAGTAGACGATGTCTCCAAATGGACGATGTTATGGGCCCAGCTGCGGAAACCTGCTGCCAGCCCAAAACAAACAAAATGACAAAAGTTGACGGTACCTCTTGAATCAGCGAATATTCATATTAACTAGTGTTAAGAGTATACGGAATATATTTAGTAGCACCGGAAACCCCAGCGCAACAAATTCCGACTGTACGCATAGAGAGGAAAAATATTTTCACTTTGTTTGTGCGTTGCTCATGCTCATCAACGGCTGGCGTACGTCAGCGGCGGGTTGTAGACGTGTGCTGACATAGAGTGAACACTTTTTCCTGAACCAGTTTCTGATTGATCGGGCACAAAATCGTCGGATTTTCATCCATGTGTTGCAATATTTTTCATAGTAAACTTATTAGTCAGTCACTGGGATCGTTCATCGGGTACGGAGCACTCCTATGTTCCCTCAAAATCAGCTTTTGACAAACTATTCATATGGAGCTCTAAAAACGGGGCGCACTTTTATCATAGCACGCGTAGTCCGTGTCTATGGACAAAGGCATAGCAGAAACGGTTGGGTGAGAAACGGGTTGTTGAGGGTAGTCTACTCTACATTCAGTGGGTAAATCAACATTTCTCGTATTCATACAATACGAGTGCTTGACCGTCAGCACCGTGCGCACCCCTCTTCACAACGCTGCGCACCTAACGACTGTGAAACAGTACCCGACCTAAACGTTGATTCACTGATGGACAGCCCAAGCCGTGCGTCATCAAGTTAGCGACGTGTAAAGGGGTGTTTAGGCAAAAAACAAATTGGGGAAGCGCGAGCGACAAGGAGGTTGGCAGCATTTGAGACCCACACTATGTATCTACAATGGCGGCCGTTCAGTTCGTGTGAAAGAGAACCACCAACGGGGGCACTAGGCAATCGTTGGCACATCGGACCACCGGAAGTCTTGCTTACCTTGAAGCCTTGGAACACACATGCAGCAGTGCTATATATAAAAACACAGCGCGCACGTTACGAGAACTGCCGGCATCGCTCCTTCTATGGTTCTCAATGATCGGGTTGTTGTGGTTTAGTTGAATCATACCTGGTATGAGTAAGACACTACCAACACTGAAGGCAGAGTGTTAGACCATTTTCCAGCACTCTCTCTTGTTTTGACATATGGGTTTTGGTTTAGGATACGTAAGCGTAAGCCGATGCAACCCGTTCTTCCTTGCTTTCGTCAGATGGGCACAACAAATGAGCAAGTGTTTGTTTGGGCCTGAATTCAAGGAACACACCAGTAACTTACAGTAATGCTGCCCTACATGTGACCTAAGGGAAACTACAATAAGGGGCTCGTTCACTGCGACTTTGACTCTATATTCTGGAAGAGTAGCAGTGTCGTTTTAAAGTGACGCATGGTTTAAAGTGTATTATGTTTGACGAATACATGTTTGAGTTATTGTCGGGTTTAGGTTTGGGTTCGGGTTTTTTTGGTCGATCGCTGGAGAGTGGCTGCAACGGCTTTTTTGTTTGCTGTCGTATTTTGGTTGAGTAGATGACGGTGTAGTAGGGTGTCTGCTAATGTTGTTTTTGAATATGGCATATCTCCCATGTTGTCGCCGCTGTTACATGTCATGTTGTGTTAGTGTACGGTCGGTCCTTCGGTTGACTATTTTGCCAGCAGTGCGACCCGACCCATTGGTCGGGTTGGGTTTGGATAGAAATGTATACGAGTTGGTTCGCTTGTACATACGAAATAGTTTTCATCGCGTAATGTGCTTGGCGTGTGTGTGCTGGGGAAGACATCATAATGAGTGTTTCGTGCGCGGAGTTGACAGTGAATATATTAATTAGAGTGATTCGCGATACAACGTATTTGTTTCAAGACTTTCCTGACGTCAAAACAAGAGAATTCCCTTTCCTTGATGATTTCAGTGTGTTTGGGAGTGAGGGAAAGTCAGGATAACCACATCGCGCAGGCGACGTCTCCGAAATTGAGGAGGAAATGAGGGATGCGCGGCAACGCGGCAAACAAACAAATATGACGAAACCAACAAACAGCGTACGGGTAGTAGCGGTAGCCCAGCAACGGTGGCGGCGGCAGAGTTAACCGCAGTACCGCCACTACTACCCAAAACCGCAAGCAGCAGTACAGCTAACGGCAGCGTCCTCTTGAGCAGCATGAACAAACAGCATCACCAGCCCCAGCAGCCAACAACTTCCAATATTGCATTCTCCGACTTTGGGACCGAGTATTTTTCACGCCGTGTGCTCCTGCTGCTGCGCTTGGCCTACGCGAGCCACCGCGCCGGCGCGCTCCGCTTTGAGCGCGCCCGGAGCCGGGCATAAATACTGTGGCGATACGCGGCCGCTGCTGCTACTGCACTTGCCGCAGTGTGGTAGAATTTGAATGATACCTGGTACACGAGCTGTTGTGTTGGTGCGCTCTGCAAGCAAGGCGGTACAGTCACGTGTAAATACGAGAACTACCAATAATAGTAGTCGTTTCGAAACGACGCATCCCCCAGGACACCAAGCGAACAAAGGCGTACCGTAGCGGGTCACCGCCAGTTCACGGGGGCCCTGACAGCATAAACCATCGTCGCTCGTCCGCTTCATACTCCAGCTACACCTCTCGAGCCTCTGTGCTCCCGGCGGTTGTTGTGCTGTGTACCCCAAGCCGCCCAGGTTGGTGCGTGTGAGGTATGAACGCTGCATGATGTTGAAAATTCCTTTGTATGGAGAGCAAAAACGTGCCGTACATTACGTCGAATTCCTACAGGGATATTCATTGGAGAAATACCTCAATTTTCCAAGAAAACAGATTGTGGTCGTGTTTTTCCAGTGGCAACAATAAACTAAAGTATAAGAGCCGGTAATACCTGTATTTTCAGTAGTAAAAGAGGCCGGGAGCCTCGGGTTTCAAGCAAACACGCGCCTGGCCACCACGACATCTACGTTTGGGTGCACTTGTGGCAACTCCCGCCTCGAGTGATCCCTCATGGTGCCCGACGGATGGATCTGGCAACGAGGCTTGTGTTTCCAAGTTGCTGGAAATCTGCAAATCGCTCGTCCCAGCTACGCCCTCAAACAAAATAAATATGGGCTTGAGGCAGCATGTCAGCACGCTCTCAAACAAGGTTATTAGGGCTTGAGGCATCTGGGCCTAACGGAACCAGGGTTGCCAGGCACCCCACGACCCAAGGGGTCCTTGTAACATTGGCCGTTTTCAATGTCGATGCTTGGACGTGGGATCAATCTGTTCATACTCGGTCATGCCATAAGTGAGTGGAATTGCGGCGCGTCGGTTTCATGTACAGGACCCTCTGACACCTCGCTGTGAGAGGCTTCTCTTTCGCTGCGACGGCTTGAGGCCGTCTCCCGTGGTTAGAGAGTCAACTTGAGACGCTGCAGCGGGTAGTGGCGTGGATTTTCTGGGATGAACTGGCTGGTATTATAAATCGATCCTTGATCTACTCTATTGAGATTTCGGGGGTACATCTCTCTGTTGGCGAATCTGGACGCAGGGAAGCCACAAATCTGAAGGGCGAGATTGTTCGCCTCGCCGATTGCTCTCCTCGAACCCTCTAGTAGGGTATAGTAGCCGCGCCAAATGTCACGTGCACCCCTTTTCCCTAGGACGAGCACAATTTGCGCATACAGGCAGCACAATCTGCATAAGTTTCGAACCCTGATCCAAGAAAAAATATTGGGGACATTCTTGTACGAGCACTCGTGATTTGTGATTTTTGTACAGGAGAACATGCACCGAACGAGTACGAGAAGATTGACCCCACCAGCGATGGAAGCATCGAAATTGACAACGGCCAACGTTACCATGACCCCGTGGATCGTGGGGTGCCTGGTAACCCTGGTTTCGTTTGGCTGAGATTCTCACTCAAGCCCTAATGTTTTCGCTGGTGCACGCATCAGGACAACCGACTTGCTGTGTCTGTATGCAGTTCGGGCAGACACGCCTTGCCATCAGAGCGGAGGATAGTGTGCTGGCCACAAGCGCTCAAATTACGCCGGGATTGGCTGGAGGGGGGCTGCATTTGCTTGTGTTAGCGAACAGGTATTGTATTTTGTCATATCGCCCGGTGGGGCGAAATGGCTTCGGTGTATATGCGTATCTTCATTCTGGGCTGTTCCGTATTTTGTGACTCTGCGAAAACCATAAATATCATAAGGAATTTTCCGGAAATAAAACGACTCTTTCCCGACTGAATATCCCTGTACCCTTTTTCATGTACTTATTTTTTTCGAACAGTTACTTCAAATCCTACCTTCGGTGTTCGTTTTCGGGAATGGAAGTCAAATCAGTATGTTTTTGCAAGCACTCTTTTGTTTGGTAGATTTAGTTTATGTTTTGGCGGCTTTTCGGTGCATCGCTGGCGAGCGGTTATGGTTGTGGTTCAGCTATGTTTGCAGCGTTGCAGGGGACAAAATGAGCACCTGTTGCTTGGGCGTATCATACGTTTACCCGGATCGGTGAAGTACGCCCATAACTGATGATGTGTTATTTTAAAGGGGGAGATTACTGTCTCGGTGCGAGGGTGTTGCGTCAAAGAGTGTCGGGCTGAACAACAAACCGTGTCGACATTGAGTATTGATACTATTGATTTGCGACCTATCTATCGACGTTGATCAGTGCCAATCAGCGCGAATCGAACGGATCGTTGGTATAGCATACCAGTAGCAACTACCGCTTCTCGAGCTGCAAAGGCTTCCGGCAACAATCTTTATTGCTGTCGGTATTACTTACATCAGGGATTAATGTGTTGTTTACGCTCTGAGCCCTTAGCATCGACAACTGCAGTTTGAAATAATTTTTCATTAACAATTAAAGCTGCGGGGCTTGCATTCGTCGGCGGCCCGATATAGGCCGCCGGCGGAGCTCCCTTGGAATCTCTAACATACAGAACGTCAGGTCTACGATCATTAGCGAAGTTATGCAGGGGATCACAATCCGGCACTTCACAAGTCTAAGAACTGCCGAACACCGTCGTTTGATACGTGTAGGCAGTGCAAGTCACGGCGAGAAATTCTTGTGGGCAAAAAAATCCGGATCACACTTGGATCACACTCAATGGTTGCGAGTACGTGTACGAGTACTCGATTATTTTCATGAAAACCCGCTCAATTGATGGCCTCACCTTCGCAGCTACCAAATTTTAACAGCGCTTCCGAAATGATGGCTGCGCTGAAGGTGTACTTTGTTTCACTTTCCAGCCGAGAGATACGGACGCGACGCCTTGGGCACCAGGCCTTGTGCCTACTGTATCGTGTGGCCTTCGCATGTAGGAAACTGTACACGATTTCCTCCACACACATTCAGCAGGTTTTATTGATAATATAGTGGCATGCGTTTCAAGGGGGCGGGGGGGCTGACAATTAAACCACGTCGGCTCAACAGGTGTGCATGAGCTCAATTTGCAGGCACGACCCCCCCCCACCCCCCCCCCAAGACGTTGAAAAAGGAGAAGTCGATATCTCCTCGTCATGGATGCTCGAACGCCTGCGCCTGCCCCTGCCACCCTCCTTGTTTCTACCTACTACGCGTACGCCCTAATTGTGTCTATTTCCGGGGGACTTGAATCCACTACGAGAACGCCTCATCAAACATCTATGAACCCGCCTATTTCTACAAATCTCGCGTCGGGTATGCGAGCCAGTCCGTGAAAAAAGAGGTCTGTAACTCACAACAACTACCGTATGGTGTCATTTATATCGACATCCGTCCTTGCTACCTTCTGTGTGTGAAGAGACATATCGTCACCCCAAACGCCGTCTCGAGACTTCGATTGTTACACTGTAAACAGGTGAGCCCTGCAATGAATGCCTTTTCGACAGAGGACTCCCCCGTCGGTCTTTCTCTGCGGCCGTAGAGTGAGGTCACCCGTTCGATTGCGGTGTTCATCAGTGACGGTGGCGTTTCCCGTTTCCCTTGCCGTGTTTGTTCGAAGACGTGCTTGTGACGAAGGCATAAATACATGCATGGCGGTGTTGTAGACCCGCTTTACATTGTCGACCTGCACCCTCGTTTAAGGAAGACAATAATACCTGATACTTGGGATCATGAGTAAATAGGACCAAATAGTGCTACCAGGTACGTACGAAGTAAAATCAGGTAAACACATTGATTGGTTGTTGTTTAGGCCGAAGGTCCTACTTACTACGGTCCCACGTGATAGCTAGTACGGTGTCTGGTACTGGTATATACCTGGTATGACTTTCAAGGTTCCCACTCAGCGTGTGGTTGACCCCAAACCACGAAGGTGTCGCAATATGTAAGGGCGTTTTTGTCTTCGTCCTCTTTCGATCCATCTTATGCTGGCTTTTGCTGCATACTTATTACAGTTGTGTCATACTGCTGTGTGCCACGATGAGGTTCGACGATGTGTGCCTGGTTCACGCCAACGCGGAGAATTAACATAATTGCATGTATATCTCCCGGGGAACACTGCCTACACATATAATCGTACGAGTATAAATATATATTTTTTCAAGGGGGCACCGCCGGCGGCCTTGATTCGGCCGCCGATGAAGCCTAATATCCGCTGCTTTCCAACAATTTACAAACCAGTTTAGAGATCCCTGGCGAAGTGAGCAATGATCGCAAGAAATATTGATGCCGCAGGGTTTTGAAGGTCAATAAGTGGCGGTTGCTTTGCCATGCCGACGGCCTGTTGGATGCCTGCTTATAGGCTCAACACCGATATATATATATATATACTCATATATATATATATTTATTAGATATACTGTAGTTCGTCTGATGCCCAAAAAACAATACTTTATTCAAGTGATCTTTGATGCTCAATTTATCATAGCAACTTGGAGTGGAGCAAATGCAAACAAAAAAAAACATGTTTTTTTTACACATACATTCAAAACAAACGCTTCTCCCTACGCTGGCATGCCCGGCACCGTCTTCTCACGTCGCAGGTTGGCATACTGCTGTAGTAGCACAACTTTGACGTGCGCCGGGCTGGGTAAGGCACACTTTTGTTTTTTTTCGTGGAATTGCGCGGACGTTTCCACGGAAGCTTCCATCGCTTCCACGGAAGCTTCCATCGCTTCCACGAAAGCTTCCACGGAAGCGATGGAAGCTTCCGCGGAAGCGATGGAAGCTTCCGCGGAAGCGACGGAAGCTTCCGCGGAAGCGATGGAAGCTTCCGTGGAAGCGATGGAAGCTTCCGTGGAAGCATGGAAGCTTCCGCGGAAGCATGGAAGCTTCCTTGGAAGCTTCCACCGTGGAAACTTCCGTGGAAGCTGACAGTGGAAGTTCTAAGCTTCCGCCTTTTGACCGCGAGGTGGAAAGAGCGAGGCTGGGAGTCGACCTTGTGCTTCGCACCTGGACAGGTCTAGGGTGGCTCCATTCGGCTTCGCCTCACTCCGCGGTTTTTATTAAGAAGGCTCTTATGGGAACACATCCTGGCGGGGCCTGTTTGTGTGGGATCAGGGGTGTGATGGGATCACCCTTTCTTTGGTGGACGAGTGGTGGTAAGCTTCCACGAATACTTCCACGGAAGCTTCCATGACGGCAGTGTCGACATCTTCCGCAGAAGCACGTACGGCCTGCGGGAAGCTTACACCGTCCCCGTGGAAGTATGGAAGTTTCCACGGAAGTTTCCATGGACTTCCGCGGAAGCTTCCATGAAAGCTTCCGACGCTTCCATGGAAGCTTCCGTCGCTTCCACGGAAGCTTCCATGGAAGCTTCCGTGGAAGTCCATGGAAAAAAACAATAGTGGACTAGACCGGCCGGGCTAGTCGTCGTGGCCACAGCGATTCGCGACTACTCTACGTACGTACGAGTTTGCAGCAGTGCGGTTGCTACTTTTAATCTTTGCTGAGATCGCTCATCCTCGCTCTGGTCCTACTCGTATCATAGGGGAGTGATAAATGTGCCCCCGGGGGCACATCTCTTAACGACGCCCCCGGGGGCCCTTTTTGCTTATTGCGCCCCCGGAATTGGGGCTGATTACAAAGCACACCACCACGAGCGAGTACGACGACCGTAGAGCAGCAGACCTGTCTGGGAATTGTCTACTGCATGTGTTGCTGCGGTGTGTGCTGTAGTTCCGCCGGTCATCGCGTTTCGCGCAATATACAGACGGCTTCGTGTTGTCGATACCCAGGATATTTCCAGGCATTGGATTATAGGTTGCAACATCAAGCTAAAAGTGCCTCTACATGATGCACGCGCCACGAGCGATGACGACGGCCGTAGGGCATTGTCTACGGCATGTGCTGCTGTGATGTATGCAGTAATGCCGCCAGGTATCGCTTCTCGCTCGATATACAGACAGACGTGTTTGTGTTCTCTTATTCCCAGGCTATTTTTGGGGGCACATCAAGCGAAAAGTGCCTCCGAAAGCAGACTCTAGTACATACATGAAGCACGCTACTACGACCGAGTACAACGATCGCGGGGCACCAGACTTCTCTGGGACTTGTCTACGGTATGTGCTGCTGAGGCCTGTGCACTAGTTCCGCCGGCCATCGCTTCTCGCTCGATATACATATGTGTTCGTGTGCTCGATACCAAGGATATTCTCCAGGCCATTTTTAGGGGCGCACCACGCCAAAGGTGCCTCCGGAAATAGGCTGCATGATGCAAGCCACCACGAGCGACCACGACGATCGTACGGCAACAGACCTGTCTAGCAATTACCTACGGTATTTGCTGCTGCGGTGTGTACAGTAGTTCCGCCTGTCGCAGCTTCTCGCGCGATATACAGACGGGTTCGTGTTCTCGATACTTACGATGTTTTTTGGGGGCACATCAAGCTAAAAATGCCTCCGGAAACGGATTGCATGAAGCACGCCACCACAAGAGATCACGTCAACCGTACGAGCTGGGCCAGCCAAAAAATGTTTTTAAAGCAGATTAGCCATGCCCCGACCAATTTAACGAATTAGGACCTGGATTTTGGACACAGTGTAGATCATGTACTAATCAACACACTTGCCGCCTGCCCTTCTTTTTTTTTCCCCTCGAGAGAGATACGACGATCCAAAAATCGAAAAAAATGCAAAAGCGATCAAAACTACTTGGAAAAAAAAAACTCAAAGAGGGCAGGCGGCAGGTATATTTGCAGGCACGGTTCAAAGACGTGGTGAAAAATTCAGAGTAAAACTCTCGAAATTGGTCGGGGCATGACGGAATTACCATTTTTTCCGTAATCTCTTGATGGGTGGCGAATTGGGCAACATCGATCTTCTCCTTGTGTCTTCAGCATTGTCCCCACCAAATTTCATGTTGATCGAAAATGACATTTTTTATACGAAATTAGAATAGAAAAAATGTTGTTTTCGAGTTTTCGCGGATATCTCGGCGAGATCGAGTCGAGAAAAAAATATGTATATAATTTTTAAGATACAAAAAAATATTGCACAAGCACTGCTATGTCATGGTTGGCGCTTCAAAATTTTGTAGTCTCATTCGCAGTGGTTCACGAGATACTACTTTAGGAAGCTTTGTAGGTTTCGTGGCTGGCCCAGCTCGTAGGACACCACACTTGTCTGGATATTGTCTACGGCATGTACTGCTGCAGCGGTTGCAGTAGTTCCGCCGGTCGTTGCTTCTCGCTCGATATACAGACGGGTTCGTGATGTTCTCGATATTCAGGATATCTCCGAAAACAGACTACAGCAGTAGTAAAACTATACCAAGGGACTACCAAACTACTATGGGAACTACTATCATATGGCCTCTATTATATCTATATATATTGATACGATCAGTACTGCAGTGCTGTAGTACGTAGTGGGCCCGTGTGAGGATTGTCTATGGCACCTGCTGCTGTGGTGTGTGTAGCAGATGGGTTGTGGAATTCTGGTAAATACATACGTGTATTATTTGGGTGTTCTTTGTCCATCCATTTTCATTGGCGTTTGATATACCTGTAAGCCTTAAGGGCCAACTCTAAAGTAGGTAGGTGCCATCCTGCACGGAAGCAACTATAAGTTGCCCTTGGAAATATGATTAATTCGCGTACTCGTGTACGTGTTCTGTCAATGTTGATCATTGGTAGTATTGACGCCAGACATCAATTTTGGTGTTCCGTTTATTTGCATTGGAGTTCGTGTATGCGTGTAAACTAAGTGACATTCAGCACGGAACCATTTGACTGGCAACCCTATTTCATGGGCATTGAATTCGCGCATACACACATGCCTGCTACTGCTGTTGTAAGATTTGTAAAGTTGGTGCCATTCCGCTCGGGAATATATTTGACATTTTATTTAAGGCCCATTATTCAATTCGCGTACTCGTATACCTGTGCTATTAATAGTAGTTGGTGGTCTCGAAATGTATTTCAATGTTCCGCTTCCTTCCATGTTCATTCGAGTACGAGTCTGTGAAGTATGCACCATTCCGCACGGGAATAATATTCATTTCGCATATACTTATCTGGGTAAGTTCGCCCCCCTTTGAACTCTGAATTGTACATAAAACAGTTAGTTACTGCATTCCCGTATTATTTAAGTATAGGACTTGCCACATATATACTTCGGTTATTACAGTAAGTAGACTCTAACATCTTCCGTCAGCAGATCATCGTCTACGAGTGTTCAACGCAGGAACAATCATTGTAAGTACTCTAGAGGAAACATATACCTGGTATGGATATCGGGCGAGACGCGATGACCGGCGAAACTACTGCATACACCACATGAGCACATGCCGTATAGACAACCCCCAAAAAGGTCTGGTGCCCGACGGTCGTCGTCATCATTCGTGGTGGCGTGCTTCATGCAACCTATTTCCGGAGGCACCTTTAGCTTGATGCGCCCCCAAAAAAGGGCTGGAGAAATCCTCAGAATCGAGAACACGAACCCATACTTACGTCGAGCGAGAAGCTGCGACAGGCGGAACTACTGTACACACCGCAGCAGCAAATATCGTAGGCAATTGCTAGACAAGTCTGCTGCCGTACCATCGTCGTTATCGCTCGTGGTGGCGTGTTTCATGCAGCCTATTTCCGGAGGCACCTTTGGCGTGGTGCGCCCCCAAAAATGGCCTGGAGAATATCTTTGGTATCGAGCAAACGAACACGTATGTATATTGAGCGAAAAGCGATGGCCGGCGGAACTAGTGCACAGGCCTCAGCAGCACATACCGTAGAGAAGTCCCAGAGAAGTCTGGTGCCCTACGATCGTTGTACTCGGTCGTAGTAGCGTGCTTCATGTATGTACTAGAGTCTGCTTTCGGAGGCACTTTTCGCTTGATGTGCCCCCAAAAATAGCCTGGGAATAAGAGAACACAAACACGTCTGTCTGTATATCGAGCGAGAAGCGATACCTGGCGGCATTACTGCACACATCACAGCAGCACATGCCGTAGACAATGCCCTACGGCCGTCGTCATCGCTCGTGGCGCGTGCATCATGTAGAGGCACTTTTAGCTTGATGTTGCAACCTATAATCCAATGCCTGGAAATATCCTGGGTATCGACAACACGAAGCCGTCTGTATATTGCGCGAAACGCGATGACCGGCGGAACTACAGCACACACCGCAGCAGCACCATGCAGTAGACAATTCCCAGACAGGTCTGCTGCTCTACGGTCGTCGTAATCGCTCGTGGTGAAGTGCTTTGTAATCAGCCCCAATTCCGGGGGCGCAATAAGCTAAAAGGGCCCCCGGGGGCGTCGTTAAGAGATGTTCCCCCGGGGGCACATTTATCACTCCCCAAAAAATATACATAAAATGCATTTCGAAACACTGCGATTGGTGTACTTCAAACTTGACACACTATACCGGTACTAACGCGTATATACCATGCATGTACCATTGTAGTTAATTTATGTTATAGCTGTCTTTCACGATTTTCACGGTAAGGACCGTTCCAACTTCATGGGAATGACTTCCGCGGTCATAGATTTACCCCCCAACTCAAAATCCACGTACTTGTGTGCTCGGTTCATGTGTGTTTGTGAGCGAGGTCGGTTGTACAATGTAATTTAATTGGGTAATTTCGTTTTTGGCGTGTGTCACTGATGAGACATGACGTCAGAATACATAACATCACTCCTCAAAATATGACAGGAGATAGCACTTTCACCCCTTGACTGACGGCAATTTTTCATTTTTTATCCTTGACTGACGCAAAATACTAGGTTTTAGTGTGGAACACTCGAACCCACACCCTTGACCGATGTTCATTTTCGCTCGACTGACCGTCTACTGACATCCCCGACGATACCCTAATCTGTACCGGCACACAGGGTATTGTGCTGAGGGAATACCCCTACCCGGGGTATTGTGCCCAAGGTGTTACAGAACTTACAGAAGTTATCTGCTGTAGCGTATGGATGTCTTACAGAACTTACAGAAGTTCCGGGTTAGGGTATAAAATGCTTACAGAACTCACAGAAGTTCCGGGTATTGTGGCACGGGCATACAGAACTCACAGAAGTTCCGGGCAGGTACAAACACGTCGTACCGGTACCCCGGGTATTGTGAAACGGGGAGTACAGAACCTACCGAAGTTCTCTGTAGGGTATGAAGGTCGTACAGAACTTACAGAAGTTCCGGGTACGGGTATAAAACCCTTACAGAACTCACAGAAGTTCTCTGTAGGGTATTTCCCGGGTAAATACCCCGGGTATGGTTCTGTAGGAACCCTACAGAAGCTGACCTTGCAATCATGTACATCTCGAATCACAGAATCGCACACGAATACTCCAAAAGACATATCGCGATTGCGCCGCTTAAAAAACAAGAAGAAAAAACAACTGTCATGTTCTGTCACCCTCGATGCTACCCGCCCCCCCGCGATCACCTCGCCATCGATTCAGTCCGGGCCGAGCCTTACTGCCTCTGTGCCCCTGTGAGCCCCGTGGCCCGCCACGCGTGTAGCCCGGTGCTCACCGTGGCCCTCGTTTGCCCGCTCGAGCATGATGGTTTTTAAACTACCTGGCTGTCTCTCTGCGAATAATATTTTTTTTAGAAATAAGAACCGCTTGAATATTATTTTACACGAAGAAACGATCCTTATAATTTCGGACAAAATTGATTCGCACCACCGGCAGCAACACAGACAAAGCCCTTCCATGCTTCGCTCGTGTCTCCATGGACACACCACGCCTAGCCACGAAAAAGGCAACCGAGCTCCTTCCACCCCCCCCCCCCCCCCCCCCCCCCCCCCCCCCCCCCCTCTACTGGCCAGCGCCCGCCCCTACCCGCGATGATGCCGGGCTCGCCCACGCTGCCGTGCTCTCTGGGTACACGCACGAACCAAAAAAATCGAAAAATTAGAAGGCTCTCGCCAACAAAAAATGATAGGACACAAAGACAGGGAGGAAAGCTCCGGCAAGTAATCAAGTGATACGTGCAAGTAGAATGAGGCGGTATCGAAGTGGGAGCTCTGAGAGGCCAGGGATGGGCAATCCCTGAGGAAAACAAACTTAAGTGTATCTATGTACATCCTGCAAGAGGTACTGGTACGCATGTAAGGTGTATGCGCTGATACGCATCGCTTAACGATTAGAGCATTCACACGACCACATTGCTCGCTGAGTTGATAAACTGAATTTGTTGGCGCAACGACGCAGTATTCTTCGAAAAGCGTGCAAAGTTGAGTGTCAACCAATTAATTGGGCGTTCATTACAGCTGACGTATATATAACATATACATTTTCGTTAACGCTTTTGTTCAAGTTGACCTAAACAATTGTCCGAACATCAACAATTTTGTTATCAATAGTGCGAAAGCCAACACCAGGTATACCTTGTCCCTTTAAGCGAAAATCACGTATATACGAAAACCCAGTAAAAAACTTACGGCACTACCGGTGTTTTTCAGTACTTGTTGGCTACAGAGTACTGGATTGGGAAATCATGAAAAACGTTTTTGAATTTGCGCCTCTAAAATCTTGATACGGACGCGTGCTACGGTAGAGGTAGCAATTTTGGCTCAATCGTTTTCTGAACGATCGGGCTTCTTAACCCAATTTCGTCGGACTTTCATTTTTGTGACGAATAACGTTTCAGAGTATACTTCGGTCATGAGATTTCGCATCCGGCAGCACTTTTATTTTCCTCCAAAATCATTTTTTCGGTGAGGTATGACGCTCTTTAAGTGAGGAGCTCAGAAAAAACATGGTGCACCTCTATCGTAGCATGCGTCTAACGTTTTAGTTGGCCATTTCTGTGTTCATATATGTGTGCTTGCGGTAACAGCAGTAGAAATAGCGGCGGCCGCGCGCCGACACGGTCAATATGTCGGGCACCGAGCGGACTCGGAGTGAAGAGCGCCAGTGCGGTTGCGCGCATAGGTAGAGCGCAGCAGCATCTGCATTACACGGCGACAACAGTAGTGGGTCCCGAAATTGAATATTGCTAAAATCGACTTATTCGCTGGGGCTGGTGCTGGGGCCGGTTCTGCTGTTTGCTTTTGTTGCTCAAGCGGATGCTGCCGCTGGACGCCGCTACACAGCTTCCGCTAGATGCCGCTAGCTGTGCTGCTGCTTGCGATCGCGGGATAGTAACGACGGCACTCCGTTAACTCTACCGGCGTCATCGTTTCTGGGCTGCCGTTGCTACTCCTGCGTTGACTTCCTCGAACTCGTAGGCTTTAACTACGCTTAGTTTGCACATTGCCAGGCTTATCCCGTCTGGCGTTGGTTGGTTCCTCACGCTGTCGACTTCAAGGGGTTTAGGATGGCCGCTTGGTACACCACGGCACAAATGTTTGCTCAGGCCGGGGCTCTGTTGCACGTTCTCGGGGCTTTTAATGTGACACGACCAGGGTGTGTTTTCGTGGGAGTGCGTTCCTTGTAGAAACTCAACAGCTACGTCCAGTTTTTTGTTCACTCTGTTATTGCTAGCACACCGTCCTTAACTCATGATCCCGGCTTTGTGGCAACCACAGTACAACAGCAGCCCCACATGAATCTGTTCCCTTCCTCACGGTCACGGGCACCTCATATTTTTATCTTACTGTGTTTAATTTAGATCGGATGTTTCTACCCAATAGGAACGAATAGACAATGTCAAGAGAGGCCAACACGCTAGATGCTTCGGAGGGGGGGGGGGTAGATGTGTGAACCCCCAATTTCTTATAAACCCAAAACGAACAAAAAGCGAAGGCGCTGTACACTCTACAGCGATAGCAGCCGAACGACAGCAGTCGAGCAGCTGCTGCACAACAACATTCGCGTTTAAAGCTCTGACCTTCGTGACCTTCTCGCTGCTTGTGTGTTTGCGTGTGTGTCCAGTGCTCACTAGGAGAGTATGCATGTCATCACTATGTTTCCACGTCCAAAAACAAAATATACACATAACCAACCACGCATAGTCGAACAGTCGAACATCAGCTCGTCATCATTCAAAATAGCATGAACTCAGCTAACACCGGAGAATATTTTGGCATATTTAATCACTTATCGCAACTAACGGTTCCTCTGCTCTTTGATACCTGGAAGCCCCTAACTCTACAAGTATTTATCAAACCTTACATTGGGGGGAATAGGTAGGATCTTGGGCGCACACTGCCATACCCTCGGCGCAGACTTGCGTGTATTTTTGCTACACGCAGAACGTTGTCTAGGGTAGATGCCGCCGGTACCGTGAGTCGCCCGGATCCCTAGTTGCTGCCGTAGAAACTCAGGTCTGATGTGGGTGTAAACTACGGTTGTAGTGGCATGAGTGGCTTCGCTTGCATGACTACAATAATGCCCCTTTTATACCTGACGCTACCTCCCGCCCGACTTTGATTTGCTCATATACAACATTGGCGAGCGTCGAACACACCACAAGCGGGTGCTTCGCTGCTGCTGCTTCTGTGCTAGTCAGGCCTGCAACGTTGGCGCTTGAATCCATCCACTGCGCACACGGGCCTACCTAGAACGTCCCGCCTACGGCATAGCTGGTAGTTGTTTGTAACCCTAGGCTGTATCGCATTAGGCCTGTTCACAGGAAACATGGTACCCCGAATCGTGCTTCGGCATGGAAAGAGGGAGTTATTCCTGAATACCGGAAGACAGTGGCAACCCAATCGTGGTCGCCTATAGTGCCGTCGCTGTGTTTCCACCTGGCTGTCCCCGCCCGTATGTTTGTTGTCGACCCCCTTTGCACGCGGCGGCTCTAGCCGTCGTCCAATTCACGATGTGCATGATCTCGGTCCCTTCGTTACGTGCAGCGCCATAGGTTCGCCATTGGTCTCGTGCAACCCCCTCTGTATCACAGGAGACAACGCATGCCACGATAGGACCTGCACCTATAAGTCTATGAGACCCTTCGCTTGAAGAGATTTAGACCCCATCTATCCACACTGACTCTGATAAATATTTGTAAGCACAAACCGATTGAGAATCCCATGGCCAAGGTAGTCAACATAAACATTGTATAACAGAAATGGCAACCCAACACTGTATTTTTTGTCCTCATCTCAGCAGTGAGTATTCATATTTTGATTGAGCCAGAAATAGCCCGCCCTTCGTGGCGCGCGTCAGACCTGCTATTGTTACTATTCAACTGCGAGCGCCGCGTGGTACTTCCGCCGCCCACCTTCGCCATTTATGCGGATGCATTGATGTCTACACCGGTATCGTCCTCAACTCTAGGTCAGCGCAGAATATTTCCACCGCAGGTGACGGAGTGAAACAAAGATCGCGATATGAATCATTGATGACGTTCGGCCCGCATGGCCAGTTTACTCCTTTTATCGCACAATATTGATGCGATATTGAAGTTTCTCTGACTCATTCGTCTTGTCTTTCTGGAAGCCGCCAGTTTCCTAGTCGTTTGGCATGCTCCCGGGCGACAAGACGACCTGATAGTAGATGGAGCAGTGCACAGAACAGCGCAAATGTATTGCTGGCGTGTGTATGCCCGTTGATTTCACCGCGTAGTATTGCGCCATAAACGTTCTCAGTCTCGACAAAATGATCGTGCGGTGGTGGGTTTTTATGGAACTTTATTTCCCTTGGAAAACGTTATGTTGTGCAGGTACGCTGCCATCGCTCTTCGATAAACAAATCGTCGAGGAACGTTTATACCCGGCCTCATGCTCGCCATTTAATTGAGAATAAAGCGTGTCGTGAAGAGGAGTGCTTGGAATTTAATCCTTGACCTGGACATTGACGTGTTGGCGCAGTATGCCCAGCGCCACCATTCGTCCGGTAGCCACGAAGCACCACACCAAATATTTCCACAGTGGCCACAGTATTGACGGGCACCGTACACGTCTTGGGGCTCCGACCACCATTTTCCTCACCCTTACCCGGGGAGAACGGCACATCGATTTAACCGGTTGGACTCGTCTTCATTCGTGTGTGTGTGTGGGGGGGTGCCTCGACTGTGCGTTGCCTCGGCGCTGATCGTGAAAGCTGACTCATGCCTCTCAACTTGCGTCCAGCATGAGTACGTATTCCGGTGTTAGACGCATGCTACGGTAGAGGTGCACCATGTTTCTGCCTTATATGGGTGGTCACTTGAGAAGCTCTATACCTCACCCAAAACTCGGTTTTGGAGGAAATTATAAGTGCTACCCGATGAACAATCCCATGGCCTAAGTAGAAAAAGAAAATCATTTAATCACAAGACTGGAATTCCGACGACTTAATATTAAGAAGACCGATCATTCAGAAACGAAAACGGCCAAAACGTGCCACATCTACTGTAGCGTAGCATTCGGCTGTACTGTAGTACACAATATATTTACGTTCCTACCAAGTTTTTCAGGACGTTCACGTCGCTGATGACCGGTAATAGGCTTGGCGATAGTGGCAACAGGGCCGGGAGCTCGACCGAACAGCCAAATCCCGGATACAAAATGACGGCCACCAAGAAGCGAGGGAGGCGTCTTGGGACTGTGCTTTGTTGAAGTATTTGGTGTACTTGAGGTAGTATGGTTGACGCGGTAGTCACTGACCGAGCTATAGATATTGATCGAATCGTGAAAACTTCTACTTACACACTCCACCTGAAATGTAGGGTATATGTGGCGGGGCCACAGCTAGGAACACCCGTAAGTTGTTAATTTACACACCTGCGGAATATCCTTAACAACGTGTGATACCGACAGCACACTTGCCTCGTGGTTATGTTGTTATGAATTGACTCATCGGCGGGCCGTGTGGAGGATAATCAATATTTAGGAATAGCTTGGTATTTCGGGTATGTGGCGTGAGTTTGTTTCTTTGTTAAATTACGTGATAGGGGATATCGCGAAACACTAGATTTTTTTCACTATAATTTTCGAGAATGAAAAGCCTGACCTCGGGTTTACGGGCGAGTTTGTTTAACCTGTGGATGTACATGGCACCTGGTATAGATTCGAGGCCGTATGCGTCTGTTGCAAAAATAACTGCTGGCTCATTTTTCCTCTCGGCGATAAATTTACGGTTTCATCTTTCTTCTTATCTTGGGTCATCTAACCGTCCCGAGGCCAGCAGCCGCGCGGTGTGCAATGAATTGAGTGTTCATCATACATAGTGTTAACGTGGCTGTCTGGTGCATGAGTTAAAGTGCCGATGAATTCCAGTGGGTATTTTAGAGTATTTCACCGAATGTTTAATACTCGCCCCAACCATAGCATATACCGTGCAAGTGTCACACATGCAGTTAATTATTTTTATCTCGAAAACCAGCTAAACGACGGTGCTGACCCCACGATGATGTAGTGCCTTAACGCCCAATGGTCGGAACGACATTTGGTTCCCGCCCGATTTTGCTGTATTGCTGTACTGGACTATATTTCCATTCAAATTCGTATGCACTACGCTGCTGCTTATTTTTCCCGAAACGACGAATTACGTACATGTACCCAATGGGGGGCAGACGATGGAAAACATCACCTGCTTTTACGACTGACTCAATTTGATCAGGTTTCCCTACACCAATGCAATACCGTTGATTTACCGAGGAGCAGTTCCGCCCGCAGCAAGACATTACGGGCGGGCACTGTGCGTGAGCAAGGCATCCAAAGGGTGTGCTGGGTCTTTACATGCAAACGGCTGACCTTTTGTCGTCAGTTTTAGGTTTCACCGTGCAACAATGCAATCTATTTGCAAAACTGATGAAAAGTTTTGTCTGCGCGACCGTTACACCTGCATTGTTTTTCCTTGGGTTTTTCCAACAGCAGGTGTACGCCACTCAACTCAAGACATATTTTCCCTCGCCACCTACGGTGCTCAGTAGAGCCAAGAAATTCGAGGTTGCTCGCTTTTGAGTACGAACGAAAAGCTGCTCACATGCCTGCTGCAGGAAGCAATCAAGCTTCAATTTTGAGGGGCAAAAGCCGGCGGTGTACTGCAGGCAACATGCGGAGGAAGGCATGGTGAACGTTTACAGACCGCGCTGCTCACGTGCCCTGTGCTCGAAAGGGCCGAGCTACAACATCGAGGGAAGAAAGAAGGCGGTGTACTGCAAGCAACATGCTGAGGATTGTATGGTGAACGTTAACCGCAAGCGCTGCTCACACGCCTTGTGCACCAACCAACCGAGCTTCAGTACCGAGGGTAGCAAGGCACCGGCGTACTGCAGGTCTCATGCTGAGGTCGGCATGGTCCCTGTCAAACCCAAGGATCATTGTTCACACGACTCCTGCTCGAGGCTACCGAGCTTCAACATGGAGGGTATCAAGAAAGCCGTTTACTGCAAGCAGCATGCTAAGGTGTGTATGGTCAACGTTCGCGGAAGTCGTTGCTTACACGACTCCTGTACGACGAGAGCGAACTTCAACGTCGACGGCCGGAAGACGCCGGTGTTCTGCAAGAAGCATGCTGAGGACGGCATGGTGAACGTCCGAAGCAGGAATTGCCTCCACGACTCCTGCAAAACGTCCCCAAGCTTCAATTTGGAGGGAAGTAAGACCGCGGAGTACTGCAAGAAACATGCTGAGGGTGGCATGGTAGACGTTTGTAGTAGGCGTTGCCTAGATGACTCCTGCACGAAGATTGCGCGTTTTAATGTCGTGGGCACCACGGCGCGGGCGTACTGCAAGCAACATGCCAAGGACGACATGGTCGATGTCCAGAGCAGGAGGTGCTCAAATGCACATTGCTCGACGTCACCGAGCTACAAAGTCGAAGAAAACAAGACACCGCGGTACTGTAAGCAGCATGCTGCAGATGGAATGATGAACGTTATCACCAGGCGCTGCTGACATGCACCCTGCCTCACGCGACCGAGGTGGGGTTTGCTGACCGCCAGTGTGGCCACTGCATGCCCCCGCCATAAAGGCGAAATATTGGGTGGTCCGGTGATTAACTTCTCAGCAACATGCGAGGATGACGGCTGTCGCCGTGTAACACGCTGGGGACTCGAAGGGAAGCAACCTACTCACTGCCGTGACCACGGCCCTCTCAAAAGCGGGCTTGTCTGCACGGTCGGACAGACTCGCGGCAACAAACACGATAGTACCGCACCCTACAGTGCGGCAACGGGCGCCTCATCTCGCGTCAAAACTGAGTGTGTGTTTTAAATGGATATTTCGGTGAACCATGTCTTTTACTTGCTGCGATTCGACCGTTCCCAGAGGGTCCTTCGAATTCGGGGGCAGATAAAGACATGATAAGAGGGCTTCCAGGAACTGCACATGACGCTTTGTTTGGCGCCGGCGGTTGCCTCATTATCGTCTCCGCTGTCCACAGGAGTTGTCTATGATGTGTGATTGAAATTGTAGCCTGGAAGGCCTGTTTTGGCATAAATATATCGACGATGATGATGGCGTAGCCTGACGTCTCTAGGATCTATGCATGTCTTGAGTATAGAGTCTGGGAGTCCTTCGAACACGTCTCCGAATGTGACCTCTCTTTTCGTTCTAACGATAAGGTGGCAGGCCATGTCTACCCGAACGATGACGCATCACCTACCGATGGCCGTCACGCATACTTCTTCCTAATGGCCACCACATGTGCGCAAAAGACCTTGCTAAACGATGATCATGGGTACACATTTGAGCACAATAAACCCGTACAACCGCCGTCTGTCGTTTCCAAAACGTCTTGGTAATCAGTGGACATCGACAAAGCGTGGAAACAACACAATAGTTTGAGAAGGTTTGATATTTTTCGTTTCGGATCGTCCGAGGAGGGGGGAAACGGGGGAGTATATACAGGCATACTGTTTCGTTTGAGCTCCCTTGTTGAGCCAGTTGATGCTTCCTTTTTCGGACGCATCTAAATGCATCAGTGTGTTGTTTCGGCCCTAATTGCTACAGTAGGTCTGGGGATTGTATCATAAGTGGCTCCAGGCAGTCTGGCCTCTGCGAAGACTGTAAACCCAAAACCTACTTCATGCGCAAGCTCGGTGTGGGCGGTGGTCAGTATTTGTTTCCTCAACATATGTATGTGCCCTGGCTTTGACTTAGTACGAGAAGAAGCACGATGATCGATGAGCCACTCAAAACACAAAATGGAAATGCCCAGAGTCATGGAGCCACCTCCTTGCATTCACTGTCCCGACCTCCGTATAACCCGGTTTACTCTAGCAATGTCATATGCGTCCGCTTAAAACTTAATGTGCAGTATGTGTGTATTTGGTTCGGAGCTACTGCCACGACCAATGGTCCCACCGATGGTTTTATGTGTTGTATGTGTTATTGGCCACAAGCCTGGTGCAGTGTCGTCTAGACACGTGACACAGTAAGGGTAGCAACCGACGAGGTGATTCCTCCACAATGGCGGAACTTCACACCTCCCACGAAGCGTGATTAGATATGCGCTATCAATCTTAGCCAACGAACTGTTGAAACTGCGTATTACGTTTTAGCACAAATAGTATATCGTGTGTTTCCTTAGTTAAGGCGCTCCGTCACCCAGAACAGGTTAGGCCGAAATATGACACCGTCATAAATGACAATTCACAATTTACCGTAGAGCGCAACTAGACCCGGCTCGTACCAGTACTTTTACGTTGTGCCCGCTCCAGTACTTTTACGCTGTGCCTGTTCTGTTATTGGTGCTAGCTGGCCGAAATAAACCGGACACACTTTGCCAGATGTATCATATTCCGTGTCCAGGGGTTGCTTACACAGTACTGCAGCTGGTACCAGGGTGTAACGCAGACGTCTGGATCGTGGTGAGCTTCGTGCACAACAAACCGTGGGCGAGGTGTGGCCCATCGGATGCGAGGTGTGGCCCCTCGGATGGGCCCCCGTAGGGCCCTCGGAGTGCCGCCGGAGGTAGTGTTGTTTCCCCATATATATATGGGAAGTGTTCAATGTGCCCCCGGGGGCGCTTTTACTAACGAGGCCCCCGGGGGAATTCTAGCGTATTGCGCCCCCGGAATTGGCGGCACAATCAGCTAAGAGTGCCCCCGGAGTATAACGCATGATGTCACGTGCGATGACAGCGACGGTTGGATGCCAGCTCTCTCTGGGGGTTGTCTACGGCATGTGCTACTGAGGTCTGTGCGCTAGTTCCGCCGGCCATCGCTTCTCTCTCGATATACATACGTGTCCGTGTTCACGAAAGCCGGGATATCTCCAGGCCATGTTTAGGGCGCACCAAGCTAAACGTGCCTCCAGAAAAAGGCTGCATGAAGCACGCCACCACGAGCAATCATAACGATCGTACGGCACCATATATGTCTAGGGATTGCCTACGGTATGTGCTGCTGCGGTGTGTGCAGTAGTTCCACCGGTCATCGCTTCTCGCCAGACATACAGACGGGTTCGTATTCTCGATACTCGTGATATTTGCAGGCATTGTTTTGGGGGCACATCAAGCCAAACGTAAGTGCTTTGAAAAGAAAAACAACTGCACACAACGCAGCAGAAACGTGTGGTGTCGTACGGTCGTCGTGATCCCTGTACACCCAACTGCGGTTGTTTCGAGAGGATACCTCCTCCCGACAAACTTCAAAATACCCCCATCCTCCTCCCACCCCCCGCTTGTAGTAGCGTGCTTCAGATATTTCCGGAGGCACGTTTAGTTCGATGTGCCCCCAAACAATGCCTGTAGATATACTTACAGTAGTAGCGAGAGCACGAACCCGTCTATACAACAGGCGGGAAGCGATGCCCGGCGGAGCTACTGCATACACCACCGAAGTACATGCCATAGAAACGTTCCAAAGGAATCTGGTGTCCTACGGTCGTTGCGATCGCTCGTGGCAGCGTGCTTCATGTAGTCTGGTGTCGGAGGTACTTTTAGCTTGAGGTGCCCCCCAAGCAATGCCTCGAAATGCGAGAACACAAACACGTCTGAATATCGAGCGCCAAGCGATATCTGTCGGAATCACTGCATACCTCACACCAGCACATCACATGCCGCAGACAATGCCCTACGGCCGCCGTTATCGCTCGTGGCGCGTGCTTCATGTAGAGTCACTTTAAGTATGATGTGCACCCAAAAACAGTGCCTTGAAATATCCCGAGCATCAACAACACGAAGCTGTCTGTATATCGCGCCAAACGTGATGCCCGGCGGAACTACTGCACGCACCGCAGCAGCACAATATGCAGTAGACCAGACAGGTCTGGTGCCCTACGGTCGTCGTAATAGCTCGCGGCGGCGTGCTTTGTATTCCGTCCCAAATTCTGGGGCGCAATAAGCTAAAGTACCCCCGGGAGTGTTGTACACAAAAGTACCCCCGGGGGCACATTTTTCACTTTCCTTCCGTCTTTATTTCTGCCAGGCGGCCTGAGTGTGCATGCATAGCCATTGGTGCCTGCTAGAATCAGAGGGGCTTACGTTGTTGGTTTCTGGGTTTTTTGTCTTGTTCAATCATTCCAAGCGTACCTCAGCCGCGTAGTGTCTTCGGCCTATAGCAGTGAGGAAGGTACCGCAAAAGGGCGCCCGGCACGGTCCGCTGTCATGTGTGAGAACTCCGCAGATGTGGTTTGCTCTTGACCAGGAAAGACAGGGCAAAAGGCCCGAATGAAACGCATATGATTAAATCGGGGACCGCCTGATCAGAAAACATTGACCCTCAGATTAGTGTGCAGCAGGTGTTCTATAGCTGTTTGCCGCGCCGTACCGCCGGTCGGCTAGGATGGCGCTATTTGTATTCGACAAGCGTCAAACTATTGGTTATTGGCACGGCCTATTCAATGAGAGCGCTACGATCACGACACTACCACGACCTCGGAATATTATACTCATTAACACGCCCTCCTCGCAAATGATGGTTATGCAATCCCCAAACAGGTCCGGTATAAATATTGAAATACGTTATTGACCGTTACCGACAACGTTGGACAATATCGCCAGGAAGAACTGGCGGGGCAGGGGGGGCTCACGACAAAGAATATCCCTAACGTATTGACAGGAGCCTAGGCCACCACGTGTTCGCAGTGTGCGACAATGAGCTAAGTATAGGTCTATATGCGCTTGACCCTGTTGGACGTGATCGTCGCACTGGTGCACCAACACTTTGGTCCCATGTATCGATACGTTCTGCACAAACCTCTACCACAGCAGTCGACGATAAGATTGAACCTACCAGGTATAGTTTTACTCGGGGGGTTGAGATGGTATAAGCGCTCGCAATATGCGTTCGCGACAACAGAAAACAAAAGGTATCAACGAAGGCAGTTCTGACGTCGTCTGCGCTGGAAACAAATCAGTCTGACACTCTGCATTGAACATACTATGGTTATGGTTCTGCATCATCTCGACGTTGAACCTCACGAAGGTAGCGCTGCGTTCCACAAGCTCCAAGTTGGAGACACCTACAAGACCACCGTTTTGTTTTTCCGGGGAAGTTGTCAAACGATATTCACTCCACGTGCACCTCAACTAAGGACGATATAATATACCTCCAGGCACACCGCTCGGGCAACCCATCCCTGTACACTCACCTGCGGTTGTTTCGAAGGGATACACAAATAACAAACTATCGAGCTTCTCAACTAAATTCACCATTTCCGGAATTGGTTCGTCAACTCTTTACCGCCAAACAACGCTTAGCAAACTACGAGGGTGAAAATGTCCATCATAACAGACGAAAACCCGTGAGCTATTCTACCGGAAAACACCGTCAATGTGGTGCTATGATATCATAAATGGCAATGTTGGCGGGGCGGCGGTTAAGGGCGTCTGCGTGGTACTTCCGATAATGACGAAACAAAAGGATGCATCCACACAAACATCAAATGCCTGCGATTCATAGAACCGTGTTGCAGCGTAATTGCTGTGCCCAGCGTCGTGCGGTGGTAGGTCGTAGCGCTGTGGGGTTACAGTAGAAGCGGCGTGAACACTGAATACAACCGAGCAGAAGCCATATTCACATGCAAAACATCGATAAGTTCGTAGCGGCGTCGAACACTCGGCACAATTCACACAAACCTTTCACCAGGTAAGTTCCGAATATTCAACACCGTGTACGTCGATGCTGAACGCAGGTGAGACGTTCCATCCAAAGTCCTTTTACAAAATGCGCTTGATACGGACATTTGAGCATCTGTACATGAACCGCGTTCCAACCATTGTTCTCTGCGTTAAGACGAAGTGCCGAATCGGAACCACTACCACCGTGTGCGCCTCTTTCCGGAAGCATTAACGACTTTTTCGTGTATGGCGTCACATAACGGCGAAGTAAGCCATATCGTCCAGAACTACGGTTATCTAGGTACCAAATGCCTCTTGCATAATCTGAGCGGCCGCTCCCAGCTCCGCCGCTGGGGTTGCCTCCAAAAAGGCACAACCTTGCGAGACTTGCATGAGTTTACGGCAATACCTGGGGTCATTTCACCCATACACCAAGTATAGGCAATATCATCAGTCGACTCAACGATCGCGCGCCGAAAAAGGACGGGATACCTTGAAAAACGGGGGATGGAAAACGTGGCGTCAGTTTAGCAGTATTCAACATATGATGCCCCATTAACTGCCGCGCGCCGACATTGGTCTGAGACCTTCAAGAACGCAAAGATAGAAGAGTAACAGGGTTGAAGATATTACACCAAGACAAAAAGCCATTTGGTAGAATCCTTCAGGAATATGGCCAGGCATACGCTGAACTAATTTACCTCTGCCCCCCGCAAACAAACGCCCCCGCGGATTGAGGCACTGTAACCACATATCTTTGCGGGAGAATCCAAACCCTTTCAAAACGAACACTCAGTTTTTACGTCAAAAGAGGGGTTCCTTAGAGCACCGCATGATTGTTCGATACTACTCATCTTGCTGCTATGAATACCTGCTCCTACGATACAAACAAGCCCGTCCTCGACGGGGCCGTGATCGGGGCAGTGGGAAGGCTGGCCCCCGCCGGGTCCCCATCGCGAAAATTTACTGCAGCCTGTGATCTTGCATCTGAGTTCGAAGTTGATCACCGGGCCGACTAAGATATCACGCTTATGGCCGGTGCATACTGTTGCCGCACCGTCGGTAAGCACTCCCCACGACGGTCGCTTAGGACAGGAGTCATGTGAGCAACCACGCTTGCGGTACATGTGCACCATGCCGTCTTCTGCGTGCTGTCTGCAAACCACCGGTGACTTGCTGCCGATAAAGTTGAAGAGCGGGTGCGCCATGCAGGAATCCTGTGCGCAACGCCTCCTGGTGCGGGTACCCACCATGCCGGCAGCAGCATGTTGCTTGCAGTAGAGAGCAGTCTTGTTGCCCTCGACGTTGAAGGACGCCAAAAGTGTGCAGGTGTCATGCACGCATTGCTTCTGGCGCACGTTCACCATGCCGTCCTTGGCATGTTGCTTGCAGTAAATAGCAGTCTTACTGCCCTTAGTGTTGAAGGCCGGCCGGCTTTTACAGGAGTCGCGCAAGCATTGCTTGGCGCGCACGTTCACCATGCCGTCCTCGGCATGTTGCTTGCAGTAGAGAGCAGTCTTGCTGCCCTCGACGTTGAAGCACGGCTGCGTCGTGCAGGAGCCATGCAAGCATTTCTTGTTGTGTAGTTTCACCATGCCGTCCTTAGCATGTTGCTTGCAGTAGAGACCAGTCGTCTTGCCCTTGGTGTTGAAGCTTGGGTGTTTCAAGCAGGAGCCATGCAAGCATTGCTTGTCGCGCACCTCCACCATGGTGTCCCTAGCATGTTGCTTGCAGTAGAGAGGATTCTTGCTGCCCTTGGTGTTGAAGCACGGCTGCCTCGTGCAGGAGTCATGTGAGCAACGCCTGGTGACGACGTTCACCATGCTGTCCTCGGCATGTTGCCAACAGTACGCCGGTGTCTTGCTACCCTCGATATTAAAGTGCGATTGCTTCTTGCAGGAGTCAAAGCGGCAACACCTCATTGTTGCCGTCCGTTGCGGCTGCGGAGATAGGCCAGAGGCAGGTCAGCAAGGGACATTGGACAGAGAATGGGACGTTAGGGCTGAACGGTGCAAACTTGCGGTTGGTGGTACACGGGTAAAACGAGACGGACTATGAGGGCCTGGCAGGCGTGAGTCTTCCAAAATTTCATTATAATAACAACGGCAACTTACTTAGAAAATGATGAAGTACCATGGATCCAAGGCCCCGACGGCCCGACACGGACGCGGAAACAAGCCGGGCATTCGCGACTTTCTACTCCCATCGTGTAGGGTGAAATGTGTTTTGCAAAACGTTGAGGGCGAGAAGGGCCTCTACTAACTAAGATCCGATCAACCCCGCGTGGGAAATAGGTGGTCATCCAAAGCACGTCGCGTGTGAGATACTTCTTGATTCCATGGAGTCGAGTCCTAGATCAAGAGAGCAGTCACGCTGCGTGTAAGCGCCGCCGTCAATCTTCCATGCGTTTCACTGTAACCCAGCAAGAGAGAACGGGAACACAAAGATGAATTGCAATGGCCTGCTGTAGAACTACACAGACGTGGGTTTAAGTCCGTGGGAAGTCGCATTTTGTTTGCGACGAACAACGCATTGAGATACTTCAGGTGCGCGGGATCAATGTCTGACAGCTTGTAGAGTCGATATTGTTTCGTATGACATCCAACAGTTTAGGGCGGTACCATCCAAACCTTGGTAGAGGAAGCCACTCAGACCCGTCCCTACGATTAGGGGGTACTGTACCGTTTTCTGGCTAAAATAGTTTCTGAATAACGGGCTTCTTAACCCAAAACAATATTCGGACTGCCATTTGTTTGTTTTTAAAGTGGGTTTTGAGTGTACCTAGACTACAGGATTGTTTTATCGGGTAGAGGATTTATGTATTTCTTTAAAAAACAGTTCGTATTGCTTATCGGGTTAAGGATTTAGTAATATCTTCAAAAAAACAGTTTTCGGGTGAGATATAGAGGTCCCTCATGGGCCACCCTCAGAAACATAATGGAGCACCTCTACCTGAGCAGGTGTCCTCCACGACATCCTACTTGAGGAGTCGTCACAAACTCCGCCTGACGGGAGTCTCCATTTCCGGTCGAAACGAAACACAATAATAACATTCAATGGCAAAGCCATAACGCACCAGGTGTTGATTGGCCACTGACTGGCTTCTCGAGACGCTCGTATACTTGATAAACAGCAGACATAATAGAAATACCGTGACGTAAAGAGACCATCGGTGAGGCCTTTGCCTGCTGAACAAAACGGGGACGAAGGCTCGTAATCATGTAATTTCACATGCTGATAAGAGCCCATTTACGACTATCAGCTATTGGCAGTAGATCGAAGCGTAAAAACGAATCTCGACTCAAAACTCCGCTTACCTAGAGGGAGCCGCGAACAGGAAGAAATAACTTCCCGTGATGTTTTTTTTCTCAGTCAACTCTGCATGCCAATGTTACCGTGATTGCTTGGCTGTGTATAGCGTAGGCGGCACATAAGGGGTATATGTACCAGGTGCAAAAAAAAACAGACACAGGGTAAATCCCGTAACCCTTCATGGTGGGTGGGACGTATGCTACGGTAGAGGTGCACCATTTGCTTTTCTGAAAGCGGTCACTTGAGGAGCTCTATACCTCTTTACCCGAAAGCTGGTTTTGGAGGCAAACAAATAAACCCTAGCATATGGATATTCCCATGGCCTAAATATACAAATAAGGGGGACATTTTGCCACACAGTAATTAAATTCCGAAGATTTTGGGTTAAGGAGGCACGTCATCCGTAAAACACCTAATTCCGCCAACAAATGCTACTTTTTTCGTTTCTAGGCGTTGTGGCAGCAATGTAATTGAGTCTACTATCAACATGGACGGTAAACAAGGTGCGTGAGCCATATTATACGTTTTTCGGCGACAGTTGTAGGAGGATCGATCGGCATGCCGTACCGATTCAACTACAGGGATGCCGTTGCAAACTATACAATCGACTGCCAGCTGCGGACCTTTTGCCTGTGTCCAGGGTACTTCAATCGCAAGCGAGCCGCGAGCTGCCGGCGGGATGCCCATATTTATTGCTATAGGTATGCGTGTGCGACTGTCAACACCCTGCTGCTTGTGGTTGGTGTAAACGATGGTCGCACGCGCAATAGACTTCAACCATAAACGTGCAGGAATCAAGCGTCCTAGTATTGTCTATTGACAGTAAAAATCGTGTAACGCGGTATGTACTCTTGGAAAGAAAAACGAGGTCAACTTTATTCGTTGTAAGTTCGCTTTATTGCACGTTAGGCGGCAAGACTACACATACCGCATAGTCCATGCACCTACGGCAAATTTCCAGCGCCCAGGTACGCGTACCTGGTTGCAGACATATATACATGTGTTGCAATTAACAAAAACCACCACTCTGTAACACTTGTCTCCATGCGAAGGTTTCGTGGGATTTCATGTTCCGTTCCGATCTTGTTTCGCCTCGTTATTGTCGATGAACCGCGTATTCGAATTTCTCATTGGGAGCCTCACTTGAAACATGCCAATTTTTCATTGGGAACCTCACTTGAAACATGCCATGTATAAATACGGTTATATAGGCTGGTATCAAAACCTTCCCACCTGCTAGGGTTTCACATTGTCAAAAGGTTAAAACGTGACCTACGAGACCTCAGCAAACGCAAATAATCTCGGATCCCATTTGGTATCGTTCGAACTCGAAGAACTTGTTTCTTCATTTAGAAATATTGAACAGGAAACAATAAGTCGGGCCTATGCCAAGCCTGGGATCATATAACTTGACAGATCCTAAAATTCGCGATATTTTCAATGTTGTGCCCAAACTGGTATATCTAGCTCGTTTCGTCGAGTTTTATTCCAGTGTGTTTTTCGGATAACACGTAACGTACCTGACTCTAGTGCAGAAAATGGGAATTAAAAGCATGCCTTCCGATTCCCTGAGTCCTGGCGGTAGCGCCTGCTTGTGTTTAATATTTTTAACTTGTTGTCTTCCAAAAGCTATTGAGACGAACACAAAGGAACGTATTGTCGTGCGCGAGCCATGCAATCCACACAACATGTCGACGGCAATATAAATCTCTTAGTAATCAGCTGTTCTATGATGCACGTCTTCTTCCAGTTTTGGCAACGAGAAAAAGGTACGAGAGCATAAACTTAGCACATGCATAGGCACGGGTTAGCTGTTGAGCCTCAGAGCGAACAGGTTAACCATTTGACGACATTCATGTAGGCATGACACAGTACTCGGTGGGCGTTGCTACCTTGACTATTTTATAGCGGTGAGTATTTTGCATTTGTGATGGTGCGGTGCAGTCTACTGTAGAGAAAATATGAGCCCCTAGACAATCTGGCGTGTCTCTGTACCTCGCTCAGAATTGGACGCAAACTCATACTGTTGTCGCTGAGTAGCAAATAGTCCATTGCTGGTGCATGTCGCGAGCACAAAAAAGGTCAAAAGACCTAGGGCCAACAAATAAGGCGATCACTCGGTCGAGGGCCTGTCATCGGCCGAAAAAAAAACGAACAAAAAAGCGAGCCCTCTACGGTGCATAGCAGCAGTCAAAAGTACATATGGGAATCCAACCCCACCAGCGATACTCGAATGAGGGCCTAACCACTTGATCGCTGGGGCGACCGGTTCTAGGAATAATAAACTTTAACTAGTGTAACTTCAAATTTCAAGAGGCCATGACGGGTGAGAACTAGACATGAAGCCTTGACGAGCCGATACTAGACTGCAACTAAAACACTTGGGTTACAGGATGGTTTAGGTCATGGTGAATGCTGATGATAGACGGAAGTAGTCGGCAATACAAGTTCGAGACTACCTTACTACTGACGTGTGACACGCGCGCAATGTCGTGGATGCACACGTGGTTGTGTTTAGTGCTTCGTTTGGCGTGGCATTTCATGTTGGACAAACTGTCAGTACACGGAACAACGTGTGCTAGTTTAGTGTTAAGCGTGTATATAGCATTATATTCAGAATAAATTGTGTGTGTGCAATATAGCAGGCAGCAACGGTTTGTCTCGAGTGGCTATGTGTGCTGTCTCGCTGTCAGGCTGTGTCGGCTGTGGGGTGGCACCAGATGCGGGACGGAGTCCCAGTTGTTTGAGATTTGATATTGAATAGCTCAATCTCAGGCCCCTCGAATTTTGAGCCACGGTCAAATTGTTTTCAGGACAGGACAATATAAAAGTCCCCCACCACTTGCAAAACGCGCAGGTTTACCAATACAAAACAGGTATTGCAAGTCTGTATTCCTACACACAATAACTAGATCGCCACAACAGGCATAAAGAACTACAAGCGCTTGCAATAGACATAATTGAGTCATAGTTGGCGGGGAATTACGGATATCAACAAATTCAAGGGCTGTGTACCGGCAACCTTGTACAGTAACGGCTCTACTAATGACATCTAGATACAGGAATCAAGCGGAATGGATAGTGCCAGTAGAACCCCTCCCGCTAGAGGTGTGGTGCCGTGAAGGCGCCGATGGACATCAAGAAAAACGAAAAATCGCTTTAATCTACAGTCAAGTCAGGGGCCAATGCTGTTTAGGCCGGGTGTGGTGGTGGACATCGACAAAAACAAAAAATGGCATGTCCTACTGCACGTAGTCTGTTGTATGTACTGTAGTTCTAATTCGTATGGTAGAATCAAGCTCATCTTGATGCCCACTTTTTTCCTGGCTTCCTGAGACCAAAAAAAAAAACGTTTTTCCCACGCATCCGAACTCGAGCAGCATTAGCCTCCCGTCGCAGATTGGCATTGTACAATGCGCCGAAACCAAAGGCAAGGGCGAACGCCCGTTGTGGTATGGTCGGAGATCCTGCCCCTTTTGCAACCGATTGAGAGCTGATGTCGACGAAAACATGCGGGGTGGCAGGGGGTGGTGCTCCGCAACTGCTGGTTGTCCTCCTGCTGTTCTGTTCTTGTTGCAGTCGCATGACTGACATAGCAGTACTAGCTTGCTTGACTGAACAACAAAAACATGTCAGTGCGTCCTGATAAAGTAGCAAGCAACAGTCACGGGATGGGGTGATCGCACGCGACCGTTTCTGCTGCTGCTGCTGCTGCTGCTGCTGCTGCTGCTGCTGTGCATCAGCTAATAGATATAGCAAGCAAGCAACAGTCAAACGGTGGTAATCTATAGATGCGGGGTGGCAGGGGGGCGTGCTTCGCGACTGCTGCATATGCTCCTGCTGCTCTGTTCTTGCTGTAGTCGCATGACTGTCACAGCAGTAGTACTCGCTTGCTTGACTGAGCAACAGAACCTTGCGATCAACAATTAGTACTGATAAAATAGCAAGCAACAGCCACGGGGTGGGGCAATGCCACGCTGCTGCTGCTGCTGCTGTGCATCACCAGCGAATAGATCGTTGCGAATGTTTCTTGAGTCCTGGTAGCAGTTTGCTTGCAACGTGATAACAGGTTGTCAACAGCGGGCACAGCAGGTGCCCGGTGCCCCAGTACATAATGGGCACCTGTACGCATACACAAGGGCTTCGCTCGGCCGGCGGCTGGCGCTGCCCGCTACACTTACGCAAGGAAAGGGGCAGAAGAGGTCCACGATGTGGTGAAGAACCGACTTGAAATGCCAATAGATTAATGGTGCAGCGAAATACGTACTGCTGTACGCACCTACAACTGAACATATAGTACCCGCCTACCGCTGTATTGTACTGCTGCAGTAGTACTGTTGGCTTGTGGAATGTGGCAAAGCACATACGACAGCAGGCTACACCATTTTATTTTTATTTTTAAACGGACAGGCGACTTGCAAGTGCCAAGATCTCCATGCTCCGGGACCCCAATACTACTCTTTGTTCGAAAGAGAAAGCACAGCAACACGACTCACAGCACGGTGCTGCGCTGCCTGCTGTGGGTGTGATTTGTACATTTGTTGTTTTTGTGTGGGGTAGTACAACAACAGTAGAACCTCGTGTATAGTACTTCGTAATTTCTATGTACTCGTATTCACAGTTTGAAAGAGAAAACAAAGCACCGCACGGTCGTCAACTTGTGACGTACGAAACACAAATACCTACAAGCTGAGAAATCAGAAACCGCTTTTTTATACTTGAAAATTTATAAACAACAGGGGGATGATAGTAAAACAGAAAACGCTTGATTCGCCAGGCGTAACCCAGTGACCCAAGTCACTGGGAATATTCTGGTACAGTACTACCCTGCTTTTGCGAGTACGTACTAGACGCAATATAGGGTCGTTGGGGGTTAAACCTCGTTTTGCGAACGGACTTGACCGCAGCTTTCTATAATGCTACCGGGCCATGTGTGTAGGCGTCGTAATTGTGCCGTCGGAGCATGTGGTTTTTTATCACATCTTTCCGTGTTTGAAAAACAAAAACAAAAACTTACCAACAACCAACGTCCGTAAAGAAGTGCTGAATCCCGGAAACGTTGGCTGCACTGAAGGTTTCCCTATTCGAAGTCGGCAGCCAAGGAGGGCGCACACGAGACTTTATGCACCAGGCGCTTCAAGCTCGTGTAGGTTGTGTAACCTGTCTTAGACGGCGTGCCACCAAAGTAGGCCCAATCTTCTAAGACGTGTCTTAAAATTTGTCTTAATCCGTTTTTCAGAGAGAGGCCCGTCTTACTTACTCCCTATATTGCGTCTTAGCACGTCTTCGATTCGTCTTAAAACTTTATAAGGCGCCGCTTAGGGAGTCTTAGGTAGTTCTCACGACTTGAGCGAGCTGTAGGAACATAACGGGAACAATCAGCAGGTAAAGCAATGACTCCAAGCTGCTTTTCGAACCTTTGTTTTTAGTGTTTCCCCGATTTTTTCATTTTTTCCCTGTGCTCCAAGTGTGCTCCGTTTTTTTTCTCGCGGGGTGGGATGATGGGATTTTGTTTGTTTTTTATTTGAAATTCGCGATCGCCCCACACGCATTATACAGCACACAGCGCACACCTCCACCTCGACAAAAACCTCCAAGCCCTACACACAGCACACACTGTAACATGTTATTGATTGCACCTTCCCAGCACACCTACGACTACAACAACACCAGCAAAGCACCGCTTCCACTCTTTCGCAATAATGGCTTCGGCACTGCTGGCGGCGTCGGCCCCGGCTCCTTCCTTCCCGCCCGCCCCGGTCAATGTTCCGCTGTGTTATGTGCATTGACGGCGGCAGCTGCATGCAGTAATAGTAGCATTCAACCTGCTCCTACTATGTAATAAGCAGATATATGTAGTAGCAGGATGATAGAGTACTCAAGGGTTATCGTTGTTGTTGTATTCTACACCATTACCTACACATTCATGTATATACGAAGTGATGGTACGTATGAAGAGAGTATATATGTACGAGTCGTCTTATGCCTATTTTTGTGTCTTAGCACGTCTTAGATTCGTCTTGGCATGTCTTAGACTCGTCTAAGCACGTCTTAGATTCGTCTTAGCACGTCTTACACTCGTCTTAGCACGTCTTAATTCCGATTAAGACGCGCCAAGACAAATGCAAGACGTGCTAAGACGAATGCAAGACGTGCTAAGACGTAAAAGACTGAATAAGACGACTAACATTCGCACGTCTTAATCCAATTTTTTTCGACCGGCGGTCGGCTTATTCCTCGCTACGCTCGAAAACTAAGTCCGACTTACGGCTCGCTTCGCTCGTCTTAGAAGATTGGGCCTACACCAAAGGTAAAGTCCGGTTTTATAAGTTTTGGTAAGGCGTTTTCCTGACATAGGGGATGGCTAGTTAAATTCCCCGCCGGACATACAGAGGAACTAAAAACTCCCTGCCGCAATACTCACATGACAACGTGCACGAGAGGGACCTGTGAACGGCAGCCATATCATAGGGTGCAACAGGATAAGCGGTGGTGAACAGCAGCTAAATCTTAGGTGAGGCGGTTTCTCGTCCGTTCAAGTCTCACCGAGGGAGCATTGGTCCCTGTATCTCGAGCCACTTGCCAGATGAGCGTGAAAGAGACCATCCGTCGATATGTGAGCGTATTTCTGTACAGGTTCGCCGTAGTGCCATTTTCCGGTCCGGCCGTGGCGTTGCACAGCAGCTAACATGAATAGTTGACTGCATTGTTCGAAACGCAACGCATGTTGCAACAGCCTTCACGCCGACAGCTATTTGTGTCTTGCGTCTGTGTGTCACTGCTCACTTGGTACTCGTGAGAACGTATAGCAGGTTTGTTCGGCTGACGCCACCCGCTGAACTTCGCGCCCACAAAACCTGTATCTCGTAAACGATTTTGGCGCAATATGTCTATTGTGTTAGTATCGCAATCGAATGAGTATCATTCGCGTTGCTTGTCTCCATGGTCGACTATTTTTATTTACTGAAATACAGGGAACGGGTACCGGAATGGTATGAATCTACGCTTGCGCGAGCAAAAATATCGTTAACGGAATAGAACAGTCAATACTACGACTATCATGCTGCTGCACGTAGGGCATGCCGATTGCGCGGCTCCCACCCGGCGTCATGAGTGAGCCGAGCAAAATCAAACAAATCGGGCAGCATTGCAGTAACACCCGGCACGGTGGATGGACCCAGATAAACAACGGAAAGAGAAATAGAACGTCGTTAAGTCTGGTCGTGGTCGGCGAGGTTCCCAGTATCGTTTACATCTTGCGGTTCACGCAAGAACATGCATGCCTACGTATAAGTACAAAACCTTGAATATATGCAAGAGGAGGGCCCCCAGACGCCACAGCACCTCCCCAAAGTAACCACGGGCCCGAAGAGACTTGGAGCAACACGGCAAAACAAAAGGAAGGAACAGACGAAACATCCACGGCAAACATAATTCCTAAAACAATCACCCAAATGTACTACGAGTAAACGCAACCTGAAAGCATGCAGCAACAGCTATACTCGATCGTGAAATCTTGCCATCCATTCATTACCCCCACAACACAAACTAATGCTCCCATCTTACACAACAGATACAACATCCAGAGTATTGAAATGTAAGAAAAGTGGACGCGCCGCCGAACGAGGGCTCGAGAAACCACGAAGTCGAGGGAGGAGTTGCCGTAGATGGTTGCAGCCTAACGTAGCGGAGACGGCCGTCGTATGATAAGGGTCTATGAAGCAGTGGCCGCATGAACTTGTAGACCAGATTAGGGGGTCCTAAAAAAGCATAGGACGGTACGAAAGATGAAGAAGGGAACAAAACGGCAGATCATAGGGGGGAAAAGTCAGATCTGTGCTTGGAAAACGTTACGAGCATGAAGTAAGAGTACCGGTAGACAATAACAACCCAACAATTAGCAAGCATCGGGCAAGCAGCAGAGGCATGACAGTGGTCCCACACCGGTCCCCCGCTGACCCTAGGTAAACTTGTCGCTGTAAAGTTGTGACTCTGCCACATTCCGTGAGGTTGTGTTTTCGTACTGCGCGTCAAAATATTATGCAGTGGCTGCATGCAGTACAGGACACCAAATAATATACAGGAAATCAGATCCAGTCTTCATTTCTTATCTTAGGGGGGTGCTTTCTACACTAATTTCAAGAGGCCCACGATTTCGTGCAAGGACCGACGTGAAAATTCCAAGTGATTCATGGTGCAATGCATGCAACGAAATACGTCGTAAAATTGTCGACTTTGCGGAGGAAAAGCCTCCCCCGTGTGGCAGTTGTTGCTCTCTTCACTTTGTGTACAAAGTAAACAATTATATGCACCTTGCATGAAAACCGTACGAAACCACGGCTTTGTACGGTTAATTCATACGCTGCCTGTAGCGGTTTCGTTAGTGCAGTAGTGCCCCGAGAAAAGGGACAAAAACCGCACGAAACCGCGGTTTTGAACGGTTTTCCCTACGGGGATTGGAACCGCACCGTAGCAAAAACCGTTGAACAAGGAACCGCACCAGACCGCACCGTAGGATGTATCACAGCACCGAACCGCACCGTAGGTTTCACTAAATCTCAAACCCGCACCGAACGGCACCGTAGGATTCCCGATTTCTGAAAACCGCACCGAACCGCACCGTAGGATGCATAACAAAAATGAACCGCACCGTTGCATTTATCATTTCTAAAAACCGCACCAAACCGCACCGTAGGATGCATGAAAAAAACGACAGAACCGCACCGTCGGATTCCTGATTTATGAAAACCGCACCGAACCGCACCGTAGGATGCATGAAAAAACAAATCCGCACCGTAGGAATCCCAATACCTGATAACCGCACCGAACCGCACCATAATATTTCCTCTTTCTGAAAACCGTACCGAGCCGGACTGTAGGATTTTCAAAACAAAAAACGCACCCCGCACGGACGGTTAACCGTAAAGAACCCTGCTAATAAGTATATACGTATTCAGTATAAACCCATGGAGACATGTGGATGGTGCAGAAATAAACCATTAAAAGAGTGACGACTACAACATCTCAGACATAAGCACCACGCCATACTTCCGTTTGGAAAGAAAAACTACGAAATTAGAGTCATCCATATATAGATTGACATCTAGGTACATACCAGTATGATACAACGGTACGTACAGCACAGATCTCAGATATATACTTGAAGAAAGCGAGTGACGACCACAACATACCAGCTATCGGAAAGTGAGAGTCGTCATCACGTACGTGCATGTACCTCCGTTTGAACACAACAAACTTGAAAATGTAGCTTTTCATATATATACATATACATATATCGCCATGAAGGTGCAGCAGTGCAGCAGTACGTGCAGTCCTATAGTAGATGGACATCTTGGTACATACAACGGAGCAGTAGTATGGTGTGACAACCAACAGATCGACAACAGCTACATACAGCAACACCAACGACAACAAAAACCACCCACCCACACACCCAACATGTGCTACAGCAACACATCAGTACGCCGAACTGTGCCAGAAGGGGGTTGGGTGGCGCGCGGTAGATCCGGTCTCTCGCGGGGCATACCGAAACCGGCATTCCGAAACGACATCACCACGACCACCACCACCGAAGCGTATTATATAATAAGGATTTTGAGTAGCGACCCTCGCTGAGCACAAATGCTCGTACAGCAGTAGTTTCGTCGCTAGTACGGAGCATGCCGACAACGCTACTGTACCTGCTGATGGTCGGAGGCGCTCGCTGCTAACTTCGCCTCCGTACGCCAGTACGGAACATGCAGACAACACTACTGTACCTGCTGAATATGACAGACTACACACAGCAGACGCACAGCGAGGAGTGTGTACTGTATGTTGATACTGGTTGGTTTGCCAAGTATGCACTGATGTACTGTCATTATACTGAACATAGTATGCGTTATACATAAACCTATACAAATGGTAAAAAAAAAAGAACCTCCGCTTGATCAGCCCACCTCGCTGAGCAAACTGCAGTACACAGCAGCGGTGCACTGCTGTACGAGGTAGGTACCAACCGATCTTGCTTCGCATCGAGCCACCTCAACACCGCCCATCCACCTCATCGTCCCTCCCCGATGCCCCAGTGAGAGTTCCTGACTGAGGGCCGGGCGAGTGTTTGTTTGTACGCGACCGCTTCTTCAGCCCGTATATACAGCAGCACAGCTTTATCTATATATGTTGTTGCTTGTTGGTGTGCCAAGTACGATCTGCATCATTACCACCAACTCGTACCTGAGGTCTGTGCCGTTGCTCGCCGTTGTCCTCTCTCACCCTGGCGCTCCTAGCTCAAGCGTCACCCCGCCTGACAGTCTGTGTAACGTCGTGTTGTTGCCTATCGTTGCTCCTCGATGCCGCCTCTAACCCTGCCCGTGGTGCTTGTGCTGCTCGTCCGCCCACAACAACAGTGTACGCTCAAAGCAAGCACCATGCTCGTAGACGAATACACAGGAGCGGAGGGATTCGCGCAAAAATAGGCCGCCATATCCTCGTTTCCTCCCTGTTTGACGAATTCTTCGCATTTGAGCTACGCGCAACGCCGGAAGATGAGCCTTGGCGGAGAAGGCCTGTCTCTGTCTCGGCTACCTCCACTCGCAACCCCACCGCCAAACGCAACGCCCCGCCGATTTTTCGAGATTTGGGCAGCGTCAAGCTTGGAGGGTGAATCGCGTGCTTCACAAAACATCTTGAAAATTCTCAACCCAAAAACGTCTTGAAAATTTCAACGCAAAAACATCTTGAAAGTTTCAACGGGAAAATCATTTTGGGCTAGGAGAACTCCTGATGGGCTAACGCCCATGGAGAATTATACGTGTAGCTATGTATGGTAGTCCAATCCAAGTAGCACGTGTCATATCGAGAGTTGCAGCTCGGGTGGAGCGACTCATGAATGCACTCTGAACGTTGCTGCGAACCCCCCATGGTATGTACAGCAGCAGCTGTGGTCGCACCGTTTTAGTGGGCTACGCTGTGCATCGCATAATCGCATATAGTATACTCATACACTTCTGTTGAGGGTTTCAACATAAAAAATGGCATTTACAAACGGGGATGAAAACCCGATTTTGATTGTTGTTTCATCGTGTTTTGTTTTTGTTCTCTGGCGGAGGAGGCGCGTATGTATACGCGCATCGGGTATCCATCGAAGACACGTATGTATCGGTGCTACTGCTGTACTACAACAGTACCTTCCACGAGGTGTGAACAGTCCAAAGTATATGGGTTGCATATGTATGATCAGTATCAAAGATGTGCACGCGTATCAGCTGCTGTTCCTGTTGCCGTCGTTGTTCGCATGTTTCGAATATGTGTAGGCTCGCACAGTCGGCAGAGCTGTACAGCATACAATGCGCATGTGTCAGGTTTGTGACCAAGATACATACGAGCACACACGTATGAGTACCGCAGCAGCAGTATCACACATCTCACGAGTACGGTTGTCACTCTCCGGGGGCAGTCTGCAGAGCGCTCGCAACTCTTGACAGTACGTCTGATCCTCATCCATCGACACAATCCTGCTAATGTGGGTAAAGCGCGCTCACCTCTTGGCAGTACGGCTGACCCCCATCCTTCGCCACACTGCTGCTAACATTTCGACCATCACACAAAGCTGCGAACGGCGGCCGTTTAGGCCGCCGGCGAATTCCCTTGTACATCCTATATTGTTGTCGGAGGTCCCCGGTTTTGGGCAGGAGAGACCTTCTTCACGTTGAGCACCGCAACAGAGACATAAATATACACACTGACTAACGTTATATATTGCTTGGCGGAACCATTAAGAAACACTAAATAAAATATTCCACTTTCTTCACCGTAACAGCGTCAGTAAAGTTGCGGGTTATCCCAAAAAAAAACTTGATTAAAAAAGGCGACCAAGTGGCGTAAACACACCGTTTGGACAAAGATTTGGAAATATCGCGAACTTTCGAATTTGTTCAATGAGTAATATGATCCCAGGTTTGACACAGGGTCTACTACTTGTTTCCCGTCCATTATTTAAAAATGAAAATACAATTCTTCGTATTCAAACCATACACAATGGGGTCGAGTAATTGTTTGTTGCTGAGATGTAGGTCACGTTTTGCAATATTCAGAATGCCAACCCTTGCCAGGCGGGCTAATTCCGATACCAGCTCATACCCGTCTTTATAAAGTGTTCTAAATGAGCCCCCCCCCCAGGAAAAGGTTATGAGAATACGCGGTTCATCGACAATTATGAGGCAAAAAATGGTTCGGAACGAAAGATAAAACCCCGGGTGATGTACGCACGGAAAAATACGATACAGAGTAATAATATTTGTTTATTGCAGCACATACGTCTGGCATCAGGTACGTGTACCTGGGCGCTGGAGATTTGCTGTACATATATGTATGGGCTATGCGGTAAATATAATATTGTCACCTAACGTGTAAAACCCGGAACCTGTAACGAATAGAGTGTTCACCGTTTTTCATTCCAAGAGTATATACCGCGTTGTACGGCCTTATCTGGCAAATCATAGTACTATTAATAGGACGTTTGATCCCCGCGCGTTAATGCTGAGGAGTATTGCGTGCGAAGACGTTTACACACACCACAGCATCATAATGTTGAGTCGGACTTGCTTAGCTATAGTAAGACAAATTAACGTTTAGCCGGCATATCGCGAATCGATTGTGGTTGAAGCACCATGTTCACTAGCACAAGATCTGCAGCTTGCAGTCGATGCTGTAGTTTTGACCGGCATCCCTGTAGTTGAATCGGTACGGCATGCCGACTGATGCTCGTGTAGCTTTGTCTGAAAAACGCTTCATATGATTTACGCGTCATTTTTTCCTTTCGTTTTGATAGTAGGCTCAATTCAATTGCTGCCACTACGCATGTTACCATAAAGGTAGCACTTTTTGCTTGACACGGGTTCGGGATGACGAGGCTCGTCATCCCAAAACCTTCGGGATGTTTTTTGTTTTCAGGTTGCAGTATTTTCCCTTCGTTTGTATACTTGATCCATTGGACTGTTCATCGGCTAGATGCTTGTTTTCCCCTCCAAACCCAGTTTTGAGGTTAGAGGTATAGAGAGCTCTTCAAGTAACCACCCTCGGAAACAAATGGGGCACATCTACTGTAGCATGCGTCCCATCGACCACAAAGGGTTACGGTAATTGCCTGGTGCCTTGTCTGGTGCACTTGGTATGCCCCATGTGCCGTGTACGCTTGTATGCAGCCAAGCTATTCCTGTAACATGCACCTGGAGAGCTAATAGATAAAGCAATGTCACGGGAGATATCTGTTGCTATTGCCGCCTCCCTCTCGGCAAGCTGAGGTTTGAGTTAAAATTCGTTTCTGGTTTCGATCTACTGCTAATAACTGATATTCAAAAATAGGGTCGTGACATGGGGAAAGTACACGGTTGTGAACCGTCGTTCCCTTTTTGTTCAACAGGCGAAGGCCTCACCGATGATCCGTTTAGGTCGCGCTCTTCACATGCTGTCTGGTCTTCATCTAGTGTATGAGCGCCTCGAGAAGCCAGTCAGTGGTCAATCAGCACCTGTCTGTTATCGCTTTGTCATTTAATGTTATTTTTGCGTTTCGGTTCGACCTGAAATAGGGAATACCGTTAGGCGGAGTTGGCGGCGAGTCACTTAGGACGTTGAGGACGCCCGCTAAGGTAGAGGTGCTCCAGTTTGTTTCTGAGGGTGCCACTGTTGGGTATCTCTCTACCAAACCCAAAAATGGTTATCTTAGATAAAAATCAAACTGCAACCCGACCAAAAATTCCCATTGTCTAGGTATACGCAAATCCCATATTTGCAACTTAACGATGAAATGCCGAAAATGTTTTGGTTTAAGGAGCCCGTCATTCGGACACTATTTCAGCCAAAACTCGGTACAGTACCCCAATATCGTAGGACGGGTCTGAATGGCTTCCTTCACCGAGCGTTTGCCGGTGCCGCCCCGAAGTGATGCGTATTAAGTGTAACGAATAGACAAGTTTTCGAATATGATTCCGCGAAAAAAAAGGAACTTACAAAGGAACTTTACCCCCACGGCCATTGCAACAACACCTTAGTGTTTCCGTTCTGTCTTGCTCTTGCAGTGAAACGCTTGGAAACGAGACGGCGATGCTAACACGCGGCGTGACTGCTCTATTGATATGGAACCCGACTCCTTGAAATCGAGATGAATCTCACACGCGACGTGCTCTTGACGACCACCTATTTATGTCACGTGGGTTGGATATAGGTTAACGTAAAGGCCCTCCTGGCTCGCAAAGTTTAGCAGACGGGCATTTGACCCTACACAATAGAGGTAGAAAGGAAGAGGTAGAAAGGCCCAATACCCGACGTGTTTCGGCGTCCGTGTTGGGTCGTTAGTGCCTTGGGTCCATGGTACTTTAAGCTTTTCCAGGTACGTTGCCGATGTTATCAGAATGAAATTTTCGAAGACTCACGTTTGCCAGACCCTCATAGTCAATCGCGTTTTACCCGTGTACCACCAACGACAAGTTTGCACAGATTAGCCCTCACGTCCCATTTTCTCTCCACCTCCCTTGCCGACCTGCCTTTGGCAATTGTCCGCAGCCGCAACGAACGGCAACAATGGTATCTTGCCGGTATGACTCCTGCAAGAAGCGATCGTACTTTAACGTCGAGGGCAGCAAGACAGCGACATACTGCAAACAACATGCTGAGGACGGCATGGTAAACGTCGTTTCCAGGCGTTGCTTATATGACTCCTGCACGACACACCCAAGCTTCAACACCAAGGGCAGCAAGACGTCAATCTACTGCAGGCAACACGCTCAGGGCGGCATGGTAAACGTGCTCAGGAAGCAATGCATACACGACTCCTGCTCGCTGCACCCAGGCTTCACGACCAAGGGCAGCAAGACTGCGACGCACTGCAGGCAACATGCTAAGGACGGCATGGTGAACGTGCGCGACAAGCGATGTTCGCATGACTCCTGCACACGTTGGCCGTCCTTCAACGTCGAGGGCAGCAATACTGCGACGCGCTGCAAGCAACATTCTACCGATGCCATGGTGAACGTGCGCGACAAGCGATGCTTGCATGACTCCTGCACACGTTGGGCGTACTTCAACTTCGAGGGCAGCAAGACTGCTCTCTACTGCAAGCAACATGCGAAGGACGGCATGGTGGGCACCCGCACCAGGAGACGTTGCGCAAAGGACTCCTGCATGACGCACCCGAGTTTCAACTTCCACGGCAGCAAGTCAGCGATTGTTTGCAAGCAGCACGCAGAACACGGCATGGTGCACATTCACCGCAACCGTTTTTGCTCACACGAGTCCTGCTTCAAGCGGCCGACGTGGGGCGTACTTACCGACGACGCGGCAACTGTATGCACCGGCCATAAGCGTGATATCTTGGTCGGCCAGGTGATCAACTTCCGACACAGATGCAAGATCACAGGCTGCAATAAATGTTCTCGATGGGGACTCGACGGGGACCAGCCTACCCACTGCGGCGAACACGGCCCATTCGAGGACGCGCTTGTTTGTACCGTAGGAAAAGCTAGCAACAAGATAAGCAGCCTTATCCAATCATGCGGTGCCCCATGGAAGCCTTTGTTTGACGTAAAACCTGAGGTTTCGTTTTAAAAGGGTTTGGACTAGCCTGCACAGTTATGTGGTTACAGTGTGTTGATTGTACTTAGTAACACAACGCATAATATCCATCGTCTAGTAGGAGTTCCACATGCTTGATAGGAATTATTGTAGTGGGATATGGGACATCGGGATGTTTTATGAGCCGCTCCATGTCACTCGGTGTTCGGGCCGCTCATCTCGAGGTTTGGGCCGAGTCAGCTCGGTAGCAATGGGAATAATGCATAGGAGAGCTTCTGTGTTACTGCTGTCTTGAGCCACCACGATGCATTCCTGTGCCAAATGTGTGTACCTGGTACACCTTTAGAGATCAATCAGCACACTAGTGCAACCGGTGATCCTATTGGAGAGCGCTGGCATCCCAGAGGGGACTTCCAGAGACGAGAGCAGGTTGCGTGAGCACATACGAGGTCACGAGGACGTTGGTATGGAGAAGATAAAGCTACTTAGGATTGATATCACGGCGCTTGAGCTTCCCCCCCAAACAATCTTGACTAGCGGAAAGCGCGAGAGCGTGATTAAGCAAAATTCGATAAAAATCGACGAGCGTTGGGAAGGCTGAACCCTCTGCGCGATAAGAACCAAGGCAAGAACCGTAGTGGGGGAGGAGGGAGAGGTGCCTCCTTTGTGACCCCGGATCTGAGTTACGACTAGGGAGGGAAAGAGACGGAAGTGTGAAGAAAATAAATGGGATATAAAAAAAAATAAAAAAGTGCCTCGACCCGTGGGGGCGTTTATTTACGGGGGGCACAGGTAAATTGGTTAATAATGTGCCTTACCATTTTTCTTGAAGGAGTCACCCCATTGGTTTCGATCTCGATATGATATCTCCAACACGCTTAATATTGTATCTCACTTTTTGGAAGGTCCCAAACCTTTTTGGGCGCGCGGAAGTTAATAGAACATACCATGTTGCATTTTGCTGAAGTTGCGCCAAGTTTTATATTCCACTGTTTCTAAAGTATCCCGTCCTATTTCGGCGCGCGACAGTCGAGCCGACTGAAGATATTGTCCATATGTGACTGAAACGACCCCGGGTATTGCCGTAAACTTATGCAAGGTCTGGGGAGTTTCGCAAGAACGGGAAACTACCGAGCCCCTGCAAGTCGTAGACGGAGCAGAGCTTGTGGCGGATCGCAAGGTTGTGCCTTTTTGGAGGTAACACCGGCGATGGAGTTGGGAGCGGCAGCTCAGACTTTGCGTGAGGCATTTGGCGGGACCAAAGATACTGAACGATTGTCCATACCTCGCCGCCGTGTGACATCACACACGAAATAGTCGACAATGCTTTTGGAAAGAGGTGCACACGGTAGCTGTGCCGATTCGGTACTTTGTGTTAAAGCAGAGAACAATGTTTGAGAGCGGTTCACGTACAGATTATAAAAAGCTTTGCGAGCAAGCGCATTTCGAAAGTGTCTGAAATTGGATGGTACCTCTTTTCTTCGTTAAGCATCAACGTTCACGGTGCGGCTGGTTTGTAGATGTTGCCGCTACGAACTCAACAGTGTTTCGCATGCTAACATGGCTTCCGGTCCGTTGTACTCAATGTTCACGCCGCTTTAACGCAACACCGCTATAACGGGGTAACGCCGTACCACGGAGCGACGCTGTGTAAACTACTGTAATTCAAGAACGATGAGGCAACACGGTTCTATTATTAGCAGGCATTTGAGGTTTGTGTGAATTAATCCCTTATTTGTCAATATCAGAAATACCACGCATACCCCCTTGACTGTCATGCCCCCCCAATATTGCCATATAAAATCATAGCACGAAATTATAGGGGGTTCCAGGTAAAATAACTCCCGAGTTTTTTCTGTTACGATGGACATTTTTACCCTCGTAGTTTGCTAAGCGTTAATTGTAATTGCTGAACCAATTCCGGCACATGTGAATGTATTTGAGGGGCTTGGCAGTATTTGTTTTGTGTCTATCCTCTCGAAACAACCGCAGCTGGGAGTACAGGGATGGGTAGCCCGAGCGGTGTGCCTAGAGGTAGTCGATACCTTCCTCAATTGAAATTCACGTGGAGTGAGGTAGTCGATACCTTCCTCAATTGAAATCCACCTGGAGTGCAGAGTGTTTGACAAACCCCCGCAAATAAACACGTGCTCTTACAGGTGTCTGTAAGTTCAAGCTTGTGGAACGCAACGTTTCGTCCGTGGGGTTTAACGTTGAGATGACGCAGAACCATAACCAATGTGTGGTCAATGCAGAGTGTCAGACGTTTTTTTCCAGCGCAGACGACGTCAAAGATGCATTCGTAGGTACGTTTAGTTTCTGTTGTCGCGAGCGTATGTCGCGAGCGCTTGTACCACCTCTACCCCCCGAAGAAACTTATATCTGGCAGGTTCGATCTTATGATCGACTGCGGTAGGGATTTGTGCAAACCGTACCGATCAAAGGGACCAAAGTGTTCGTCCACCGGTGCGACGATCACGTCTAACAGGGTCAAGCGCTTGCATAGACCTATACTGAGCCCAGTGTCGCACACTGCGATGGCGTGGTGGGCTGGGATCTTGTCAACACGTTAGGGATATTCTTAGTTGTGAGCCCCCCCTGCCCCGCCAGTTGTTCCTGGCGATAGTTTCCAACGTTGTCGGTGACGGTCAAAAATGTATTTCAATATGTATACCGCAGCTGTTTGGGGATTGCACAATCATCGAGGAAAGCATGTGAAAGCTCAATATCCCGAGGTCGTGGTAGTGTCGTGATCGTGGCGCTCTCATTGAATATACCGTGCGTAAAAACAAACGTTCGACACATGTCGAATACAAGTAGCGCCACCCTAGGCGACCGGTGGCACAGCGCGGAAAACAGCTATGAAACCTTGCCGCACACTAATATGAGGGGCCGTGTTCTCTTGTAGGCGAGGCCCGTTTCAATCATATACGTTTCGCAAGGGCCTTTTCCCCCGTTATGCCTCGTCGAGAGCACACCACATCTGTGGAGTTTTCACTCATGACAGCGGGGCGTTGCGGTCAGCCTTTTGCGGTATCTTCCGCGCTGATGTAGGCTGAAGACGCTATGCGGCTCAGGTACGCTTGGAATGATGGAATGAGACTAAACTCAGAAACCAACAGTGCGATTTCCTTTGATTCTTGCAGGCAGCAATGGCTAGGCATGCGCACTCAGGCCACTTGGCAGCAAGGGAGATGGAAACAGCATGGGTCAGAAATACTACAGTTCAGTATAAGGTTGTGCATGCCTTTCTCGTCGATTTGCCATAGTCTCCTTGAATGTTCACTATTTTCGTGCGAACAAAGGGACCCTGCCCTATCGTCGACATTGTGCATCCCTGCGCACTTACAACAGCAGTGCATATAACTTCTCCCCTCGTAGGTTAGGCTACATTTGTAACGCGAATTGATATTATCGAAGCTAGTATTAGAATTCCACGCTACAGGGACATACGCATTATATGAATGTTTGCGTACACTCCGGCACTACCGAACGGCAGATAGGGTGGTCGCTCGGCGGCCCAACGCGATGTCGCGGTAGGGGTGTTGCCATAGCTCCTGACCTCCTCATATGAGACGCTCAGTATCCCAGCCGAAACATGACGTAGAAGAAGTTTGTTCATGCCACCTGACCAAACTATATTTGCGTTACAGTACCTTAGTTCTACAACAAATACACTAGTGAAGGTATCGCAGCAACTGGTTCTATGGCAGCTATCGCTCGAGGGCGTCAGCCGCTCCGAAATTGGGGTGCAAGACATAGCAAACCCTACACGGTGGGATTAGTCCCCACTCTCGGTCCGGTAGGAAGACCGCTATCCACGACGTTTGAAGAAATACACTTGTGAATGCGCCTATACATAGCGCAATGTTACAAGCATCGCGTGAACGCCCCGCAGAGTCTGCGTTCTCGTCGTCGCGACTCCTGCGCCGAACAAAAGGCGCGACGTAGCGCCAAGGGCACATCAATGATTTCATCTTGCGGAGACCACGCGTAACCCCAGTCCACTCGCCGATATATCGAAGCTTCTGCTATAGTGGTACTCAATCGTGTTATGGTGGTCTCAAACGCGTGACAGCCCTGATTCGGAATTTCTTGTCAGCATTCACTAGCCCAAGCTTCCGGCTGAGGTTTGAAATAGTTCAACACTGGAGGCGCCGGTTACGCAACTGATGGTCCCCTATTCATGTAGCCGCACGTTCAGGCGACCCTAGCGGTCTGGTACACACGCCTGCATGAGCATCGTGAGAACCTACGTAGTACAATGACGCTCTGAAAGGCATATAGGGGGTTATGCAGAACAATGGCATACTCGCGGGGACCAGGTCGTTAGTTACACTTGATTCTCGCGTTGAGCATATACCGGTGAAATAGTTGCAACCTTCACCTATAAATGTATAGTACAATAGGGGTTTCACCTACGGCGGGAGAAACAACGTCTTCTCGAACGACGAGGGTTGTACCCCTTTGGGACGGACCCATTTTAAGGTATACATATGTTAAAATGCGCTACGCGTAGCCGGCGGCCCCGCCCTCTACGCTCGCTCATCAAGGGCATGATAAGAATGTGAAAGAAAGTCAGATGTGGCGCCCAAATGAAGGAGGGAACAGGCGACTTGCAAATGCCAAGAGCTCCATGCTCCAGGAGAACAAAGCTGTATGTTCGAAAGAGAAAGCACAGCAACCCGGCTCGCAGATATATACTGCTCCATGCTCCAGGAGGACAACAAAGCTGTGTGTTCGAAGGGAAGGGAAAGCACAGCAGCACGGCTCACAGCACGGCGCTGTGCTGCCTGCTGTGGGTGTGAGTTGTGCCTTTTTTCGTGACTCTAGGTGGTAGAACAACAACAACAATAACCAACAGTCGTAGTATGGAACGACAAACAACAGGTCGACAACTACAGCAACAGCAACAACGAAAACCACACACACCCACACACCAATCCATTCACCCACCCACCCGCGCACCCAACATGTGCCACCGCAGTACAGCAGTACGCCGAACTACATGCCAGAGCGGGGTCGGTATAGTCGCGTGGTACGGTAGAGGCAGCACTTTTTGCTAATTTTGTTTCTGAATGACCGGGCTCCTTAACCAAAATTCGTCGGACTTCCATTCTTGTGTTGCCGTATTTTCCATAGTTTACCTAGCTCATGGGATTGTTGGTCGGGTAGTACTTTTGGTTTTTTGCAAAATCGGTTTTCGGGTGAGGTATGGAGCTCCTGAAGTGAGGAGCTCAGAAAAATCACGGTGCACCTCTATCGTAGCATTCGTCTATAGTGGACAAAAAACAAATGCCGGCATCCATGCAGAGCCCTTGTAGCTTTATGCCGGCACCCACGCGAGACCGTTCTATCCGAAAAACACACACACACACTCACTCATTTGTTTCCTGAACTTTGTTTTCCGGAGCTTTTCATTTTGAAATTTGTGTAAGAAACACTATCTCGCTCAGTGTTGAGTCGTTTTCGATTGTGACCGAAGTTCTGTAAATCCATTGTTTTTCACTTTTTTGGACTCTTTGAAACGAAATAACTTGATTTTAGTCTGAAAAAAACATCTTGGAATTAATGTGCAAAATTTGTATCTTGAAGTTAGGGTGGTTATGTTTACTCGATTTCAGTGTAGGGGTTAGAGTAATAGAAGGAAGCGGTGAGGAAGGGGTGTCAAAGTGGGAGGCCTCAAAGGCCAGAGACGGGCCAACCCGGTCATTCCAAGGCAAAGACAAAAGACGCGTGCTACGGTAGAGGTAGCACTTTTTGGCCCAATCGTTTTCTGAACGATCGGGCTCATCGGCCCAAATTGGTCGGACGTTCATTTTTGTGGCGAAATATGTTTCAGAGTATACTTCGGTCGTGAGATTTCTGATCCGGCAGCACTTTTAATTTCCTCCAAAATTATTGTTTCGGTGAGGTATGACGCTCCTTAAGTGAGGAGCTTAGAAAAAACATGGTGCACCTCTATCGTACCATGCGTCAAAAGTGAGTATGTCTATAGGGATATATGGGATAGAAGGGATAAGGGGTATATGGGGTTTATGTGGGATGTGAGGCAAAGCAACTAAAACAATCAATTTTAGTGTTTCCAGCCATGTACGAGCAGTGTGAGCACCTCGGCAGTGCGAGTAGGGTCATGTTGCTCCCGCGCCATACGACCCTCTGCATTTAAACTCAAACACCAGTTGGTATCATCGCTCAAATTGCCGAGTAGCTGCTGTTGTACTCGTCATGTACGGCCTTGGATTTCCACCCCTGAAGCCCCAAGAGCGTAACACCTGTCCGCCGGTCCTCGGCGGTGATGGACCCCAACGCACTTCGAAGTAGTCGACAACTGTGATATCTCCGATGTTTTTGTCGACGAAGCGGGGAGCGTACCTGAACCGCCGTCAGTCAGCCATTTTTTGTTGAACCATTTCCGGCCTACACCTTCGTTGAGGCGTGCAAATACTTGCAGATTGGACACTTCGGAGTTTCTGCGCGCATGACCCGGAGGTGCGTGCCCATAATAGAAAAGGAACCCTGGGCGGGGGGCGCCCTGTATGGTTGAGTTTAACGCCTCACCACCACGTCAAGGAATATTCGATTAACGTTTGAAAGACGGAAATATGCCGGCGCTATCGTACTGGTGTTGTATGCGGTCGCCTTCGATCTGGGAGTTTTATTTGGCAATTTATTTTTCACTACTGCTATGCCCGATGCATTGGGCCAGAAGACATGTTAGGTAGTACCCTGCGGCAGTTTGTGTATTCACAGCTGTTATGGGTAGTGGGGTTGTAGTCACACGAATTGCGTTTGACGGCGTGCAAAACGATGAACATTGCGTGAGCCGGAGCTGTCCGAGCGGTGTTGTAATTCAACATGACCTAGACAATATGGGAGTGCACCTAACCCTAACCCTAACCCTAAGTGGCCAACACGTCGACCGGGCCCCGTGTGGAGTCTTCCACTAGCAGTAGTGACGGGTCATTCAGTGTACATGAACGGTGGATCAATATTGTCACTAGGTTGCGTGAGCGGAGTTTAGGCCGGAATAACGTGGTCTAGATACTCCTAGTATCCTCAAGTTCAACACTGGGAACTACGTCTTATCGATGACCTTTAAAACTATTATCGTGCGAGTTATCCCATTCCGGCCGGATGTAATTCCCCGCATGCGAATGTTGCGCAGACGTACTACAATGTTAGGTTGACACGTTATCATGGTGTTTAACGCGGAGGCTACCAAAGGTGCCCTGACACAAGACCCGCCGGCATAAATTGCTGCTGTACGGATTCGATCTTGAAAAGCAACAAAGTGTTGTTAAAGCCGAAATTCGATCAGAGACCAACCCATGGTGACTTGTTCTTCTTCGGTTCTGGACGTCCAGCCACCGGGCAGTATACATATGGGGGCGGGCGTTATTCGCATGTTGACACCGACGCTATGCTCTCGTCGCCGAATCGCGTGTCCCCTTCCCCGCAGGGATCGTGACGAAACTTCAACATAACTTACACGCCGGCAGATCAAAGTTGATGAAACCATTGTCGGTACCGGCACATTGAAACTTCAAACATTGGTTGCTTCAAGCGGAGAATGTGCTGCACGCTAATCCATAATCGACTGACAAGAACCTACGCTAGCGTTCAGTTTGTGGCGATGGCTGCTAAAGGTCCAGTCGTCGTTCTCTTGGTAGACTTTAGTATAGCTACATCTGAAAATTGGGGTCGTGCCTAGGACTACGGACAAGGGGGCTGTAGACATGTTCATAACAACGAGAGTGTTATCCCCCTACGTCGTGACGACTAACAGCCGCCGCACGTGTGATATATTGGGCGGCCGGTTCTTGAAGTTCAGAATAAGGTGCTGGGATGAGAACTGTGGATATACATCGCGTTGTGCTGTCGATGAGGAAGAGCATACACACGGCCGTGATCATTGTCTCCTAGAGGCTGGCCTCGTCTGCACTGTTGGAGGAAATCTTACCAAGATATGTTGACCTAATCAATCCCAAAGTTTGACCTCGGGATTCGCTATTCCAGGTCAAAACTGAGTGTTTGTTCGATTACGGAGGCTCATATTAAGTAGGTCCTCCACCAAGTGAGGGTAGATAATTGATATTTATATAAAAACGATCGCGGAAACCGAGCGCGGTGTGAAAATATGTATGTACAAAGATTCATACTGCCAAGACAACACGTTGCTGCGAACTAATGACCTATCTCGGTTTTCAAGTTTTTGCCTCGGAAATATACTTTTGAGGTACGTAAGGTGCAATAGCTTGCGAACTAGGAAGGATACAGGAAAATATCAAAATAGACAGCAAAGCGCCCGACGTGGTCGAGGTGATATGAACATTTCACAGATTGTCAGAGTATACTCGATACTCCGAGTATACTCCGAGTATCGAGTACATTTCGTACTCCGAGTACTTAAGAGTATAATAGTATTAGCGGCCTGAATACTCGGAGTACTTGGAGTATGAACAGTACTGAAGCCCCAAATACTCGGAGTACAAGGAGTACCCGCAGTATCGGACCCCGAAACACTGCGAGTAAAGCAGTATCGAGAGTGTTCATACCCGAAATACTCCGAGTACGAGCAGTATCCGGAGAATCGAACGCCGAAATACTCCGAGTACACGAAGTACCTGAGATAATTTATCTCCAATACTCGGGACTTTACTCCAAGGTACTCGGACAACCTGTGGAACATTTCTGTTATATTGTTTCGAAATCTTCAGTTTCACTTTTCCGTTTTTGTTTTTGCCATATTTGGGAGTTTCAGACTCGCGTTTGTTTTCAGATTTACTGTAGAATTATGATTTATAATTAAGATCCCGAAATAAGCGGGGGCCTTCAAATAGGAACGGAAGCCGTATGTGCCTACAGCGGAATCCACGCAGATCACGGCTCAAAATGCTCTGTGGCCTAAGAACACACTGTGATTGGCCTCGAGTCCCACCGCAAGCGGGATATGGCTACGGGATCCTGCCTACTTTGTACGTACTCTGACGTGTGCTCGACGCCGAGTGCGTCCTAACGGGTGGGTGCTTCAGCCTTCAACCTCTTTCCAGCACAGCAACGAGGCTCTCATAGACGCTAGAACCCACGAACAGTAATAGCAAGCACACCACCACAGCGTGGGTCGCGCCATCACGTCCTGCGTAAACCTGCATGATAGGTCAGCGCACAAAACACGTGGTTTAGTTATGCGTCTCAGTGCTACGGTCGTATCATGGCGAGTCTCTGCTTGATTCCTACTGAACATATTATGTATGGAGTGTGGTTGGCGTTTGACCTCGCATTGGCTTAGCCATGCAGTCGACGGAGTGGTGTGACGCCAATTCCACGACGCGATGTCACGCAAGGCCTGAGCGGCGCGGTGGTAAGCGCACGTCGCGATAGATAATTGCCTTTGGACAGTATTGAGCAGTTACCAGTAGTAGTTTGTTTCGATGCCAAACAGCCTGTCAGGCCATTTCTATTGTACTACTGTATCGAATTGTGCAAATAATTTCGACGCCCGTCCTTTCGATGCGATCAGGGCTATCCATGCTCGATACTGTATGTAAAGACCCGGCATACGGAGTAAGCAATCACCTGCCGCGTCTTTTAAGTGCAGCTGCGGGCGACCGTCTGATGCATGAGTTTACTGTGTTCAATGCGCATATGCACGAGCCACTGTTGTGTGACAGTTTTGGTTTTGTCGAAGGAGACGACTGAGCGTCCGTGAATATCCAGCCGCAACAGAAATAGTGTTAGCGGCGTCCGGCAGCCAACACATGTGTTCTCAATCTGCACTGACTGGTGCGTTGATGGGGTGACGAGACATCGCAAGACTTGCGGGTGCAGCGGCCGACTTTCGAGGGGTACATTGGAGCGTAGGCGCCTGATATTACCCACGCTTCCATTGGTGTGGTGTGAGCCTGATATATCGAGGTTGGCAGCGTTACGTGAAGAGTATGGAGGTTTTTCATTCAATTCCAATCGCAGCAAACCCAATCTTCGCTGAACACCGGGCGCTCGTGCCTCCCTTACAACAGGCGTGCATACCGCAGACGGAGGCAACGCCTTTTCTTGTCGTACATGGAGATATAAATGGCCTCATCTTTTAAAATTAGTTAAATACTTGTGGTTGAATACTTGCGCTGCAGCAATGATGTACAAAACCCTCTCACCCCTCGTTGAAAGTTCGTACCAAACGCCGACCGAAACCGAGCGTTGTTGCGGTACTTACACACACACAATTGACACCGGGTACTACTGTAGATGGTTCTATTCCTAAAAAATGCAACAACAGGAGCAGGCCCACCAAGGGACATTCTTATCGGAGCCATAAATTTCCAGAAACGTCTATAAACTCCAATATTTGTTTTCGCGCAATTTCCTATATTTCCATTTCATATGTTGTTTTTGTTTTTCCGTTTATTCGAACATGAAGGCTTTGGAACATTCTTTCCCTCTGAAGAGTTTCCAATATTTTCAATATTTCCAACATTTCCTCTTTTTCCCTTTTCGTTTGGAAAAAAAATATTTGGAAATTATGGAAAAAACTGCTCGATTATATTTTAGTACGATTTACAGGGGTACGATTTACACGAGTATTTACTGTGTTTCTTGATCGGCAACTGTATGGTTGCTATTATACTTACGCGTGTACGTACGTATGGAAGCATTGCAGCGTGAGCCTGTTTTTCACCACCACGGACGAAAAAATAAAGGAGCATTTAAATTGTTAACACGAATACAAAACGGTCCTTACTTTTCCGCCAATAGTGGTGCGAATTTCCAGATCCCGCACGTCGAGCAGATCAAATACATAATACTTCTTAATGATCTACGAAATAGATATTTTAAGTCAGATGTTGTCCCCAATCTTGTATGATGTACTGTACCTCATGTTGCCCGGCGGGACCAGTAAACTCTGCAAGATCTAGCGCACATTTCCTGTGTTGGATATGTACTCGTATGCAGATCCTGCCTGCACAGCTTCCTACAACGGTAGGCGAGGAACTACAGCAGTAGATGATCTGTAGATTATCTAGATGGTCGATCTATAGATACACATCGGTCTGATCTCTGCAGCGTTCCCGTTCGCGATATGGCTGACTTTTATTGCCGGGGATACCGCCAGTTGAAAAGGGTGATCCTCATCATCAGGCGTTGACTCCCCCCCCTAGTACTGCTATATACAGTACTGCCGTGTGACAACGTGAGGTTCGACGACCTGTGCTGGACAAGTAAATTTCCACGTGGCAGTGTGGTCATAATTAGAATCGCATGCGTCTCCTGGGGAACACTGCACACACATACGAACAAAAAAGGACCGTGGTTGTCACAATAGTCAACGTGTGAAGCGTCAATGATGGTGTACTACTGGTACACCGCTGCTGCTGCTGCTGCTGCTGCTGCCGCTGCTGCTGTCCTACCGTTGCGCTGCTGATGCTGATATGTTGCAGTGGGTACAGTGGCGGTGCGGTTTTGTTTTTGAAATGCGGAGGAAATATGCGATCGTACCATCGTTGTCCTTCCTCCGCCAGTCAATTGCGCCTGAGATAACGTGTAATGTGTGTTCGTTCCCACTTCCGAATGGGTCGATAGGATAAACGGCGCACACACAAGAAAACGTATGCACCGTGACTGTCACAAAGGTCAGAGTTTGAAGCTCTGGTGCTGCTGCGCTGCTGTTCTAACGCCGCTGCTGCTGCTGCTGCATTTACCGTTCTGCACGATTGGTTTCGAAATCCCGGGTAAGGCACACTTTTGGGTTTTTTCGTGGAAGTGCGCGGAAGTTTCCACGGAAGCTTCCATCGCTTCCACGGAAGCGACGGAAGCTTCCGCGGAAGCGATGGAAGCTTCCGCGGAAGCGATGGAAGCTTCCGCGGAAGCGACGGAAGCTTCCGCGGAAGCGATGGAAGCTTCCGTGGAAGCGATGGAAGCTTCCGTGGAAGCATGGAAGCTTCCGCGGAAGCATGGAAGCTTCCGTGGAAGCTTCCACCGTGGAAACTTCCGTGGAAGCTGACAGTGGAAGTTCTAAGCTTCCGCCTTTTGACCGCGAGGTGGAAAGAGCGAGGCTGGGAGTCGACCTTGTGCTTCGCACCTGGACAGGTCTAGGGTGGCTCCATTCGGCTTCGCCTCACTCCGCGGTTTTTATTAAGAAGGCTCTTATGGGAACACATCCTGGCGGGGCCTGTTTGTGTGGGATCAGGGGTGTGATGGGATCACCCTTTCTTTGGTGGACGAGTGGTGGTAAGCTTCCACGAATACTTCCACGGAAGCTTCCATGACGGCAGTGTCGACATCTTCCGCAGAAGCACGTACGGCCTGCGTGGAAGCTTATACCGTCCCCGTGGAAGTATGGAATTTTCCACGGAAATTTCCATGGACTTCCGCGGAAGCTTCCATGAAAGTTTCCGACGCTTCCATGGAAGCTTCCGTCGCTTCCACGGAAGCTTCCACCGCTTCCATGGAAGCTTCCATGGAAGCGGTGGAAGTTTTCGTGAAAGCGGTGGAAGCTTCCATGGAAGCTTCCGCGGAAGTCCATGGAAAAAACCAATAGTGGACTAGACCGCGAAATCCCCAGCAACTGGGGGTATACAGTAGATCGTCCTTCTGCCCCCTGTCTTGCATCCAATTAAGTGTACCTCTCTTGAGTGTATGTAGACGAATTCCCATTTTCCTACTACTACAGTACTGTAGTAGGAACAGTTGTAATAGGTCGACAGGATACATGGCGCACAGGCGCACACACACATACACCGTCCGTGACTGTCACAAAAGGAGGAGCCTGGTACGCGACTGATTACTGCTGTTGCACCGAGGTTATCACAAAGTAGAAAGCTAGAAGGACGGTGTGATACAAAGGTGACACAGTAATACCGGCAGATAAAAAGCTTAATTAACTGTGGTGGGATTTCTATACTTCTGCTCGGTTCAGATCGGAAGAGAGTGATCCCGCGGAAAGAGCAAGTTCGCCTCGCAGAGCAAGAGCCACAAAGCCCGGCATTGGCACAAAACGTCGCCTATTGGCCCCTGCATGGCCCGCGGCCGAGAGTGCCAGAAGAGGACCTCGGCCGGAAGAGAAGAGGTTGCCGAAGTTGTTCGAAAAAAGTGAAATTTGTACATATAGACATACAAGTTCATCAAAATCACGTCTTCGTCTCGTTATAATAACAGCAGTATCAGAGTGTCCTGGCCGCACCCGAGCATTGATAGTAACTCGGCAGCCCGGCCATTGAAATCGTTAAACACGCTCTAGCCAGCGGTATATTGAATGCACGTACGCGTTAAAGGTGTCGGACGTATCTGTGCCAAGCAAGGTAAGTTGTGATGGCTCATCAGACGGTGGTCGTCCGGCAGCCACCACACTATCCGCAAAAATGTTGTCGCGTCGACGTTCCGCCCGTTTCACACTGAAATATCTCGCCGACCGACGGTGCTGGCGCGAACTCAATACCAGCGCGTACGTGAGATGCTCTCCAAACACAGGAGTATGCTTGACCGAAATGATTACTGCTGCAATCACTTGATTTCGGGGTTAATTGTGAAACAATATATTTGTTTAATTGATAACCTGTTGTATTTGCCGTACGGCGAACACGAACATTATTCATGTAGTACCACGCGTACTACGTTTGTGGTGCTAATCTAAGGAGTACATATCCGTAGGTGGCAGGAACTTAACTGGAAGTCGTTTGCCCTTGTGTTTAACACGCGAATACCTTGCTTGTGATAAATCTCTATGATGCTCGATGTGTGTCCGGTATTTATCTACAGTAGTTCGCCAGCAGTGGGCGAGGGGAGCAGTGCGGAAATGTATATTAACCTCCTTTCCGCAGTGCTTTGTCCATTTATGTCGTAATCATAGGATTTAATTGCGACCCGGTTGTGCAGACTTCTGATATGTAGACCGAAATGCCGACGACATGCGAACGTTGTCATCCCAGGCGTTTCGTCCCCAGGAGGACTCCTTCCGCCACACCGATCCCATAACGTTACTGTCGTGCTTCATTCGATATAAGAGCAATAGCGAAGCGTGTAGACTGCTCTGCTGGCTTTTCGATCTGAATCATGGAATTTTTGGAACTGGCCATTTTGATGGCATAAACGATCACACACATGGACAATATGGTTTCACGCCTGACTCCCTTCGCCCATTGAGCTTCACACGAACCACTTGCTTGGACACTGCGTCATAATCAGGGATTGACCATGATAAACGCAGCAGCAAGGCGCGAACAGTCGTTTGTGTTTATACGTACGTACTGTCGCGGTTATTGGTGGTTGGTGTTTCGGTTCCACTTCACGTATGTCTGGAAACCCCCGTTAGCATATCCTGACTGTTGAAACAATTGCGGTCGTGAGCCGGCGAAACCCATCAATGCTGTCCTTCGGGCTCCACGAACGGCGAGTTTGAACAGATCAATAGTCGGCCCGGACGCATGCTACGGTAGAGATGCACCATGTTTATCGAGTGTTTGCCTGCTGAGTCTCCTCGCTTGAGGAGCTCTATACTACTGTAATGCTAAGTAAAACCATCATTATTTTGGAGGAATATAGCAGTGCCCGAGGAAACGATTACATGGCTTCTACTGTACGTCCAGTACAGCACACCAAATAAGAACAAGCAAACCTGGCCCAGGCTGGGTTTCGGGTTTTATAGGAAGGTGTTGTTTGCCCGACTTTCAAGGTCACGACTCTCAAAATTGTTTCGACGCGTGCTACGATAGAGGTGGCACATTTAAGGCAATTTTGTTTCTGAATGACCTAGTAAAGGCTCCTTAGGGCCCGTTTTAACGAAGAAAACAAAAATCAATTTGGAAAACAAAAAAAACAATCCGCTTTTCATTGGTCACAACCCGCACCACCACCCAAGATGATACCCTAAGATCCTAATATTTGGTGCTGGTGCGTGTGTTGACCAATGAAAAGCGAATTTGAATTTCATTTTTCCCAAAGTATTGTTTTTTTTATACTCGTTAATATCGGCCCTTAACCTAAAGTCGCCGGAATGTCCGTCTTGTTTTGCGATATGATTTGATTTATGCCGAGGCCATGGGATGTGTTCATCGGGTTGCTCTTTCTTTTTTATCAAAATCAGTTTTTGGGCGAGGTATAGAGCTGTTGAAGTGCGAGGAGCTTCAGAAAAAACAATGTTGTGCACCTCTACCGTAGCATGCGTCTTTTCTTTATGCCCGTCAAGACCAGCCTGGCTTTCTTTGTTGGCCTGTTTTTTTATCAGGTGTCCTGTACTGAATACAACGTAAAATATAGAGACACATAAACGAAATTCCGACGATTTCCGGATGAAGGAGTCGCGTAATATTCAGAAATCAGTTTTCATTAGAAGGCAAAGGGTGCTAACTCGCTGTCGCAGGACACGTTGCCTCAACATATCCTTTCTCTGTCCACCCCCCCTGCTGAGGTTCTCCAAGCCTGTCACCCCGGCGGCAATCTGCTGCAAGGATAGAAATTTTCTCCCATGACTCCTGCAGGCGGCAACGACCCTTCAACGTCGAGGGCAAGAGGTCATTGTACTGCAGGCTACATGCCGAGGACGGCATGGCCCTGGAAATGCTGGCATACCGAGAGCTTTAATGTCGACGGCAGCGCGACTGCGGCGTACTGCAAGCAGCATGCTGAGGACGGTATCGTTAACGTCTGCGTTAAGCGTTGCCCGCATGCCTTGTGCGTGAGGCGAGCAAACTCCAATGTCGAGGTCTGCAAAACGGCGGCGTACTGCAAGCAGCATACAAAGGACGGTTTGGTTAACGTCTGCGATAGGGTTTGCTCGCATGCGTCCTGCACGAGGCGATCGAACTTCAATGTTGAGGGCAGCAAGACGGCGGCGTAATACAAGCAGCATGCTGAGGACGGCCTGGTAAATGTTTACACCAAGCGTTGCACACATGCCTCCTTTGCGAGGTACCCGTACTTCAATGTCGAGGGCAGCAATATGGCGGCGTACTCCAAGCAACATGGACGGCATGGTTATCGTCTGCGAAAGGCTTTGCTCGCATGCCTCCTGCACGAGGCGACAAAACGTCAACGTTGAGGGCAGCAAGACCGCGGCGAACTGCAAGCAACATGTTGAAGACGGCATGGTGAATGTTTACACCAAGCGTTGCACACATGCCTCTTGTACGAGATACCCGTACTGCAATGTCGAGGGCAGCAAGACTGCGGTGTACTGCAAGCAACATGCTGAGGGTGGCATGGTGAATCTTCACACGAAGCGTTGCACACATGCCTCCTGCACGAGGTACTCATGCGTGAATGTCGAGGGCAGCAACACGGCGGTGTACTGCAAGCAACATACTGAGGACGGCATGGTGAATGTTTACATCAAGCGTTGCACACATGCCTCCTGCACGAGGTGCCTGTCCTTCAATGTCGAGGGCAGCAAGACGGCGGTGTACTGCAAGCAACATGCCGAGGACGGCATGGTGAACGTTCGCCACACAAGATGCTCGCACGCCTTTTGCACGAGGCAACAACTCTTCAATGTCGAGGGCAGTAAGAGGGCAACGTACTGCAAGCAACACGGTGTGGGCGGTATGGTTTCTGTTAACAGCAAGCGATGCCCAAATTAATTATGCACGAGGGCACCGAACTTCAATGTCGAGGGCAGTGAGTGGGCAGCGTACAGTAAGAAACATGCCAAGGACGGCATGGTCGACGTTTACAACATGCGTTGGTCACATTGCTCTTGCACGAGGCGACCGTGCTTCAATGTTAATGGCATCAAGAAGGCCGCGTACTGCGAGCGATATGCCGAGAACGGTATGGTGAATGTTAGCAGCAAAGGTTGTCGACATGATTTGTGCATCACGAAACCCAAGTTTAACGTCGAGGGGAGCAAGACGCCGGCGTATTGTCGAAAACATGCCGTGGGCGGCATCTTGGACATTATCAGCAAGCGTTGCTCACATACTGCCTGCATGAAGCATCCGAGCTGGGGTGTGGCGTCCGACGGTGCGCGTTCTACATGCCTTCGTCATAAGGGCGACATCTTGGGCGGCCCCGTCATCCAATTTACAACACGGTGCATGATCGTTGGTTGCAGCCAAGTATCGCATTACGGACACGAGGGGCAAACGCCTACTCACTGCCGTGATCATGCCCGTCCCAAGGACGACCTCGTCTGCACTGTCGGAACGCCTTGGAGCAAGAAGCGGTGCCGCATCCCGCCCGACGAGGCCGTAGAGGACCCCTCGTTTGACGATAAAACTGAGTGCCGGTTTTGAAGCATTTCGAAGCTAACGATAACGTATGATATGTATTTGCCGTCCGGTCGTGTCCGGCGGCCTTCGATTGCTGGGCGGCTGATGAAGGTCTATATAGTATTAAACAGGCGTTACCAGTGGCGCGTGCTACGATAGGAGTAACTAACGTTTGGCCTAGAACAATGATTGGACTGAGGGAACTACCCCACTAGGGCACCGTTGGGACCCCGCCTACTTAGCCCGTGCTATTGTTCATCGGGGAGCAGCGCGTTTTGTTTTCTCCAAAATCAGTTTCCGGGTGAGGTAAAAAGCTCACCTCGTGTGACCGACACCCTCAGAGAAAAAAAAACAGGGTGCACCTCTACCGTAGCATGCGTCACATACGGTTAGAGTCCACCATCTGCTGGGTTCCACCATAATATGATCTGTTGATTACACGGTGACATGGATTTTGCATCGGTATTGAACGTTCGTTATTTTCACAGAGTCAGAGTCATTTCAGGTTTTACGTGAGGTACCAGTACTACTGCAAGCCTCTCAAGTGAGGAAAGAGCCGCTGAAAATGATATTGATAGTAGCTTGCACCCCTGTACTGTATTATGGGAGCCTCTCCTGAAGAGGAAGCCCCCCCCCCCTCCCCCCCCCTCAAACGGGAGTCGCTTCCTTTAAAGAACCCCCCCCGCCCGCCTTAAAGGACAAGCCACCAAGAACGACCCCCCCCCCCCTTCCGATCGGTACTCCTTCCTTCCGAAGGGGGAGGGGTGTTCTGCTGGCTGCCTTGCCTTTTGGGGGGGGAGGGGTGGATCACATGACCGGGTTTATATCGATAACGTTAGGTGTTAGTCGTCGCGACGTTGGTGAATAACACCTCTCCTCGTGTGTACTAGCGTGTCTACAGCTCTCCGACCCGTAACCCTAGGCCGGAACGCAGGTTCAAGATGTACTTTTACTTAAGGCTACCCAGATACCCACGATTGGACCTTCGGCAGCCATCGCCACACACTAAATAAATTCTTGGGTAAGTCTTTGTCAGTCGACTTTGGACTGTGTGCGGCACATCCGCCGCGCGAAACAAGAAATAGTTTAATTTTTCATGTTCCCGTACCGACCATTGTTTCATCAACTCTGGTTTACCGGCGCGTAAGGTATGTGCTAGTTTCGTCGTGACCCCTCGGGTAAAGAGATCACGCGATTAAGCGATAAGAGTATATCGTCGGTCTCAGCGTGCGAAGAACGCCCGCCCCCATATATATATATATATATATAAATATTGACCTGTGGCTGGACGGCGGGATCGGAAGAAGAACCAGTAATCTTGCGGTGGTCTCTAGCCAATTTTCGCTGTGGACAACAATTCGATGTTTTCGACGATATAATCTGTACTATAGCAAGATACGCCGGCGGGTCTTGTGTCAGGGCACCTTCGGTAGCCTCCGCTTAACAAAACATGATAACGTGTGAATCATATTTCACGTCAGCACAACACTCGCATGCTGGAAACTACTTCCAGTTTGAATTGGAAGACTCGCACGATAGTGCGCTTGAAGGTGATCGGGAGGACGTAGTGGCCAGTGTCGAATTTGAGGATACTACTGCAGGAGTATCTAGAGCATCATAGTGTGGCCTACGCTCGGGTCAAAAAAAGCTAGTAACGGTAGTGATCCACCCTCCAAGCACACTCAATGACCTGTCACCACTGCTAGTGGAAGGTTCCACACGGAGCCAGGTCGACGGGCAGACCACCGCAACGTGCACTCCCGTATTGGCCAGGTCACGTCGGATCACACCACGGCTGATACAGTGCCGTCTCACGCAAAGCCCGTCGTCCTCGCCCCGCGTCATAAGCATTTCGTGTGACTACAACCAAAACAACTATAACAACAGTGAATCTATGAACTACCGCAGGGTACGAGTAACACTTAAGAGTCCTGCTACGGTAGGGGGGTTACGTTTAGGTCATTTTATTGCAGCAACTGCGCCGAGTGACTGCCCAGTTACCTTGCCGTCCTGAACGTTGATGCATTATTTGCGGGTTTGCGATATGCACCGACATACACATAATAGACACTGTCATTTTCATTGAGCTACAGAGCCACCCTCCCGAGTGTGGCCTAAGCGCTGAATCAATAATTGTGGCACACCCCCTAGCGTAGCAGCAGTTTTAACCTGAATCCTCGAGGAATACGCCAGTCATTAGAGTAGTGGAGTTGAAACTGCCAACATAATTTTGCAGATCGAAGGGGGCTGCATGTGACGCCAGTACGATAGCGCCAGCAGCTTTCTGTCTCCGTAACGCTGTCGAAATGTTACTGGATGTGGTGGCCAGCCCATCATTTCAGTAATACAGGATGCCCCCCGCCCCGGAGGCATTTTCTATTGTGGGAATGAAGCTCCAGTCATCCGCGCAGAGACTACAAAGTGTCCATTCTGCAAGTATGAGCACATTCCGACGAAGGTGTCAGCCGGTAAATGTGGTTATTTATTAGGCCGATTGACGGCGGCCCAGTTACACTCTCTGCTTCGCCTACGAAAACGTCGGAGAATTCATAGTGTCGACCTTCTCAACGCGCGTTGCGGTCCATCACCGCCGAAGACCGACGACCCGTGACGCTCCCGGGGCATCAGAGCAGGAAGTTCAAGGTTGTAAATGGCAACTACAGCAACGGCTACACCGTGATTTGCGGGATGACAACAAATTGGTGCTCGAATTGCAAGGCAAGCGACCGTACCGCACGAGCGCCACATGACCCTGTCATACCCCTACTCCTAGGTGCTCACGACGCTCGTACATGGCTGGGAACACCAAAGTTGTCTTCGGTTTGGTCGTTATCCCCCATTTCCTTTATATCCCAAATGCCCGTTATACTCCATACTACCCATTATATCTCTTGTAAAGGGCCCCTTATATTCCTTCAAAGGGGTCCCAACGGGGTAAAACCCTCGTCATTAGATCAAACGGTTATCCTTCCGTCGAAGGCCGATTCTGTCTTGTACTGTGAATAGCTGTGTTTAGGATATCGATGTTTTCCTTCGTGAAGGTTGCAACTCTTTCGCCGGTATAAGCTCAACGCCGGAATCAACTGTACACGCCGACCTAATCCCCGCGAGTATCACATTGGTCTTCATCATAACCCTCCCTTGCATTCAACGGTACCATAATGCTGGGTTCTCGCGTTCGCTGGCAAAAGAGCCGGGCACCCCCTTACAAGGGAGCATGGTCCGCCAGTTTTGCGTGGGTTGGGTTTTATAGCTGTATGCCGCGCCGTGCCACCAGTCGTCTAGGATATTGCTACTTGTTTGTGTTCGGTTCCACAAGTGGCACTTTATTCGTTTCGGGCGCGGACTGTGTATTGAGAGCGCTACGATCCTTACACTACCACCACCTTAGATTATGAGGGGCCTTGACATGCTCTCTTCGCAGATAGGGATTTTGCAATCCCACAAGAGCTCCTATAATAATAGTGAAGTTAGTTATTGCCCGGCACCGACAAAGTTGGAATATACCCCGGGAAAACCTGGATGAGGACGGGCTCACAACTACAGTAGAAATAAACCATAACGGGTTGACAGGAGCCTAGGACACCACGCGATGGCAGTGTGTGACAAGGGGCTAGGTACGGGCCTCTTTTTGCCCTTGATCCCGTTGGACGTGACCGTCGCACTGGTGTACGAACACTGCGGTCCTGTTTATAGACACGCTTCGCACAAATCCCTGCCACAATTGACGATAAGCCCGAACCAATCATGTATAGTGTTACTCGGGTGGTAAATGACGTACAAGCGCTCGCAAAATGCGTTCGAGAAACCAACAAACTTAACGCCTTCAAGATTTCATCTGTGATGTCGCCTGTGCTGGAAACAAACAGCCTGACACTTTGGATGGACCAGACTGTACCCAAGGTTCTGCATCATCTCCGACGGAGGATACCCTGCGTTCCACAAGCTCAAAGGTAAATAAACCTACAAGAACACCTGTTTTTTGGCGGGGGGGGTTGCCAGCGAACCAGTTGTACTCCATGTGCACCTCAAATGTGGAATCTTCAGGCACACTCCTCGGGCTAATCATCCCTGTACACTCAACTGCGGTCGTTGCGAAACGAATAAATGAAAAAACAAACTGTCGAGCCTCTCCAATTAATTCAAGATTTCCGGAATTGGTTCGGCAATTGTTTACGGGCCAAACAACGCTTAGCAAACTACAAGGGTGAAAATGTCCATCGTAACAGACAAAACCCGTGAGATATTCTACAAGGAAGCCGTTACAACTCCCGTGCTAAGAGATCAGCAATGGCAATGTTGGTCGGAGCGACAGTTGAAGAGGTACTGCGGGGTAGTTCCGACAAGGACAAAAACATAGTTCGTCCACACAAAACATAAAATGCCAGCTAGAACTGTATTGCACCATCCTTCTGCAATTGTTTTACACAGCGTCGTGCGGTGGTACGGCGTTGCTGCATGATAGTGCTGTTAAGTTAAAAGCGGCGTGAAAATGGAATACAACGAACCAGAAAACATGTGAACATGCGAAACATTGTTTACTTCGTAACCGTGTCTAACATTCGGTACAATATTCACAAACCTTTCACCAGGTGACTTCCGAATGATCAACACCTACAAGCCAGCCGCACCGTGAATGTTAATACTGAATGAAAAAGAGACGTTCCATTCGAGTTCAGAACAATTGAAAATGCTCTTGTTGCAAAATGTTGAGAGTCTACGTGAACCGTTTTCAACTGTTGGTACCTCTTTTAAGCCCAAGTACCGAATCGGGACGACTACCGTGTGCGCCTCTTTCCGAAAGCATTAACGACTATGACGTGTGCGTGATGTAACATGACGGCGAGGTAGGATGGATCATCCAGTACTGTGGTTATCGGCCTCCTGCAAAGTCCGAGCGGCGGCTTCTAACTTCGTCGCCGGTGTTACCTCAAAAAGGCACAACCTTGAGGCCAGCCCGAAGGTCTGCGGGCTCTACGGCTTACAGGGTCTCGGTAATGTTCCGCTCCTGCGAACCTCCCAGACCTTTCATGAGTTTAGAGCAATACCTGGGGTCGGTTCATAGGCAAGGTCCTAAGTCGACTCGACTGTCGCGCATCAAAATAGGACGGAAACCTTCAAAACAATGAGATAGAAGAGTAACAGTGTTGGAGATATCACATCAAGAACGGAATCGTTGGGGAGACGCCTTCCAGAATATAAGGCATATTCAAAACTCATTTACCTCTGAACTCGTAAATGAACGCTCCCGCGGATAAAGGCACTGTAACCACATAACTTTGCGGGGTAACTCAAACTCTTTCAAAAGGAACACTCCATTTTTACACCAAACGAGGGGTTCCTTAGGGCACCGCCTGATTGGCGAACACTACGTATCGTGCTGCTAGCTTTTCCCACGGTACAAACAAGCCCGTGCTCGGCGGGGCCGTGATCGGGGCAGTAGGTAGGCTGGCCTCCGTCGCGTCCCCATCGCGAAACTTTACTGCAGCCTGTGATTTTGCATCTGCGTCGGAAGTTGATCACCGGGCCGACCAAGATATCACCCTTATGGCCGGTGCATACAGTTGCCGCGCCGTTGGTGAGCACGCCCCACGATGGCCGCTTGAAACAGGAGTCATGTGAGCAACCACGCTTCCAGGTGCGGATGCCCACCATGCCGGTAACAGCATGTTGCTTGCAGTAGAGAGCGGTATTGCTTCCCTCGACGTTGAAGGACGGCCAACTTGTGCAGGAATCATGCACGCATTGCTTCTCGCGCACGTTTACCATGCCGTCCTTAGCATGTTGTTTGCAGTAGCGAGCAGTCTTACCGCCCTTGGTGTTGAAGCATGGGTGCTTCGTGCAGGAATCGCGTGAGCACAGCCTGCTGACGACGTCGACCATGCCGTCCTTAGCATGTTGCTTGCAGTAGAGAGCAGGCTTGTTGCCCTCGACGTTGAAGCTTGGGTGTCTCAAGCAGGAGTCATGCAAGCATAGCTTGTTGCATACGTTCACCATGCCGTCCTCAGCATGTTGCTTGCAGTATAAAGCAGTCTTGTTGCCCTCGACGTTGAAGGACGGCCGGCTTGTGCAGGAGTCATGCAAGCATTGCTTGCTGTGCACGTTCACCATCCCGCCCTTGGCATGTTGCTTGCAGTAGAGACCTGTCTTGTTGCCCTCGACATTGAAGCTTGGGTGCGTCGAGCAGGAGCCATGCAGGCATTTCTTGCTTTTCACGTTCACCATGCCGTCCTTGGCATGTTGCTTGCAATAGAGAGCTGTCTTGTTGCCGTTGGTGTTGAAGGACGGCCGGCTTGAGCAGGCGTCATGCAGGCATTTCTTATTTTCCACGTTCACCATGCCGTCTTCAGCATGTTGCCTGCAGTAGAGAGAACTCTTGCTGCCGTCGACGTTGAAGTTTGGCTGCCTCGTGCAGGAGTCATGTGAGCAACGCCTGCTGACGACGTTCACCATGCTGTCCTCGGCATGTTGTTTGCAGTACGCCGCTGTCTTGCTGCCCTCGACGTTGAAGTACGATCGAATCTTGCAGGAGTCATACCGGCAACACACCATTGTTGCCGTGCGTTGCGGCTGCGGAGATTTGCAAGAGGCAGGTCGGCACGAGAGATGGACAGATAATGGAACGTTAAGGCTGAACTGTGCCAACCTAGCGCCGTTGGTGGTACGAGTAAAAGACGACGGACTATGAGGGTCTGGCAAACGTGAGCCTTAAAAAAAATAATTGTAATAACATCGCTAACTTACCTCCAAAAACACGAAGTACCATGGACCCAAGGCCCCAAAGACCCGACACGGACACACAAACACGTCAGGCATTTGCGTTTTTTCACGTCCATTGTGTAGGGCAAATGCCCGGTTGCAAGATTTTGCGCGCGAGAAGCGTCTCGACGTGAACTGGAATCCGAGCACCCCTGTGTGAGAAATAAGTGGTCCTCTAACGCCCATGGTGTGTGAGATACTTCTCTAGTTCATTGCGTCGAGTTCAAGATCAACGGGGCAGTCACGCCGAGTGTAAACATCGCCATCACTAACGCCTGCGTTTCACTGTAACAGCACGGCAGAACGGGAACACGAAGGTGACATCGCAATGGCATGTTGTAGAGTTACACAGCCGTGGGTATAATTGCGTGGGAAGTCGGAGTTTTTAGCGACGAATAATGCATGGAGAAAATTCAGGCCAGCGAAAATATATTTGACAGTTTCTAGATTCCTTACACCTCATATGCATCACTTCGGGGCGGCACCACCAAACGCTCGGTGTGGAAAGTCACTCAAACCCGTCCTACCATAGGGGGGTATTGTACCGTGTTTTGGCAAAAAAATGTTTCTGATTCACGGGCCCTTTAACCCCACCAATATCCGGGATGCCATCGTTTTCTTGCAAATACGATTTTGATTTCACCTAGGCCATGGAATTGTTTGTCGGGTTGGCCGTCTTACTTTACAGCTAAAGACAGTTTTTGTGTGAGATATAAAGCTGCCTGCCGAATCGACAACCTTCAGAAACACTTTGGAACACGTCTACCTTAGCAGGTGTCCTCAACGAAATCCTACGGGAGTCGTCGCCAACTCGGCCTAACCGAAACGCAGTACTAACATTAAATGCCAAACGCGATAACAGACAGGTGCTGATAGACCACTGACTGACTTCTCGAGACGCTCATATACGAGATAAAGACCAGACAGCATATAAAGAGGGTGGCCTAAAGGGACCATCGGTGAGACCTTTGTCTGTTGAACAGAAAGGGAACGACGGCTCATAAACCGTGTACTTTCCCATTTATGACTATCACCTACTGGTAGTAGATCGAACCCTGAAGCGAATTCTGACTCAAGATGCAGCTTAAAGGGAGGGAGCCGCGAATAGGAACAAATAACTCCAGTGGCATTGTTTTTCTCAAATATCTCTCCAGGTGGATGCTTCAGCAGTTACTTGGCTGCTGCGTACAGCGTACGCGGCACAAAGGGGTATACCAGGTGCAACAGACCAGACACCGGGTACTTACCGTAGCCCTTCATGGTTGGGTGGGACACACGCTACGGTGGAGGTGCACCCTTCTTCTGAGGGTGACTGGTCACTTGAGGAGCTCCCTATACCTCTCACCCGAAAACTGATCTTCGAGGAAAACGAATCATCTACCAGATGAACCATCCCATGTCCTACGTAAACAAAAGAAGGGAAAATACTGAAACACACGAAACAAAACAAAAAACGAAAAAACGAAAAATCCGACGATTTGGGGTTAAGGATCGAAAACATTTCGAAAACATTTCAGCCAAACAGTGCTACCTACCTCCTAGCACGCGTCGTGGTAGCAAATGAGTTGAGCCTACCCCCAGCATGAAAGGAAAACAGTTTCACGCAAATGATATGAGGCGTTGCTCAGTGATGGTTAGAGGAGCATCGATCGGCATGCCGTACGAATTCAACGAAAGGGAGGCCGTCAAACAATTTACCATGGACTGCAAGCTGCAGGTCTCGTGCTCGTGACCATGTTCATTCAACCACATTCGATCCGCGATTCGCTGGCTGGAAATAAATATGTATGCCTGGCTATGGGCAAGCGTGTGTGACTCTAACCTATGATGCTGTGGTGCGTGTGTAAACGTCTTCGCACGCAATAATGTTCAACAACGTGCGGGAATCAAACAGTATTGACCATCTCCCTGTAAGGCGGTGTAGCGCGGTATATACTCTTTGAATGAAAAACGGCGTAAACTCTATTCGTTGCAGGTTCGGGTTTTTGCAGGATAGGTGAAATTATTACACATACCGCATAGCGCATGCACCTACAGCAATTCTTCAGCGCGTAGGTACACGCGCCGGGTGCCAGACATATGCGTTATAATAAACAAAAATCGTCACTCTAGAATATGTTTTTCCGTTCATAGATTTCCTGTGTTTGTATATTTCGTTCCGAACCATCTTTTGCCTCATAATCGCCGATACATCGCGTATTCGCGTAGCCTTTTCCTGGGGGGGGGCTAATTTAGAACATACCATTTGCGAAAACGGATATGAGCTGGTATCAGAATTAGCCCGCCTGGTAAGGGTGGGCCCTGTGAAAATTGCAAAACGTGACCTAGACCTCAGGAAAAACAAAATGAGTTGGGACCCCATTTTGTATCGTTTGAATACGAGGAACCTGTTTATTTATTTTGAAATATTGGACGGGAAACAAATAGTCGACCCTGTGTCAAACCTGGGACCATGTTGAGTACGCATTGACCAAATTCGAAAGTTCGCGATATTTCCTATTTTTGTCCAAACGGTGTGTATAGCCTATTTGGTCGCAATATTAATTAAGTTTGTTTTTCGGATAACCCGCAGCTTACCTGACTCTACTGCAGTGCAGGAAAAGGAATATTTCAAAGGTATATTCAGTAGGGTACGTACCGAAGTATACCGGGGGTATTTTCTTGGTAATTACCGGTACCCGACACTTCGGTAAGTTCGGTATGGCCTCGATACCGGTACTGGACACTTCGGTAAGTTCGGTATTTTTCCAATACCGTTACCCGAAACTTCGGTAAGTTGGTTCCGCCCGCCCAAACGTACCCCAGGTACCGGTATACCCTCGACCGCGATACCGGGGGTACCGGTATTTGTTCGGTACCGGGCTCGATACCCTACCGAACACTTCGGTAAGTTCGGTATTTTTTCAATACCGATACCCGACACTTCGGTAAGTTCGATATTGTTGTGATACCGGTACGCGACACTTCGGTAAGTTCGGTACTTTTCCAATACCGGTACCCGACACCTCGGTAAGTTCGGTACGCCCACCCCAATATACCCCGGGTACCGGTATACCCTCGACCATAATACCAGCGGTGATCGGTGCGGCGTCGATACCGGGGAATCGGGCATGTATTCAATACGGACACACATTACGACACGATACTCGTACAAGGTATTTATTTGCGCCAGCAGCAGCAGTTATCTAAATTTACGTATGTATCTGGTCCTTGGCTCTGCAGTCTGGAGTGACACAACGCACTCATTTCACACGCACCATGAACAGCTGTAGACACAACACAACAATCGCCGAGAGTACGGAGCGAAAGGATAGATGATCTTATCACCAACTCGCGCTTGTAGGTTCGAGCCGCCGAGGCGGTGCTATGGCAGGCTCTGCGCAAAGTTCGTGTAGTGGGAGAAGCTTCGACTGCTCGCCTGAGAAAGTACTCGACGAGTATCACGCACCCTATATGCGGACTTGAACGCGACAATTTGAATCCATCGCTGCTCTAAGTATATTCAAACACTGGCGTACCAGCAACAACAGCTGCAGCAGCACTACGCGAGGTTGCCGATGATCTAAACTGTATGCCGAGCTTCGAAGTTGGGAGATTGGGATATAGAACGGGCTTCGAGCGAAGCACTCGATGGCGGTGGCACGCCTAGACTACTGCATAAAATATGCAGTTGAGCCCATAGCAGCAGGCATTGCCCAAGTTGGAGCTGCTGCTTCCGCTCCTACGCTACTGTCTGATGTTGTTCTTGCTGGGGCTGGTGCTGCTGCTACCCGTGCTGCCGCTTGCTACGTCCTACGTGAATGAAATGGCGGCAGCGTTTCTGTTTTCTGCATCGTTGCCGCCGCCATCTGTTTGCTGTTGCAACAAGTACACATATATTTAGAGTAGGTTCGGTAGGGTACCTACCGAAGTATACCGGGGGTATTTCCTCGGTAAATACCGGTACCTGACACTTCGGTAAGTTCGGTATTTTTTCAATACCGGTACCCGACACTTCGGTATGTTCGGTATTTTTTTAATACCGGTACCCGACCCTTCGGTAAGTTCGGTATTTTTTCAATACCGCTACCCGACACTTCGGTAAGCTCGGTATTTTTTCAATACTGGTACCCGACACTTCGGTAAGTTCGGTATCTCGACGTCAAGGGCTCACGCGAGCGCTACGGCGCCCAGCGGTTCGTAGACCAAAGGATGGCCATATGTGAACAAATAACCAAGATAGGTATATGTATAGCAGGCAGGAGGCAAAAGCGAGAAAAGCAAGCACAGCACGAAAATAACAACTGCTGCAGTAGCGGGCGGCAGACACTCCGCAGTCGGGGCGGAGCCGCGACCTATCCCCCGCACAGCCGACAAACGTCGTATGCGAGTCATATACATATTCGGGTTTCTTCGGTCACCAAAGAGAAGTGAAAAAAAAAGAATATATATCACTCGCGACCAGGGTACTCAGTCTTGTGGGCCTTTTGTTGTTGGTTCTCAGGTATTCTCAAGTACTCCATCATTTCTGCTTTGGTTTTCTCTAGGTACTCGCGAGTACCTGGTACTCAGTAATTTCAGTTATTTGTTGTACTCGACAGCTACCCGGGAGTACTCCGACGTTCTTTAGCGTTTCGTACTCCAGGTACTCGCGAGTACCCAGTCAGACCAATCAACCGTTTCGTACTCCAGATACTCGCGACTACTGGTTGATTTCAGTTTTTTCTTGTACTCTCCAGCAGGTATACTCGCGAGTACTCAAACATATTTAAGGGTACTTTAATACGGAAGACTATACGATCGTAGTAAATGACAAGCCCTATGGTACAGAATATATATATACAGCAGTACATCTCCCCATTTTTACTATATAACAACAAGTGTTCGTATTTTGTATGGTCCCCCGTAATAGTATACAGTGCTCCGGGTGGTCCTCGCGGGTAGACAGTATTGGTCAATTCAGCTCCTACTAGCATACTCCAGAGACTGACTCATTCGAAATAGTTGTGTGTGGTACTCGCGTGGGCCATCGACTAAGTACCAATGATAACTGTGATGCGGTGGTACTACTATTTAATAGTAACTGTAATGATACGATTACGAATTGGATGCACTACGACGCGTACCTATCACTACACATACTCTTGTATTGTCGGGGCGGCGGGGAGTGCGTCGGGGTGTGGCCCCGACCCACGCCCCGCCCAGTCGGCAAACCCCGTGTGCGAGTGAAAAAACATCCTTGGGTCACAAGAGAAAAAAAATGAAGAATATATTATTCCCGAGTGCTCAGTCATTCAAGCTTTTTTGGTTCTCTGGTGACTCGCACCTACTCAGTCATTTCTTGTTGCTCCAGGTACTTGGGAGTACTCACTTATTTTCTATTTCGTACGCCAGGTATACTCACTTGTAAACTCTGCCCTTCGACTTTGTTTTTTTCTGCGGGTACCCGCGATCACTCCGTCATTGCTTCCGCGTTTTGTGTTTCGAGTATACTCGAGAGTACTCACTTATTTCTGCGTTTGGTACTTGAGGTACTCTAGGTACTCGCGAGTAGTCAGTAATTACTATATATTTTGGTACTCAAGGTACTCGCGAGTACTCGGTCATTTCTTCCCGTGTTTGGTGCAGTACTGCAGGTGAAATCAGTAATCAGTTTCAGTACCTGGTACTCCAGGGAATGAGTCATTCACAATAACTGTCTGTATTACTCGCGAGGTATTGACTGAGTATATGTAATGACTGTGGTGCGGTTGTAATTGTGATTGATTGCGAATAATTGAATGCAAATTAACGTATTTATCACTACACACATTTATACTAGAATTACAGTCGGGGCGGCGGTGAGCCGATCGGGCCCGAGCCCCAACCCGCGCCCTACATAGCGAATGAACCCTGTGCGCGGATAAAAAACTCTCTTCCGGACGCAAGACGAAGGATATAATTTTACAACTCGCAGATGCCGAGTTATTTCAGGTTTTATATTGGTGCTCTGTGGTGTATCTCGCGAGTACTCTGTCGTTTCTTTCTTCTTACTTTGTTACTGCTACTCCAGATCGAGTGCTCGTTTACTTTCGTTTCGGTACTCCAGGTATACTCGAGAGTTTACTTAGTCCATTCATTTTATTCCACCACAGGTGCCCGCGAGCAGTCCGTCATTTCTTCAAGCGTTTGGTTCACTCCGTTTATTCGCGAGTACTGCAGCGGGTGCGACCACCACGCTTTTGACTTGCTGCTCTAGACACGCTCCGTAGCAGCGGTTTTGATCAAACATGAAGCCGCGTGAATTGGTGTACTCACCCTTGCCCTTTTCCCGGGCATGCTGTCCCAAGCAGTGCGTCTATCTCTATGGGACACACACTCGGTGGTAAGTTGGTCCACTTGCGTACGATGCTATCAAGAGACATATTGCGCCAAAACCGTATACTAGATACACGACTTGGGGGCGCCAAGTTCAGCGGGTGGCGTCAGCCGAAAATATCTGCTATATCAATCCATACAAATATCCTTTGGGGCTCGGAAGCTTTCCTCGGCATATCTTCGTACCTGACAGCCACTCTCAGCCTCTAATTGCCGAAGCAGAAGTTACTTTATTTCCCGAAGTTCTGGGCTTTCTTTGCTTTCTCGTTACTTGCTTCCTGTTTTCTACCACAATTTACTTTGTCAGCGAGATCATGTTTTCTTTTTTTCCGGTCTTAGGGACGTTCGTGTACCCAGTGAGCACGACAGCGCGAGCGAGCCCGGCACCATCGCGGGTATGGGATGGCGCTTACCAGTAGAGGGGGAGCCAGAAGGAGCGCGGTCGCTTTTTTTTGTCGTAGGCGAGGCGTGTCCATCGAGACACGAGGAGAGCATGAAGGTCCTTGCTGTGTTGCTGCTGCTGCAATGAATCCAGTAAGCATGTACGAAATTATAAGGATTGTTTTGTCTGTAATAAAGGAACATTCGAGCCAAGATCAAGCGGTGCTATGTTTATCGAACACATATGATTGACGGAGGCATCATCATCCTCGAGCGGGCGAACGAGGGCCACGGTGAGCACCGGGCTTCACGCGAGGTGGGCCACGGGGCTCACTGGGGCGGAGAGGCAGTAGAGCTCAAACCGGGCCGAATTGATGGCGAGGTGATCGCGGGTGGGCGGGGAGCGTTTTGTCCGAGTACGAGTACGTATGCACATATTTCTCAGTTTTGTGGATTTTTGTACCACTTGATTGACGACCGTGCCACGCGTACTGCTGTGTTGTGCTTTCTCTTTCATACATACTCTCTCTACGTATACATACAAAGATCGAAGGTACTACTACTGCTGTTGTTGTACTACCACACATACAGTAGTAGTAGTCCCGAAAAAGGCACGAATCACACCCCCAGCACGCAGCGCAGCGCCGTGCTGTGAGCCATGTTGCTGTGCTTTCGCTTCCTTTCGAACACACAACTTTGTTTTCATGGAGCATAGAGCTCTACCAGGTATCTATCTACTGCTGTAAGCATTTGCAAGTCGCCTGTGCGTTTGTTTGTTATTTTGCTTTTTTTTGTGTTGTACGACTGCTGCTGTCGTCGTACAGGTGTGGTACAGCAGTAGTGGCTTTGCCACATACATGCCACATACCAGTACTCCAGCATCACAAAACAGCGGTAGACGGGTACTGCTGCACGTTCAGTTGCGTACAGCAGTAAGTATTTCGCTGCATTGCACCATGAATCTCTTTGGCCTTTTCAAGTTGGTTTATACACATCGTGGACCTCTTCTGCCCCTTTCCTTGCGCGAGCGTAGCGGGCGGCGTCAGCCGTTCTAGGAGCGAAGCTTTGCTTTCTTCGCGATCTTTTTTGTGTTGGACTGCTGTGTTGGAAGATAAATATTCACCACTATCGTTTCTGTCCTGTATTTGCCGTCAGATACGAGTTCGTTGTTTATTTGTCTTTTTTTTCTTATTTTTTGGTACGGCTTGTGTCGTTGTGTTCTCGTACCCGGTACGTTAGCATCTCACTTGCCTTGCCCATTAATTTGCGTTTACTTTGTTTTGGTTTTTCTCTGTTTCACAGTCTGTGACCACAGAAATGGTATCTCTCTTGGATTAGGAATCAGGAAACACACTGGGTGTACTGATGTGGTTGGGTAGAAAGAACGGGTTTAATGTGAAGACAACACACACACACATATGGAGCTCTTGGCATTATCAAGTCGCCAGTTGCAGCTAAAATAATATATGTTCCTCTTTTACCCTTTTCACATTTGGTCCTATTTTTCCTTCCGCGAGCGTAGCGGCCCGCGCAGCGGAGCCCTATTAATAGTACGCTCGTACGAGTACCAAGTGAGCAGTGACACACAAGACGCAAGACACAGACGGCTGTCGGCGTGGAGGCGCGTGCAACATGCGTGGAGTCTCGAACAACTCAATCCCCTCTTAATGTTAGCTGCAGTGCAACGCCGCGGTCCGACCGGAAAATAGCACTACGGCAAACCTGTACAGAAACACGCTCAAACATCGTCGGGTGGTGTCGTTCACGCTCAACTGGCAAGTGGCTCGAGTTAAAGGCACCAATGCTCCCTCGGTGAGACTTGAACGGACGAGAAACCGCCTCACCTCAGATTTAGCTGCTGCTCACCACCCCTTATCCCGTTACACCCTGGTCTATGGCCGCCCTCCACAGGCCCCTCTCGTGCAATATGTCGTACGAGTATTGCTGCAGGGTTCAGCTCTTTGTTTTCAGTGCCTGCGTGACCGACGGGGATTTTAACTAGCCATCCCCGATGTCAGAAAAACGCCTCCGCAAAAAGCATAAAACCTGGCTCAATTTTGGTGGCACTCCGTCGACAAGACAGGTTACACAACCTACACGAGCTCGTAGCGCCTGGTGCATAAAGTCTCGTTTGCGCCCTCCTTGGCTGGCGACTCCGAATAAGGAAACCTTCAGCGCAGCCAACGTTTCGTGGGTTCAGCACTGCTATACGGACGGTGGTTGTTGGTAAGTTTCTTTTTGTTTACAAACACGGAAATATAAATATGTTTGAAAAGTCAAATGCTCCCACCGCACAGCACAATCACGACGCTTACACACATACCCGGTAGCATTGCGATAGAAAGCTGGGATCAAGCCCGTTCGAACAAGCGAAGTTTTACTCCCAACGATCCGACATTGCGTCTAGAACGTACTCGCAAAAGCGGGGTATAGTAACGTACCAGAGTATTCCCAGTGGCTGTAGGCCACTGGGTTACGTCATGCAAGTCAAGCGCTTTACTCGAACTACAAAAAAGTACTGTAGTACAGGGCACCAACAACAGTAAGGAGAAACAGGAAATCTGGTCCAGGCTGGATTTCTAAATTGAGAAAGGGTGCTTCCTACACTAACTTCAACATAACGACTCCCGAATTTCTTTTTTTTTTCCTCTACATATCAGCCTGGCTTTCATGTTACTGCTGTAGCCCGTTTCTTATTAAGTGTCCTGTACTGTATTGTAGTGGTACCACCGAACTATGCCAGGGCGGGGGCGGTATAGCGGACATAAACAAAAGGGTATTAGCCAGACATAGGTATACCTACGCACTTTGAGCCATTTATAGGTACACTGCGTAATGTACACCGGAAACGGCTTCCGGGCCCGCCTGATACTGGGTCTGCCCTCCCTTGTACCTCTAAATGGCTCAAAGTGCATAGGTACACCTATTATCGGCAACTCAATGTACGTATGACCTATTTTTGGCTTCAACTGTACCTATAAATGGCTCAAACGAACACTTTTTGGCAACTGAAATATAGACAGACCGCCACACATTCAACCACGTTTGCTACGTATGGAATGTTGTTTCGGACCGCGCCAACGGCTGTGTAACTTACACCCCTTCGTAACCGTGGTATTACTCTGTACACGTATATATACCAAAGTTTCTCCTACTATTTACTGCACTACAGTATGTATATTGTACTTTCAGCATAGCGGCATGGAAACACTCGTCATTGTTCTTTCTCCGTATCGTATGTATGTGTGTTCGTAGGAGGGGTGTCGTGCTGAATACGTATGCATTGATCGCGATACGATTTATTGCTTGTAGGTAATGCGTGATAACTCCGCAGTGTCAGTGGTTGTACTGGTACGGTCGGCTGGTTGACAGTCCCGGCATCTGATGTGGCCGTCTGTCTATATTTCAGTTGCCAAAAAGTGATCGTTCGAGCCATTTATAGGTACAGTTGAAGCCAAAAATAGGTGATACGCACATTGTGTAGCCGATAATAGGTGTACCTGTGCACTTTGAGCCATTGTAAGGTACAATGGAGCGCAGGCCCAATATCAGGCGGGCCCGGAAGCCGTTTCCGGTGTACATTACGCAGTGTGCCTATAAATTGATCAAAGAGCGTAGGTATACCTATTTTTGGCTAATTCCCAAATCAAAAATACCAAATAATACCTGGGCCACGATCCACACCGTATGACGCAATCCACTGATTGAGCAGAAGAATTGACACACGCAGTCGACCACGTACCCACCCACACAACCACCCACCCACCCACGTACGCACCAACCGATCGAGACACGCATCAACCGACGCATCAACCGATTCACCCACCCACTACAACAACAGCAGTGTGAAATCAGTATACAGCAGCACCAGTACGTACAGGGTAAGGGGGGAAAAAAGGTTTGGAACGACAGAGTAAAACCCGGAAATCTCAACATGGAGAAACACATTCTAGAGTGATGATTGTTTTAATTGTAACACATGTGTCAGCGACCAGGTGCGTGTACCTGGGCGCTGGGGTGTTGCTGTAGGTGCATTAACTATGCTTTACCCGATATTTCTTAAACTGTTACCTAACGTGCAAAACATAGAAGATAATTTGACAAAAAGGGGGACACCCCCATATATCGTAACAAAAGGGAGGACACTACCAAGCACCGGCGGCGAGGTTCTCGTTAAAGAGGCGGTCGGCAACACCAGTCCAACGGCCCAGCGCATTAACGGTTTACTCATAGTCATATATTAACCATCACTGTGACCGAACAGCTCAACAGCTCACTTCCTGGTACAATAAGACTCTCCTCCCCGTTACGCCATAATACGTACCTGATATGCGCCTATACTCGTATGTATGTTGGTGGATTTTGAGTACCACAGGGCAAGGAGGGCGCCAACAAATGTTGTAATGCATTGATTTGCACGGCCACACCTGAAAACGACGATTTATTATGAACCAGATGTGCTTGTCACATGACCTTCTCTCGTATATGGTGTGCAGGCAGTACTCACGGAATGATTTGTGATATATTCATACATCACGTATGCTGATCTGCTGACCACGTTTGCCTAGGTATGGGCCGTTGGTCTTTTCGACGTTAAACGTCGTCTGTTGGGCGTGCCACAACAACCAGAACATGGAGTGGTCACTTACCCGTGGTCTTTTTGACACAGAAAGGGGGATATCTCTCCGCAGCGTGACAAAAAGGGGGACGTTACTCAAAAAGGGGGACTTTCCCAAACTAAGTAGATGGAACGGGGGATACCCTCGCGTAGGCATAACAAAAGGAAGGATATGCTCACAACCCCTTTTGATCGCTCTCGTTCACCCGCTAAACATACGAAGAAAAAAAAACGCTGTGGATGGTAGGGAGATGACATGTGATGGCAAACGCATCAGGTTTTAATTTCGAGTCGATTTGACAGAGTATAGAGGCGTACCCGGCGGCGAAAACTGATGTACCCCTTTATATCACGATATAGGGGGGGGTGTACCCCTTTTTGTAAAACCCCCTCAACAGAACCTACAACGAATAGAGTGTACGCCGTTTTTTATCCCAAGAGTTCATACTGCGTCATACCAGGTATTGCCTTACCTGGCAAAGGATAACACTAGGACGCTTGATTCCTGAACGTTTATATTGGAGAATATTGCGTGCGACTAATGGGTGTCCACAAACCAAAAACATCAGTGCGTTGAGAGTCGCACACGCTTACCTATGGCAGTATATATGGATATTCCGCCGGCAACCGGCGGATCGTTTGCGGTCGAAGGGCCTTGATCGCTAGCGCGAGATTCGTAGCTCTGCAGGCGATGTTACAGTCTTCAACGACATATTTGTAGTAGAATGTGTATGGCATGCCGATCGATGCTCCTCTACTTATCACTGGAAAACCCCTTATATGTTTTCCGCGCAATACTTATTTCATTTTGATAGAAGGCTCAATTCCACTGCTGCCACGACGGGTGCTACGATTTAGGTAGCACGGTTTGGCTGAAACCTGTTCGGGATGACGAGGCTTCTTTACCCCAAATCGTCGGATTTGTTTTTTGTTTTGTGTTGCAGTATGTTTCCTTCGTTTGTATACTTCGGGCATGGGAATGTTCATCGCCTAAGAGGTTTTATTTTCCCCTGAAATCAGTTTTCGGGTGAGAGGTCTTGGGCTCTTCAGGTGACCACCTTCAGAAATAACAATGGCGCACCTCCACCGTAGCATGCGTCCCACCCACCATAAAGGGCTACGGTAATTACTCGGAGTTTGGTGTGTTGCACCTGGTATACCCCTTGGGCCGCGTAGGCTATACGCGGATAATTAACTTCTGTAACATTCACCTGGAGATTTAAAAGAGGGGGGGAAATGTCACAGGAGTTATGTGGGTTCTTTCAGCGGCTCCCTCCCTGTAAGCTGAGTTTCTAGTCAAAATTCCCTTCAGGTTTCGATCTATTGCCAATAGCTGATATTCATAGATGGGGTCGTACCAACATGGGAAAATACACGGTTATGAACCGTCGTCCCCTTTTTGTTCAACAGGCAAAGGCCTCACCGATGATTCGTTTAGGTCGCGCGCTTTACATGCTGTCTGGTCTTCATCTAGTGCATGAGCGCGTCGAGAAGCCAGTCAGTGGTCAATCAGCACCTGTCTGTTATCGCTTTGTCGTTTAATGTTATTATTGCGTTTCGGTTCGACCTCAATAAGGATTACCGTTAGGCGGAGTTGTCGATGACTCCCGTAGGATGTCGTTGAGGACACCTGCTAAGGTAGAGGTGCTCCATTGTGCTTCTGAGGGTTGTCGGTTGGGGAGCTCTATAGCCGGTCGCCCCGGTGGTCTAACTGGTAGCCACGAAGCCTGTAGGCCCGGATGTCGAGGGTTCGATTCTCCCCATGAGGGTTTTTATTCTCAAATGACACCGTCTGTCGACAGCGCATATTATAGCGTGGGTAAGCAAAATTCGACGAGAGTTGACGAGGGAAGAAAGTGCTGAAATCTTCTCGCGATAAAAATGCAAGGCAAGAACCGTAGTGGGGGAGAAGGGAGAGGAGCCTACTTTGTGACCCCGGATCCGAGTTACGACTAGAGAGGGAGAAAGACGGAGGTGCGAAGATACTAAATGGAATGGACAAGAAAAACAAAAACAAAAGAAAACACACCCAAAAACAGTTTTTTAAAGAAAAAGATCAAACTGCAACCCGACAAAAAATCCCATTGTCTAGGTCTACGCAGAACTCATATTTGCAACTTATCGACGACAGACGCGTGCTGCGGTAGACGTAGCACTTTTCGGCTGAATCGGTTTCTGAACGATCGGGCTCCTTAACCCAAATTCGTCGGACTTTCATTTTTGTGACGAATAATGCTTCAGAGTATACTTCGGCCATGAGATTTCTCATCCGACAGCACTTTTATCTTCCTCCAAAATTATTGTTCCGGTGAGGTATGACGCTCCTTAAGTTAAGAGCTCAGAAAAAAACATGGTGCACCTCTATCGTAGCATGCGTCGATATCCCGAAAACAAATTGGGTTAAGGAGCCCGTCATTCAGAAACTACTTTAGGTAAAACCCGGTACATTACCCCCATATCGTAGCATGGGTCTGAACGGCTTCCTTCACCGAGCGTTTGCTAGTGCCGCCCGGAGATAATGCGTATTACTGGTAAGTGTAAAGAATCGACAAGTTGTCGAAAACGATTCCGCGAAAAAAAAACAATTTCCAAAGAAAGGATACCCACGGCCATTGCAATAACACCTTAGTGTTTCCGTGCTGTCGTGCTGTTACAGTAAAGCGCATGGAAAAGAGACGGCGATGCTAACACGCGGCGTGACTGCTCCATTGATCTAGAACCCGACTCCTTGAATCGAGAAGTATCTCACACGCGACGTACTCGTGACGACCACTTATTTATCACACGTGGGTGTTCGGATATTGGTTAGCGTAAAGGCGTTCCTGGCTCGCAAAGTTTAGCAGCCGGGCATTTGACCCTACACAATGGAGGTAGATTGGCAGAGGTGGAATGGCCCAAACCCCCGACGTATTTCGGCTTCCGTGTTGGCTCGTTGGGGCCTTGGGTCTATCGTACTTCATGCTTTTCGAGGTACATTGCCGTTGTTATTGTAATGTAGTTTTCACTGACTCGCGTTTGCCAGACCGTCATGGTCAGTCGCGTTTTACCCGTGTACCACCAACTACAATTTTGAACAGTTCAGCCCTTACGTTGAACTATCTCTCCTCCTCCCTTGCCGACCTGCCTCTGGCAAATCTCCGCAGCCGCAACGAACGGAAACAATGGTGTGTTGCCGCTATGACTCCTGCAAAAAGCGATCGAACTTCAACACCGAGGGCAGCAAGACACCGGCGTACTGCAAAACACATGCCGAGGTCGGCATGGTAAACGTCGTCACCAGGCTCTGCTCACATGACTCGTGCACGAGGCAGCCGTGCTTCAACACCAAGGGCAGCAAGACTGGTCTCTACTGCAAGCAACATGCTGAAGACGGCATGGTGAACGTGCACAGGACGAAATGCTTACACGACTCCTGCTCGCTGCACCCAAGCTTCACTACCAAGGGCAGCAAGACTGCGACGCACTGCAGGCAACATGCTAAGGACGGCATGGTGAACGTGCGCGAGAAGCGATGCTTGCATAACTTCTGCACGAGGCGCCCACGCCTCGACAACGAGGGCAGCAAGACTGCGACGCGCTGCAGGCAACATGCTAAGGACGGCATGGTGAATGTGCGCGATAAGCAATGCTTGCATGAGTCCTGCACAAGGCACCCAAGCTTCAATGTCGAGGGCATCAAGATTGCTCTCTACTGCAAGCAACATGCTGCTGCCGACATGTTGAACGTGCGCGAAAAGCGATGCTTGCATGAGTCCTGCACAAGGCACCCAAGCTTCAATGTCGAGGGCATCAATATTCCTCTCTACTGCAAGCAGCATGCTGTTACCGGCATGGTGTACTCCCGCACGAGGAGGCGTTGCGCACAGGACTCCTGCATGACGTACCCGAGTTTCAACTTTCACGGTAGCAAGTCAGCGATTGTTTGCAAGCAGCACGCAGAAGACGGCATGGTGCGCATTCACCGCAACCGTTGTTGCTCACACAAGTCCTGCCTCAAGCGGCCTTTGTGGGGCGTGCTTGCCGACGGCGCGGCAACTGTATGCGCCGCCCATAAAGGTGATATCTTGGTCGGCCCGGTGATCAACTTCCGACGCAGATGCAAAACCACCGGCTGCAGAAACACTTCGCGATGGGGACTCGACGACGGTCAGCCTACCCACTGCCCCGATCACGGCTCTGTCGAGCGCGGGCTTGTTTGTACCGTAGGAAGCGCTATTGATAGCAGCAAGATATGTAATCTTAGCCAGTCACGCGATACCCGACGGGACTCCTCGCTTCACGTAAAAGCGGAGTGTTCATTTTGAAAGATTTTTTATTAGTCCGCACTATTACGTGGTCACCGTGTCTTAAACAGTGATGGCGTTCATTTGCGGGGGCGGAGTTAAATTAGTTAATAATATATCTTACCATTTTATTTGAGGAGTCTCCCCGATAGTTTCAGTCTTGATGTCATATCTTCAAAGAGCATCCTTACTCTTTCATCTCACTTTTTGGAAGGTATCAGACCTTTTTCGGCGCGCGGCAGTTAATGGGACAGAATATGTTGCATATTGCTCATGTTGCGCCAAGTTTTCTATCCCACTGTTTCTAAAGTATGCCGTCCTATTCCGGCGCGCGGCAGTCGAGTCGGCTGACGATATTGCCCATACATGACTAAGACGATCCCAGGTATTGCCCTTAACTTATGCAAGGTTCGGGAAGTTTCCCGAGAGCGGGAAACTACCGAGCCCCTGCAAATCGTAGACAAAGCAGAGCTTCGAGCGGATCGCAAGGTTGTGCCTTTTTGGAGGCAACACCGGCGATGGAGATGGGAGCGGACTCTCAGACTTTGCAGAAGGCATTCCGCAGGCACATAAGCAAAGTACTGACCGAGTTGTCCTACCTCGCCGCCGTGTGACATCACACACATAATAGTGGGCAATGCGTCTGGAAAGAGGGTCACACGGTATTTGTGCCGATTCGGTACTTTATCTTAAAGCAGAGAACAATGTTTGAAAGCGGTTCACGTATGTATTCTAAACAGTTTGGAAGCAAGCGCATTTTGAAATATTCCAAAAATTGATGGAACGTCTTTCCTTAGTTCAGTGCATTAACGTTCACGGTGCGGGTGGTTTGTAGGTGTTGGACGTTTGGAAGTCACCTAGGGCACACTTTGTGTATATTGCACCTAATCTTCGACGCCGCTACGAACTAAACAGTGTTTATCATGCTAACATGCCTTCTGGTCCGTTGTACTCAATGTTCACGCCGCTTTAACGTAACCCCGTTATCATGGAGCAACGCCGTACCACGGAGCGACGCTGTGTAAACTAACACAAGAACGATGGTTCAACACGGTTCTATTACTGCAGGCAGTTTATGTTTGTGTGAATGGATCCTTTCTTTGTTAATATCAGAAATACTACGCATACCCCCTTGACTGTCGTCCCCCCCCAACATTGCCATTTATAATATTATAGCACGAACTTATAGGGGTTGCCAGGTAGATTAACTCACGCGTTTTGTCTGGTACGATGGAAATGTTCACCCTCGTGGTTTGCTAAGCGTTAATTGTAATTGCCGAACCAATTCCGGCACTCTCGAATGTATTTGAGGGGCTCCGTATTATTTTTTTCCTGTTTATCCTCTCGAAACAACCACAGCTGGGAGTACAGGGATGGGTAGCCCGAGCGGTGTGCCTGGAGGTAGTGGATACCTTCCCCAACTGAAATGCACGTGGAGTGCAAATAGTTTGACAACCCCCCGCAAATAAGCACGTGCTCTTGCAGGTGTCTGTAAGTTAAAGCTTGTGGGATGCAAGGTTTCGTCCGTGGGGTTTAACGTTGATATGACGGAGAACCATAACCAAAGTATGGTCAATGCAGAGTGTCACACGTTTTTTTTCCAGCGCAGACGACGTCAAAGCTGCATTCGTAGATATATTTAGTTTTCTGTGCTCGAGAACGAATGTCGCGAGCGCTTGTACCACCTCTACCCCCCGAAGAAAATTATTTCTGGCAGGTTCGATCGACTGCGGTAGGGATTTATGCCAAACGTATCGATCAAAGGGACCCAAGTGTTCGTGCACCAGTGCCAGGATCCTGTCTAACAAGGTCAAGCGCATATAGAGACCCGTTCTGAGCCCATTGTCGCACACTTCGATCGCGTGGTTTGTATAGGCTCTTCTCAACACGTTAGGGATCTTCTTACTTGTTAGCCCCCCCTATCCCGCCAGTTGTTCCTGGCGATATTTTAAAACCTTGTCGGTGACGGTCAATAATGTATTCCAATGTTTATACCGGGATTGCATAATCATCTGCGAGGTGAGCATGTTAAAGTTCATTGTTCCGAGGTCGTGGTGGTGTCGTGATCGTAGCGCTCTCATTGAATATACCATGCCCAGAAACGAAGGTTTGACACATGTCGAATACAAGTAGCGCCATCCTAGGCAACCGGTGGCACGGCGCGGGAAACAGCTATGAAACCTTGCCGCACACTAACATGAGGGGCCGTGTTCTCTTGTCAGGCGAGGCCCGATTCTATCATATATGTTTCGCAAGGGCCTTTCCCCCTGTCTTTCCTCGTCGAGAGCACACCACATCCGTGGAGTTCTCACTCATGACAGCGGGCCGTTACGTGCAGCGTTTTGAGGTACCTTCCTCACTGATGTAGGCCGAAGATGCGGTGCGGCTCAGGTACGCTTGCAACGATTGAACGAGACTAAACCCAGAAAAGAATAGCGTAAACTCCTTCGAATCTAACAGGCAGCAATGGCGAGGCATGCGCACTCAGGCCACCTGGCAGAAAGGGAGATGGAAACAGCATGGGTCAGAAATATTACAGTTAAGTATCAGGTTGTGCATACCTTTCTCGTCGATTTGCCATCGTTGCGTTTAAGGTTCACTATTTTCGTGCGAACAAAGGGATCATGCGAACTCTACTGACTACTCTAGTGCCCTGCCCAGTAGTCGACATTGTGCATCCCTGCACACGTACAACAGCAGTGCATACAACTTCTCCCCTCGTAGGTTAGGCTACATTTGTAACGCGAAATGATATTTTCGAAACTAGTATTTTAATTCCACGCTACGGGGACATACGTATTATATTATTGTTTGCGTACACCCCGGCACCATCGAACGGCAGGTAGGGCGGTCGCTCGGCCGCCCAAAACCATGTCACGGTAGGAGTGTTGCCATGGTTCCTGAGCTCCTCATATGAGACGGTCAATATACCAGCCGAAACATTCCCTAAAAATAAGTTTGTTTATGCGACCTGACCAACATATCTTCGCGTTAGAGTACCTTAGTTCTACAAGAAATACTTTAGTGAAAGTATCGTATCAACTGGCTCTGTAGTTGCTCTAGCTCGGGGGGGTCAACCGGTCAGAAATTGTCGAGCAACACATAGCAAGCCCTACACTGTGGGGTTACAGTAGTCCCACTGTCGGTCCGGTAGGAAGACCACTGTCCACAACGTTCGAAGAAAGACACTTTTGAATGCGCCTATACATAACGCCTTGTTTCAAGCATCGCGTGAACGCCGCGCAGGGTCTGCGTTGCCATCGTCGCGACTCCTGCGCCGAACGGAAGACGCGATGTAACGCCAAGGGCACATCAATGGTAACCCCAGTCCACTCGCCGATGTATCGAAGCTCCGGCTCTAGTGGTACTCAATCGTGTTATAGTGGTTTCAAACGCTGACAGTCGTGCTTCGGAATTTCTTGTCAGCATTCCTTAGCCCAAGCTTCCGGCTGAGGTTCGAAATAATTTAAACCCGGAGACGCCGGTTTTTGAAACGACGGTCCCCTATTCAATTAGCCGCACGTTCAGGCGACCCTAGCGGTCTGGTATGCACGCCTGCCTGGGCATCGTGAGAACCTAGTACAACGACGCCCTCCAAGGCATATAGGGGGTTTTGCAGAACAATGACGTACTTGCGGGGATCAGTCCGTCGGGCACACTTGATTCTGGCGTTGAGCTTATACTGGCGAAATAGTTTTAACCTTCACTTAGGGTAAACAGGGAAATCCTGAACACAGTGATTCATAGTACAATAAATAGAAGATTCACCTACGGCGGGAGAAAACACGCCTTCTCGAACGACGAGGGTTGTACTCCTTGGGGACGGACTCCTTTTAAGGTATACAAGGGTTGCAATGCGCTTCGCGTAGCTGGCAGTCCCGCCCTCTACGCTTGTTCATCAAGGACACGACATAATGTGTAAGGAAGTCAGAGGTGGCACATAAATGAAGGAGGAAACAGGCGACTTGCAAATCACAAGAGCTCCATTCTCCAGGACAACAAAGCTGTATGTTCGAAAGACAGAGCACAGCAACACGGCTCACAGATATATCCTGATCCATACTCCAGGAGGACAACAAACCTGTGTGTTCGAAAGGAATAGAAAGCACAGCAACACAGCCAACAGCACGGTGCTGACGGCGCTGTGCTGCCTGATGTGGGTGTGATTTATGCCTTTTTCGTGACTTTGTGTGGTAGAACAACAACAACAACAACAACCACCACCAGTCGTAGTGTGGTATGACAAACAACAGGTCGACAACTGCAGCAACAGCAAAAACAAAAACCACCCGCACACCCAACATGTGCTGCCGCAAGCACAGCAGTACGCCGAACTATATGCCAGAGCGGGGCAGGTATAGTAGACAAAAAGCAAATGCCGACATTGATGCAGAGCCCTGGTAGCTATATGCCGGCACCCATGCGAAGCCCTTGTATCCGGCAGAAAACAAAACACACACACAGTTTTTTCCAGACCTTTGTTTTTTGGAGCTTCTATACGTGAAATTAGTGTAAGAGCCGCTATCTCGCCCAGTGTTAAGTCGTTTTCGATTCTGAACCAACTTCTGTAGATCCATCTTGTTTTTTACGTTTTTGGACTCTTTGAAAAGAAAAAACTTGATTGTTGTGTAAAAGCAAAATCTCGAAATTAGTGTGCAAGGTTTGTATATTGAAATTAGTGTGGTTAGTTTGACTCGATTTCAGTGTAGGGGTTATCAAGTAATAGAAGGAAGCGGTAAGGAGGCGGTGTCAAAGTGGGAGGCCTGAGAGGCCAGGGATGGGCCAACCCGGTCATTTCAAGGTAAAGACAAAAGTGAGTATGTCTATAGGGATGTATGGGATAGAAGGGATAAGGGGCATATGGGGAATATATGGGATGTGAGGTAAAGCGACTAAAACGAAGACAACTTTGGTGTTTCCAGCCATGTACGAGCAGCGTAAGCACCCGGCAATACGGGTAGGGTCATGTTGCTCCCGTGCCGTACGACGCCCTGCATTTTAACTCGAACACCAATTGGCATCATCCCTCAAATCACCGAGTAGCTGTTGCCGTACTCGTCATGTACGGCCTTGGATTTCTTTAGAAAGATACACACTGTCAAGACAACACGTTGCTGCGGACTAATGACATATCTCATTTTTCAAGTGTTTTCGTCGGAAATATACGTACCTTCGAAAAAAGGTGCAATATCTTGCGAACTAGGAAGGATACCGGTAAATATTGAAATGGACAGCAAAGCGCTTGACGCTGTCGTGCTGAGATGAACATTATTTCTGTTATATTTTTTTGAAATCTTCATTCTCAGTTTTTTAGTCTAGTTTTAGCCATATTATCAGCATAGGTGGCAAATAACATACAACATCAAACTTCTATATGGTGCGCCCTATACCGGTGGTGTTAAGACTGCGCCATGTGAAACATGAATACTCCAGACGTTAAACTGAAGGAGCCCCATCCTTGCGCGTTTTGGGATATTCCTTAGCATTTTTATCCCAAAATATTTGTTAGTTTCAGATGGTTTTCCAGTCTCATGAGTTTTTCAAGGATTGAAATATGTAGCTACTATTGTAGTACCGTTGTCACAAACAGTTTGCGAGGTTTCTAACGCTGTATTGCGGATAGTGTTCGTAGTTTGTATAGCGTGGTCACAGCAAATCTGAGGATATTTGGTCCGACCCAATATAAGCCTCGGTAAAAATGTTTTCGGATGTATGCCACGAGTTCTGGGGGTTTTCAGGTCGGTCCCTCGAGAAAGTCTTCGATGGGCGGGAAGACAAATCCACCAACACCAAGCGATCCCATTACCGGCACGAAGGTATCAAGACGTCTAGCGTTGGTTCGTTGACGTTTTTGCTTATAAACGTACTTGTTTTTGATACGAGTTGTTCATTGAAGTTTCACCGTTTGTGTGGAAGATATTCGACAACTCAGGTGGCGTAACTCTATTCTTCATTTCAAGCCCAGTATGTTTCAGAACTGCATGCCTGCATACAGTGAGGATTTCTGTCTCGCAAGACGTAACAAAACACCGTGACGTTGGGTTTTTGTTTTTTTACCGCGTGCAGCCTGCGGTGGAAGACTATTACCAGATCGTCCGGCAACATACTGGATTAAGATACGGGCCTAGACCCCCTAAGCCTAACCCAAACCCCAAACCTGACCACACGATTAGTGACCTGTACAATTCACGGAAATATCCTTCCGGACGAAATGCGACTACTACTGCTGCTACTGCGGTGTGTGCGGTCATGTTGGATCGTTACAGCCAACAAGGGTTCTGAAAATGGAGCTTCGGTGAGTATGCACATCAAAACTCTTTACAACAGCCGCACGTGTTTCTACTTCTGAAACGAGCCAAGATGAGCGCACACACCGCAGGCTGGAAGCGTCGAAACAAAAGAGTCAACGTTGCGGTGTTGCTGTACGTCTTGCCCTGGGCGGGTTCCGCGCTAAAGCCTGGTTTTATTTGAGGGGGGGGGGGAACGGTTTGTTACCATCCCCCCCCTGAGTAATCCCACGGTAGGGGTACCACTTTTAGGCCCGATATTTTCTGGCCGGATGTGCCTTCACGTGAGCAACCACCGGATACTATTAGTATTTTACTGGTATGTTTGTTTCTGGGCTACCACATTGGAAGGTTTGGTCGGGTTGCGCGAATGATAAAAAATTCCGAAGTCATGTTTCGGGTGAGACATTGAGCTCCTCATGTGAGGAGCTCAGAAAATTCTGCTGCGCCCCTACTGTGGGATGACTGCCCTAAGGTCTGTGTTTTTTTCACGTAACCTTGAAACAGAGTCATGATACTCTGTGATGGTTAAAAAACCAACCGAAGGGTTGATGGCCGGGTTTCAACGCATTTTACCTGTTCCGATAACGAAAATGCGAACCTGCAGAGCACGGGGACAGTACAAAAACATCCCCGGTTGTGAAAAATTCTCTGATCAAGCTGAAATTTTCAGGGTATGATATAAGTGGGTCGGGGATGTCGAATCCATTGTTAGAAATTGCTGATTCCTTCTTAACGTGGAGTTACTACAGTAGGGAAAACATGCCAGTCTTACGTCTGCCGCCGCCGTCCTAGACGGCACTCATGTCAGACGGCTCCTAACCTGAGTTATGACCTGATCCCCTTTCTGAGCAGCTCTATCCCCCCTATGTCGGCCAAGCGGAGTCGATTGGAGAAGTGATCACAAAAACAAAAGTTCGGGAATGCCTCGAAAACAAAGTTCGGCGCAATCCGAACCGATTTTTTTTGTGATCAAGTTTTCAAACAGCGTTTTTGGGGTTCTCAAAGCGAACCAAAAACACGGTTTTTGATTTTGTTTTTTTTTTGAGGTTCCACGGGCAAATCAGGCTTTAGCGCGGAACCCGCCCTTGGTCCGCATCACTTGTTTAGGGGCGGTTGCAGCCTGCCTCCGGCCCTGTTACTTGCCTGGTGCACGCAGATGGACAACCGACCTGGAGTATTTTTCGCAGTTCGGAGAGATTCGCCTTGCCGGCAGATCGGAGGACAGTGTGCCTGCCAAAAGGGCTCAACTGACGCCGACGTCGTATAGAGTTAAGCACAATGTCCTTGCGTCATCGTACAGGCCTTGTCTTTCGTCAGATCTAGTGGTGGGGCAAAATGTTCCCGGTGTATATACGTATCTTCATTCTGGGCTGTTCCGTATGTTTGTGATTTTACCAAAAAAGAAAAAATACGTGTCTGGAAAAAAAGGTGTATTTCTCAATCGACGACCCCGGTACTACGGCTACTACAGTACTCCTATTACTCCTACTACTTCTACAACTCCTACTACTACTCCTACTACTACTACTACCACTACTACTGCTATACTACTATTAACACACATATACAACTCATACTTTACTGCTGCTGCAGTACCGCTCCTGTAGTACTACCACCACTGCTACTCTCCTACTACCATCACTAATACTACTACTACAGTACTACTACTCCTGCTTTGTAGTGCTACTTCTATTGGTCACAAATACTGTTTTACCACCGTAGCACTTTCACGAGTGATGCCGCTTACACGTTTTCAACCCAGGAAACGTTTTCAATAAATGCACTTTCATTGTGCAATAGTCCAGGGTTCGCTTCAATTATTAATAAATAAGCGACGCGGGTCAGCACAACAACCTTGTAGCACAGCTGTCCTGTAGGTACACCTCGTATCTAGCCCGCCGCGCCAGACAAAGAGGCGGACACAATATCATAGGAACAAGACACTAGCTGTCGAACGTAAACCTCTGTTGGTATGCAAAGTGCGGGCTTGGTTCACCAGTCGCGGTCTCGATTATTGAGTCTCCCGTGTCTGGTGTCGTTGAAAAGTAGGTGAATTATTACTTTGCCCCTGACCCCGTAACACCAAGGCCACCCGTTTTTCAATAAAACCCAAAAACCTCGCAGCGAAACGCGGACATCACTGCACATTTTACGCACAACAGCTAGAGTCTGGTGCCTAAGGTTTTGCGTCTGTCGCTCATGTTTGGCGAACCCAACAAATACGATCTGCAGAGCCGTTGCTCCTTCGGAACAGCAGCGCTAAAGCAGGTGAGGCTCGCAACATGGTACTTGTTTGCAACAAAATATGCAAAACAAACATTACCAATACTCGTATGTACGCATACCTATTCCTCCATGTGTACAAGGGCTCTGCATGAGTACCGGCACTCGCCGTCATCCGCACTTCGGGTAAAACCCCAGTTTATGGCATGTACTGTATCAAGGTCTGATTATGCGTACGCACGGGATCAATCCAATGCAATTATATTTGTTGTTGCAGGGAGAAAGGAATGCCACTTTTCTCTTTTCTCAAGATGAATCAATGAATGCCAAAGTAGCGCATCACAGGATGCAGAAAAGGTTCGATTCGTTTTGTGCGAGCAGCCTAGAGCAATCTTCACTACCATTCATCAGGCTTGTTTTTGTTTCTGGTATTCAGTACTCGCCCTCCTGTTCCACTGTGTAGAACAGAGCGGCGGCACGTAGTCCCTCTCGTGTCTCTCTTAGGCTTGTTTGTGACAGATCGTGTACGGCTCTCACATCAAGCCCCTGTCTGAAATTATTGATTGAATCACCCTGGATCACCGGCGAAAATATTTCCTCAGTCAAAATCTGACGTATCATCATTTCTGAACTTACTCAAATCCACGAGCAAGTCTGACTTATCGCCCCACCATAAAAGCTCCGTCGATCTACGAGTCTGAGTATGTATGATAAAAGGGCTCCGCATGCCGGCATCCATGCTTCGGATACCAGCATGCCGGCATTCATGCTTCGGATACCAGAATTCGACCCGGTACATACATTGTTTTTTGTACCATCCAGTTTATTTAGACTCGTTGTTTACTTCCACCAGCACCTAGGCTTGACCCGCACATCAATATACTATCGTCAAGTCGATATTTTCTACCCTGAAAGCATGCGGGCGGTGTGTTTGGCTGACCAAGACACTAGCGTGCGCTGTCTCTATATCACGAGCAAACACCTCTCCCGATACTATTTATCATGAAGACGGAAATTCTCGTGACAGGCCTCGACGAACGTAAGTGAAAAACGTGTTGCCCCCGCCCCTGCCCCACAAGTATGACAACAACCTGTTGTTAACGGCGTGGTCTTGAGTAACAAGATCGTCCTGAAGAGGCAAGCCTTAACAAGCCCGTTACAAACATGCTCGAGTTCGCAGCAGTGGGCAGCATCGGGAGTTGCGCTCATGAACCGGTCCGGCGTTGCAACTAACCATGCAAGCCATATGCGGGGTACTGAAAAGGTTATCGCGTCTTGCCCTCTTCGTTTTTCTTCGTGACCGACTCGGGCTCCAGCAAGATACCGGCTCTTTGTAGCCGTGGGGCTCGTAGAGGACCGATAGTATTCGCTTTGCATCCGGTAGGATATGTTCGGGAAGTTGTCGGGATATTTACAATCACCAATAGTGTGCAGGGGTAAATCATAGTCCCTGGGTTCGGAATAACAAAGCAAATCACGAACGTGGCGCAGCCGCGTTTCTCGCCCGTGTTTGGGCCACTTTGGGTCTGGGTTTTCGTTCGGGTTCGTGTTAGGGTGAGGGTTGGCTCATCGATTGATCGTGCTGAAACACTCGCCCAGCCAACAGCATATTTTCAACCATCAAAGTTGGACGTCATAGTTGTTTGAGGCTGAATTGTCTCTCCTGTTGATGTGCCTCATGCCAGATATTTAAACGAGGTATGGCATGAGAGGGTGGTTTCTAACGGACATGACGTCGCGGATGTTGCAAATGTATCCAATATGTAGCCAGCGAATGGCTCGATAAAACGCTACTTATTCACGAATCGCTTCAAGGGAGAAATGTCAACAACGTCTTGTATGTATTTACCCGAGATCTCGTCCGAATGGTTTCGCAGTGTCGACTGATACCGCGCAATTGGGGTCATACCAATGATATCCGCGGCCGTACACTCCATAAATGGGTCGAACATGGCCGGTCATGCATATTTAATTTTGCATGCACCGAGTGCCCGGTCTATCTTAACGAAGTCCATCAGATATGACCCGGGCAAGATGCCACATGTCGGAACAACCTCCTCTAGGTAACGCTTGATAGTTGTATGTATGCGCCATAGAGTTACTAGACATCCATTGGCTCGACGTGTTGATGAATGTTGCAGCATATGGCCCGGTGCTCTCAACGAGCGTTAGTTGCCGTCTCTAAATACAGCATTAATTGGAAGTGGAAGTGTGCTGAAGACCGTCAGGCATGTCGCCGCCGGCTAGTATAAATAGTAATACCATCAAAGGGAAATTGTCACAAATGATGTGTCGCACATTTGCACAGACCCCACCGTGATGTGTATCGCTGCGATAAAACTTCACCGTACTCATAGTATGTTGCCGCGCTGTCTTCCCACGAAAATCGCCTGAGCGATAGCGATGGGAGTACCCAGAGCTGCCGCTCTCTTGATGTAATACATGAAACACTTAGACTAAAATAATCAAGAAGGGATATATGATTACGCAATTATGGTGACACCCATGATGACCTTCCACGCCTCCACCCAGCCACTGTGTTTTTACTTCGATTGCGTTTTGAAGATATGTGTCGACTGTCGGGTGAACATGAAGAATAGTTGCTTGCGGCTCAGGCGACTCATTGTACGGTAGGAGTACGCCCTTTTCTCTTAAATACATTTTTCCGACTGATGGAGGCATCTGAACTGACGAACTCTCGTTTGGGTTCACAACCGTGTTCGTTACAGGCCAAGGCGATGGGAGTTCCCATCTAGTCAAGTGTGCATGTTTTGTTAAATACATTTTTCAAGTGATATATGCTTCGGTTATAGAACAAGACCAGGGCATTCTCATCGTGATAAGTTTGCATTGAATCTATTGAAGCCAGGTTAAAGGGTGAGATGCAGAGCTCCTCGATTGGAGAGCTTCAGAAAATTGCGGGTGCACACCTCCCGTTGCATGCGTCAGGCCGATGTATACCCTCTCGGTCCCATGCCGCTGCTGTGCCCTTTCAGGTGATTCACGGCCGGCGTAAACTTTGACGGGATGACGTGTTTCTTGCATGACGGCTGCAAGAAGCATCCCAGGTTTAATGTGGAAGGTATCAAGCCGGGGGCGTACTGCAGGCAGCATGCTGAAGATGGCATGGTGGACGTTTCGAGGAAGCGTTGCTTACATGACTCCTGCACGAAGGCTTGTAGCTACAACACCGTGGGCAAGACTCCGACGTATTGCAGGGAACATGCTGAGGAAGGCATGGTTAACGTCTGTGTCAGGCATTGCCTACAGGACTCGTGCATGAAGCAACCCGTGTTCAACGTAAAAAGCACCACGCACGCATTGTATTGCAGGAAACATGCTGAAGACGAAATGATGGACGTCTGTAGCATGAACTGTTTACATGATTCTTGCCCGAAGTGACCGAGCTTTAATTTCGAGGGCAAGACGGCGACGTACTGCATGGAACACGCTGAGGGCGGGATAGTGAACGTCTACAAAAGGCGTTGCTCCCATGACTCTTGCACGACGCGACCTAACTTTAATTTCGACAACAACAAGACGCCAGCGTACTGCAAGAAACATGCTGAGCACGGCATGGTTAATGTTCGCAGCCTGCGTTGCGTTCATGAGGCGTGCATGAAGCAACCGAGCTATAACGTAAACGGCAGTCAAATGCCAATCTACTGCAAACAGCATGCGATGGACGGCATGGTGGCCCTCCGTGAATTGCCGGAGTGTCTACATAGCTCCTGCACCACGCGGCCGGGCTATAGTGTTTTAGGCACCAAGACGGCGGTGTTTTGCAAAACACATGCTGTGAACGGTATAATAGACGTCAGAGTTAAGCGTTGCTCGCACAACAACTGTTTGAGGAAGACAAGTTGGGGTGCACTTGCCGACGGTACGGCCACTACGTGCGTCCGTCATAAGGGCGACGTCTTGGGTAGTCCGCCGATCAACTTTGATGCAAAGTTCAGTATTGTTGGTTGTCGCAAAATATTACGGTGGGGACTCGATGGGAGACAGCCCACCCACTGCCGTGATCACGACCCCCTTGAGGATGGGCTCGTCTGTACTGTTGGAGCGATTGGTGGGGGCATAATCAGTCGTAGCCCACCCTACGGTGCCGTACGAACCCCCTTGTCTAACGTAAAGGCCGAGTGTTCATTTTAAAAAGCTTTGGAAGTAGCTCGTCAGGTAGCTTGGTCGCGGGTTGGTCATTCGTGAGGGCACTCGAGGCCGTGAACAGATAATGGTCACTCTTCTTGAAGACCTTACCAGCTGGTTGCAAGATTGTATGCCCTGACTTTTCCATATGAACCTTTTTTCTCTCGGTATACGAGTCCTGATTCATTGATTTAAGCTCTACCACCGTACAGTGTAGTGTTTGGCGCTCCAATCGAATGGAAAGTTTCCGTTTTTGTGTGGCGATGGCGGGGTTTTCTGGTATAATTCTTCCCCGACCAGTACATTATTGTGCGGGTTGTCTCGAAAGAGCAAGAATGCGGGCTACGGTAGAGATCGAACACTTTTTGGCTAAAACGTTTTCTTAGTGACGGGGCTCCTTAACCCAAATCGGCAGAATTTTATCATTGTGTCGCAGTATTTTCCATTGTATAATTAGGCTTTGCGATTGTTCATCGGGTAGTGTTCTGGTTCCCCTCCAACACCCGTTTTTGGGTAGGGTATAGAGCTCCCAAAGTGACCACCCACAGAAACATCACGGTTTCACCTATACCGTAGCCCGCATCAAAGGGTATATGGTTTGCCGACGGCCTGTGGCCGGGGGGATTTTCTTGACCTACGACTGTAGAATGTCGGCTTGGTTTTCCGGCATTTAGGCGTGAATGGCGTAGGAGGGGTGTGGCGCTCTTTAATTGAAAGCTATTACTCGCCTTCCGTTACGCCCAGAGAGAGGTCGTTTTTTTTTTCTGCAGTCGTGCCGTGGAGTCCAGAGGAGGAAATGTTGGTGATGCTTATATGCCTAAGGGGGTTGTGAAGGCATCTGCAAACCGGGATGTTCACCGCCGAATTTGTCGCGGCGACACACTCCCTGCATTGCCCGGCTTGGCGTTACGTTGTATTAGTTCCACCAACATCGTGCAGTCGGAATCCATGGGAGGACGACAGGCCTACAAGGTAGCGAGGTTCAAGTTAACCAGGAACAGAAAGGAACCGTGAGCGAACGGACCGGGGACAGGTTTCGTATTTAGCTGTCGTTGTTTAGGGATGGCGGCCGTGACTTGGTCCTTATGCTGCAGCTGGTGTCATCGGCCTCTCCACCACCTGGCCCGCTATCTTTAAATGGTCGGGGAAATCTTATTTGAGCCGCATGAAAGGGCGGATTGATGTCTGCGGGGTGCAAGGTGTACATGGCTTAAAACGTAACGATCCTGTGAGGTATGACGTAAGCTAGTGGTACCAATCGTAACGAAGCAGAGACAGTCGGGGGTGGGAGTAATCTTGGACAGGAAATATACAGGTCATGTAGGGCGAACGTAGGCCAGGGTCTCTCAGATTGAATCGTATTTTGAATGCGGTACTTTACCATTCGCATTTTTATTCAATCGAGACAACTGAAGTGGTTGTAGGTTTAGAACCCGGCCGGTATCATAGTAACGAGAGGTGAGCCATACAAGCGAGAACGAGATATTAGCTGGGGGCTGTAATATAGATGCATGTGGTCCTGGAAATGAAAATATCTTAGACGCCACAGAAACAACGACAACACAAATCGAATCACACATAATCAAGTAACGTTTTGTCCGTACACGCAGTTACGGACTCCTAAAGCTCGGTAACCAAAAAAGGGGGGAATTATGGTAAAGTGTTTTCGTCGTTTCAGAGTTGGTGATATCGGGTAGAGTATAGCAGGATAGAGTTGAAGGTATACATGCTGTCGGTTTCTCTGACCACGTGACGTGTCGACAAAGGTGCCCACGCGGATGGCAAGTAAGGCGAGGGCAATCGCTAGGAACGTGTGGGCGCGACCATATTTCTCACCTTGTGGCGAACAAAGTACCGACAAATACACAAGATAGATCAACTCCTGTTTGTATCAACTTCCTGGCGGGTGTTCAACAAAGCTTGGGACATACACACCGCTTAAACCGTCTCTTTGGGAAGATGGTTTCGAGACCCGTCCTGGTAAACACATCACTTTGGGTTTAATTGCACTCTTCCCCCGCTAGTGTAAATATCAGCTTTGAAAGGGGTTGGAGAGGGCGTATCATCTTCCGTGAAATACATACGGTGCCGTTGTTCGGAACGTATGTCCAAACCGCCACGTCCCTTACGCCCGCTCTTGCGACGATTGTTCCAACCGGTATTGTAAAGCGCGTAGCCAGGTTGTCGAGCGCTATATAGAAACCCCTTAGGCCCTGGTCAACCCCTCACACAGCCAGTTTCGCCGTGGTGGTTTCTACTCAGCTGGTTATTTATTGTCCATTGAACCCTATATATCATTCACGCATGATGCTATCCTTATCGCACTGGTCATGCGGGTGAATTGCCATCGATAGCACTTTCGGAAGGCTCACCCAACGCTGACGTCGTTGGTTTCGTATTCGAGGAATCTATACGAGAAACCTGGCCCCACATGTATGTGAAGACCGATATGTTAAATGTTATTTGAAGGGACCTGGTACACAGCTATGTAGACGTAGGCCAGAGCCCATTCATACTGGGTTTTCGGTGCATTGCCGTGTTATTGCGGATCGTCCCTCACCTTCGCCGGCTGCTCCTCACAGAAGTACGAATCTATTTTTGTGAGAAAATATATCGAGGCATTTCGCGGGGTACGCTACTCATATCCAAAATGGGAATTGCAGTTGATTGGAAGCACAAGATCCCGCACATCAACAGTGTCTAGAACGGTCGGGCCCGAATGGGCCGACACCAATGCAGACATAACCACGATTTGATTCAAGGCCAACAGTCATGGTCGGAACAAGAATGGCGGGGCATTCAGTGTTTTTTCGGCACACCTGGAAACGGGTGCGCACTAAGGTAGCTCCTCAAGGACCCACCTTGTCCTCGTAGGCAAGACAGACGCTTCTTCTGACCAGTGTTTGTTGATTACGTAAACAAAAACACAATAACACGTTGTTAGCGGTGACGGAAGTGTGTGTTACTCTTAGCTTGGCGGTGTTGAAGAACAATCTTACTGCACTAAACGTATACCCGCCACCCCCTACACACAATACATGACGCTTGGGTTACAGGGTTAGAGTTCCTTGGTACCACCTTGCCCTCGGCGCATACCGCCAAAAGGTGAATTATCTCGACCCAGGTAACGCCGTTCAGCTGGTCAGCTGTTTCGCACGGATCCACATGTTCTGTTTTTTACTTTTTCGTGGTTCGTGTCGTGGCCCGCAGCATTTGGCGACATGCCGCGACACGTAGGGTTAGCGACACTCGCCGCGACGCGTCGTGAGGTGTCGCGGCATGCCGCCACATGTCGCGGCGTGCCGCGACAGCGTACGTGGCGTGTCGCGACATGTCACAACACGTGTCACGAAAACGTCAAATAATGTACATCCCTAACTGAAAACAATCAACTGCAGTCTTGACGACGGTTACGTTTTCCTCGCGCACAACAGGTCGACTTGTCTGCTTGCGCACTATCGACGAATGTATCCTGAAAACACTAGAGCAAGGTAACTGGAGTTTCTTTAGACCCTGGAGCACGGCTGATATCCAATACACGGTGCACTTATAGATTCCCCTCAACCTGAGGTAGATGCTGTGCCCTCGGTGATATTGCTTAGCCACTTCTCCACCTGATCATTCGTCGAAAGTCTTTGTCAGAGCCAGCGGGCCGTACGGTCAAAAACAAAACAACACAGCAGTAGGTACATATATACAACCCTGGTTACAAACGCACGACGGCTTGCCCGGTCGACCAAACCAAACCGGCCAGGAGCTAGCCTTTTGCGTGGTAAAGCCGCTGGTCCCTATGCCACGGATCAACGTTGTCACCATATGCCACGGTGGTACTACATTGCCCGTGCGGAACGTGCGCGTCGGTTGTAAAAACGCTTGCTCGTGTCTTGAAAGCGCTCCACTCCAAATGCCAGGGCTTTGCAGATCAACGGGCACCACGCGCATCAGACCTGCGTCTTCGCATGCACTCACCGGGACTTTCTTCATTTCATTATGGAAGAGGTAAACATGAAAACGACATATACTGCTTTTTTCACGCTAGTGCCAACGACGGCATGATTATGAAATGACGTCGAGTACTCGCGAACAACGCCGCAATGTTCAGACTACTTGTGCCCCAAATGGCCTACTCGTACGAACTGTGTTCAGCGGGACGTTCGGCGTCAACACTAGACATGTTAACGCTGGAAAAAGTTAGTTCTGGCATAGACGAGATGCCTTTAAAACTCTACGTCAACTGTCCTGCCAGCAACAACGGCGACAGCGCGGAGTGGCGACTTCTTCATCTACGGGGAATCAGTCCGACCACAGTCGGGGCCTATCACCGGCTAGAAACAGTAGATTCCCGTTTAACGCCTGGTATGTTGCTAGCAGAACACTCGGATCTAGAGAGCAGTTATTACCGCGATGACGGCCACCTCGCAAGTGATACACAGAACCGTCAGTGAGAAGCGACTGTTGAGTGCAGTTGACTGCTGCATCCCATTCGCCTGTTTATTATATGTCTTTCGAAATACTTTGCCATAGTCGGTTTTTGAGTCGTGGGAGAGAGAGATTCATCCCCTCGGCCAGATACTTATATCGCAGCTTGCTGCAACCTCCCAGGTATCTGGACCACCCAATTTTTTACGGCTTCTCTCTCCCCACTATAGTATCGGCCGAGTTCCTAACTATTAATAGTACGGCCTACAGTTGTCTCGGATGACCAAGCCTCCAATGGTACGGTACCGTTCGACTCCTCAATCGAATGAAAGCGAAACAAAACGGAAAGCAAAGCATTCCGGGACCCCGGCTACTTTTACCCCGCCTCTCCCCCCTCCCCTTCGAAATAAACAATGGGAGGGTGGGGCGGCAGAAAAAGAGCAAAACTTCCTGGCGTGACTGACCACCCAGCGACTACCCCACGTGTGCTCACGCTTGCAGCGGGGACCTCGTGCGTGCATGCGCCCGACGTGGGTATGATCACCTGCTCGTGGTGCCTTTCTTTAACATATTGGCTAGGTGCAGGTCCTTCAAATCTCCAAAACCAATCATACTGTATTCCATTCCCAGATTCACACAACCCTCATTATCACTACCAATAAACCCTGTTTTGTTGGTTACTCCGGTTGCGGGAGCCGTTGCGTCGTGTACGCACAAAACTACCCTTTTATTACGAAATAGTCGACTATGAACAACGGGTTTCACCCCCGAGAGTAACTACAAACGACACAAACCTAAGATACAAACCAAACAATGCAACTCCATTTCGTAGGGGCGGTATTATTTACCGCGTACGCCAAACTTTCACTGCTAGACTGGTGTTCGGGGAAGAAACCAGTCTACTCTCTGAACCGCTCGTTGTCTGAGCAGACTCAGATGTCGCGGTGATGACCGTCTTCCGAATGAGAGTCTCAAGGCTCCAAACAGCGAGATAGGCAATCGTCTACCGAACGGACTAAAGGTCAGACTTCAGCGCCACTCCTGAAAGCCACCTGTAAGGCGTCCGCTGCGGGGGGTTTCCATCACCGGTATTCGAACGTCGCCGAAGACGAAGGAACTATACAGACCAACATGTTCGACTCAATTTGAATTTTTTCAAAAGAAACACTCTGTTTTAACGTGCAGGGAGGGGCCCCTTACAGCCCCGTACGATGAGCTTTCAGCGCGTCTCTCGCTGGGCACCATTCCGAGAGTGTAGAGGAGCCCGTTCTCGAGAGGGCCGTGAGTTCGGCAGTGGGTAGGCTGCTTCCCATGAAGCCCCCACCGCGATTCCTGTGTGCATCCCTCTACCTTGCAGATTGCTCGGAAGTTGACGACGGGCCAGCTCAATATGTCCCCCTTGTGACGGGTGCATGCAGTGGCCGCAACATCGCTCAGCGCACCCCACGCTGGCCGCCTAAGGCAATCTTGATGTGAGCAACGTCTAGAAATTAAGTTTACCATGCCCTCTATAGCATGCTCCTTGCAAAACTCCGCCGCGTTGCTACCTTTGTAATTGAAGGACGGAAACTTGGCGCAAGCGGCTTCGGTGCAACACACGGGACGGGCAACAACATTGCCATCCCTAGTGTGTTGCTTGCAGTACGGCGCCGCCTTGCCCTCGACATCGAATGTTGGTGGGTGCTTGCAGGTCGCATGTAAGCATCGAACATTCAATACGTCCACCATGCCGTTTTTGGCATGTTGCTTGCAGAACCTCGCTCGTTTTCTGCCCCCGACGTCGAACGCCGGGAGGATTGAGCAGGAATCATGAGAGCAACGCCTGCCGCACACGTTCACCATGCCATCCTCAGCGTGTATCTTACAGTATGCTGCTGTCTCGGAGCCGTCAAAATTAAAGCTCGGTCGTCTCGCGCAGGAGTCATGTAAGCAACGAGCCCTATGAACATTCACCATGCCAGTTTCAGCATGTTGCTTACAGTACGCCCCCGTCTCCCTACCCTGGACATTGAAGTTGGGTCGTCTAGTGCAGGAGTCATGTAAGCAACGACGACTACCAACAAAAGCTACCATGCCATCATGAGCGTGTCGCCTGCAGTACGTGGCTCTTTTGCTGCCCTCGAAGTTGACGACCGCAAGCTCCGAGCAGGAATCATGGGAGCAACGTCTGCCGCGCACGTTCACCATGCCATCCTCAGCGTGTCTCCTGCAGTATGCTGCCGTTTCGGCGCCGTCAACATTAAAGCTCGGTCGTCTCGCGCAGGAGTCATGTCGGCAGCGCGCCTTACGAACATTCACCATGCCCTCATCAGCGTGTTGCTTGCAGTACGCTCCCCTCTTGCAACCCTCGACGTTGAAGGTCGGCCGCTTCCTACAGCAGTTATGTGAGCACTTCATGCTTAGAACATGTATCATGCCTTCGCCGGCATGGTGTTTGCAATACCTGGCGGTCTTGCTGCCCTCCACGTTGAACTCCGCGAGCCTCGAGCAGGAAATATGAGAGCAATGCCTGCTGCGCAGTTTCACCATGCCGTCCTCTGCATGATGCTTGCAATACGCCTTCGTATCGCTGCCTTTGAAATTAAAGCTCGGTTGCCTGCTGCAAGATTCATGTGAGCAACGCGTGCTCTGAACGATCACCATGCCCTCATCAGCATGTTGCTTGCAGTACACTCCAATTTTGCTACCTTCGAGATCGAAGCTTGGTCGCCTCGTACAGGAATCGTGTCTGCAACGCCTGCTGCTCCCGTCCATCATGCCGTCCTGAGCATGCGTTTGGCAGTACGCAGCGGTCTTGCTGCCGTGGGCATTGAAGCTCAGTGGCCTCAAGCAGGATTCGTGTGAACAGAGAATGGTACGAACGCTCACCTTGCCACCACCAGCATGGTGCTTGCAGTACGTCCCCTTCTTGGTATCTTCGGCGCCGAACTGCGGTCGCTTCGTGCAGGAGCCATAAGAGCAACGAGTGTTGAAGATGTCAACCATGCCGTCCTCTGCATGTTTCCCGCAGTATAAGGGTATCTTTCTGTCAAGGACGTTGAACGCCGGGAGTCTCGTGCAGTTATCATGCGAGCAACGCCTGTTGCGCACGTCCACCATGCCATCCTTAGCATGTTTCTTGCAGTACTTCCCCTTGTTGCTGCTCTGGACATTGAAGCCCGGCGTCGTCGTGCAGGAGGTGTTTGAGCACTGCTTGCGGCGGATATCAACCATGCCGTCCTCAGCATGGTTTCTACAATACATCGCCTTATTGCTGCCCTCGACGTTAAAGCTCGGTTGCCGCATGCAGGATGGGTGAGAGCAAAGCCTGCTGCAAACGTTCATCATGTCATCTTCAGCATGTTGCTTGCAGTATTTGCCTACCGCGTTGCCTACAAGATTGAAGTTTGCTTGTTTCGAGCAGTCATCGCGTAAGCAAAACACCATTTTCGTCAGCGATTGCGGCAGCGGATAGACACCTGAGACACATCAGCCGAGCGGGTGGACATAGGAAAGAAGGCTTGAGCTGGACGATTCAAATCGGCCACACGTGGCACCGCATTTTGGAATAGCTGATACCGAGGCTCTTGCAACCGCGGATGTTCGACAGTTTCGGTAGGACGACATATTTACTATATATCTACTCTAGTTGGAGCATTAGCCCCTCGTTTAGAACAAGGGAATCGTGCGTGCAAACACAACATACGGTAGCGCCTTTCCACCCTATTGGTAGAATTTCATGCCCGGCTGCCAAACGTTGCCGTGCGCAGGACGCCCTTTCAAGCGGGACGCTGTCTGAGTTGTTCCGCATAAAACGTTGACCGGAGAGCAGGGTATTGGAAGGTTTCGTGTCTGCCATGGTTTTGTCTTGCTGGTTACATGCACGACCGTTAACATGCACGATTTCATGGTATTGATCAACGGAGTACCTGCGGCGTGTACACGCAAGCACCACCACCATGACATCGTGCATTTTGCATCATGGCCTACCAAAGAAATCAGATACAGGCCTCGGTGCGGTGATTGGTCGTAATGAGGTACAAAATCGTTGCAATAGTGTCATAAAACGCCTGTTATTAGGAGTTAACGCCATATAGGGTGATACTACTTATGATGGGCGACACGGTAAGCAGCGTTCGGGAAACGTCGACTTACCATTCTATATATCCGGGCGACCACCTACATCTTCGACGGTAGGAGTAAATCAAGTATGCTGTTAAGTCGGCATTTAGAGGCCATTCGGAGTCAGCGTCGTCGCGCTTGAATAGAATACTATTAATAAACAAAAGGCCCACGCGCTATAGAGGGGTTAATTGAGCCTCGACAAACTGCACGTCTCGCTCAATGCTGAGACACTTTACAAAGGCTGAACCCATATGCGGAAGAAACAGGTGCATCACCAGCAGGGTATTTCCATGTGAAGTAAATGAGAGATGAGCTAGTCTATGTATATGTATCGTAGGGGACGAAGTCGGTACAACCCTCTCTGTCCTTGGACATTGCGTGGTACCGCCGATAGCTTCGTACAAACAACGGCGTGCACACGGTAGGGTGAAGCACATTTTTTTACGAGCAATCAACCGTCAAAACCCCGGGTCGCAGGAAGTATCTTCAGTGCGGACAGGTGTTTCACAGTTCGGCAGGTGTTCCGATTTTCGGTCAATATCCCACCGACGGGTTTCCAAACGAATCTGCGTCCCACACGAACGTTTCGCGAAATAGATAAAACAGGGTGGATCAAGCCGAGCACTCGAATTGCACGTCATAAACCACAGCACGAGGCATCCACCGGTGTCATTGATATGCACCACAAAACGTAGTCAAATGTATACACTGCTGTACACGACGCAGCGCACTGCAGAAATCAGAGCTGGTGCTTTTGTAGACAGCGCGACAGAGAAGGCGCTACTCTCAATTTCCACATGCGCCACAAATCAGTGCTGAATTACCCTGGCGTTGGTATGAACCTTTGCTGCTGAGGTTCCGTCCTTTGGGCGGTTTCCCCCCCCTCGCCAACTAGTTTTTCGTTGCGGCCTTTCGAGGCCAGGAGACAGCACTTGCACTATCTCCTCCGTCTTCGTAGTACACATGATCATTTAGGTAAACGCAGAACATCAACTGTAATCAATAGTGCCACCAGCATTTTGATGTACCGGTACTTGATCCATTTGTTAAATACGATGCATCAATGCGTCGTTTACAGCACACACACACACTTTTAGAGATCGAATGACACAACAAGCACATCTCGTCGTACCCGACACGCCGCTAAAAAGTAGTTGATATAGAGCTACATATGTCGTGCCAAATTGACAACGGCCACGGGTTTACGTCTTTCGATGTAGTATCGACGCATGAAATGTACTGACCACAGGAGGTGTATGTTGCAACCAGTAGATACATTAAACTTGTAAAGTCACAACTTGTACATATATACGGCCATATCATTCAAGAATACATGTTTCCCCGACTGAATGCCACCAGGATAATGATCGCATGTGCCACTGGAGCATTAAAAATATCAGCCTTGCGCCCGAGCCACGAGAGACCGATAGCACAAACGGGGACAGATCAGCATTATCCTGTATGTAGTCCTTGGCTGCAACAATCACGAAATGCGACCGCTGACCTTGTGGCCGGCGCACGGGCGGCATGGGGGGGGGGCGTGCTCATGTGCTGCTTGCCTTGGCCATTTGACCATTCACCACGCAAACCATTCGAGATGAAGCACCAGGCGCGGGGGAAGTACTTCAAGTTCATGCATGGCCGTAGTAGTCGTATGAACATAGATCTTCTCATCCCTACCATGCCGGGATGGAGCATGTTGGATGTTCACCCACCAGACAGACATCGCTAGCACCAAGCACGAAGCGCCGTGCGGTGTTGGGCGAGTCCCATGAAAGGTGAGCTGCATCCTACTCGAAATCGATTGTGGGGCGCACTTACAAATGGATGACAGCTTCAATAAGTTAATTTAATTTGTGGTGTTGCGACTTCCGGAGACAGCAATGGGAGCGCTAGGGGCTCTGGCGGTATTCACGATCCTCTCTCCTTCTATGCACGTAGAATACCGTAAAGCACTGGGTATAAGACACCACAGCCAGCAGCACCTCAGACAAATTGAACAGCTGATCTTCTCGACAACAGAGGAGGTGCAAATGCCGAGAGGTTCTTCTATGAAAATATCTCGAAGTTTTTACAACTCAAATGGGACGTTCAGTGTGCCGCCCTTGGTTTGAACAACATCAGATAGGAAATCCATCCAAGGAGGCGTGTTTTTGTTCGCGTGTGCTATATACCGTGCTAGCGTTGGGCCTCTCGTCCGTCACGCTCGCCACATTTCTAGAGCCGTCCGTCCCACTCGCTCAGTACGCCGTACATTAGACCAGTCTTTCCACTATTCAAGGGACATGCTGCTGTATGATCGCTCTCATACGCATTGTGAAATGTGCTTCGCCGCTCTGGCAAACCTCACCATCAAACAAGCTAGGACAAATGCGGTGGTGTTTGGATTGATTTCATTCCTAGCGATGCGCGCCAGCAAATTAACTTTGGGAATCCTTCGGATTGTCCAGGTTACGTTTGGAGGGCGCAGGACGGATGCTATCTGGATGCAGGTGCACCATGTGTTTTCTGAGGGTGGTGACTTGAGGAGCTTTACATCTCACCCAAAAACTAATTTCGGAGCAGACTAAAAGTGCTAAGGGCCCGAATTAACGAGTATAAAATAAATTAAATTTGGAAAAAATAAATTCAAAGTCGCTTTTCATTGGTCAACACACGCACCAGCACCAAATATGATGCCCCACGATCCTAATCTTTGGGGCTGGTGCGTGTGTTGACCAATGAAAAGCGGATTTGAATACATATTTTTTTCCAAATTGTTTTTTTTTTCCTTCTTGTTAAAACGGGCCCTAACCGATGTACAATCCCATGGCTAAACTATACGACGAACGATATCGCAACACAAAAGGAAAGACGAACGAGTTTGGGTGAAGGAGTTCGACCATCCAGAAGGCGTTTCAGCCAAAACGTGCTACGTCTATCGTAGTATGCGTCTCATAGTCCGGGCGAGATAACGTCTACGTGGGATCAAGGTGCCAAGCGGGAGTTTGATGAGGGGCGTTTAGAAGCAGATTTCTGTGAGCAAGCGTGTGATACGTTCTTGGTCTCAGTGTGTACCTGTTTTATACCCTATCACGATAGTGCTTCGCTGAACTATGCCCGAGCGCTGCCGGTACAGCGGACGAAAAACAAACAAGCAAGCAAACAACAAATAGGGTCCCCACACTCAGGCACAAAAACAATAAACCACGTGCCAACCGACCCACCCACCCAACCAACCAGCCATCTCTACCCACGCACCAGTTCATCGACATACTCACCAAACGACCCACCCACCCACCATCGACTACAACAGCAGTACGTACAACAGTAGATGTGTACCCAGTTCGTATGCAGCAGCGCCATGGCGTAAGAACCCCATGTTGGTCCAGAAGCACACAACGAAACACGCCAAGCGCCCATGCATAGACAAGAACCCACTCGCTCACCCACCGACCCACCCACCACCCAACCAACCTACCCACGACGTATCACAGCAGTACAGCACGAAATACAACCGTATATCCGGTACTTGAGGAGCAGTTCGCTACGTAGTGCTCCCGTATCATTATATTTAATATGGAAGTTCCTGCTTTTTTACCACCCCCCCCTACCCCCTACAAAAATGTTAGTGTATTTATAGGTTGGGTTGGCGTCCGTTGGCGACGACGCCGTAAAATACGCCTCTCACTGCGTGAGCTAGACAACCAGGGTACCGTGTTTGTTTTTTTTTGGCGGTCACCAAAGCTGGCTGTCGAGTTAGATTATTTCTGCGGGGTGGAGAACCTTTGCTCCGCACAAGGGGAATGGTCGTATCACGTAGTGTTAATATGGTAAGGCATCCGCGAGGCAGTTACATAGTAAAACCCATTGCTGTCTCTGGAAGTGACCACACCAGAAATTAAATTAATTCGTTGGAGGCAGTCGTCCATATGCAAGTCCGCCTCAGAGGCGATTCTTAGCAGGATGCAGGTCACCCTCCATGCGACTCGCCCAACACATGACGGCGCTTCGCGCTTGGTGCTAGCAATGTCTGCCTGGTCGGTGAAAACCCGAAATGCTCCGTCCCGACATTGTAGGGATGCGAGGGTTTATGGTCATACCACTACGGCCATGCATGAAAATGAAGTACACCGCCCCACATACCTCAGGGAGCGGGCGAGCGAGCGAGTCGTCCCCGGGAGAACAACTATTTATCCCCCCGCTCGCCGAGATTGGCGACCAAACTCGTTATTTATCCGGAGTCGTAAAAATATGTCGTGTGCGTGCGGGGTGGGACCAACCCGCGGTCGGTACCGTGGGGCCCTGTGTTCCGAGGGGTTGGTATAACGAACCAATCTTAAAAGTTCCAAATTACATCAACAGCGACGACGACCGCCGAAGCGTACTATTATATTAATAATAAGGATAACTGTTTTTTACAGCAGTCGTACGTCAGGTCGCTCCGGTGGTCTTCTAGTAGTGCATACCCTCGAAAACTGTTGCAGCGTTAGTGCCATGGATTCGATTCTCCGTTCAGAGTTGATATTTATCATCGGATGGCATGACTACGAGAACGCATGGTACAGCGCAGTATGCACAATTGGACGCGAGTGGACGCCCGAGGAAAGTACTCAATCCTTCCCGCCATAAAATTGTCCATAGAACCGTAATGGGGAGGGGAGAGAAGATCCTACTAAACGTACGTGCACCCTTATCTGAGTTACGACTATTGAAGGCAGGGAGCACGCGCTAGAAGCGCGAAGAAAATACATGTACGTAATGAAAAGTAAAATACTGGGAAAAAAAAGAAGAAGGACCTGGTTAAGTCGTTTCAATAATGTGTACACGTACACGTACCGAGCTGCACTTAGTGGTTGCATATATTCGCAGTGGAATTGTGGTGAAAGTTTCTTGGGAGACAGCGAAAAAAAAGAGTACTGATGAAGAGCGGCAGGAACAGTAGTTGAAAAAAAACAAAAACAAAAACTGTCGGTGAGTAAATAACAACAAAAAACGGTTGGAAGCCTAGTACTGTACAGAACACATTTACAGGTGTCAAGACAGCAGTAGCCCCCCCCCCAAAACACGAGGCCATCTTATACGGAAACTGAAAATTGACGTTTTCAGTTTTCAAAACCGATCATCAACCTAGGGCCACATCTTACGGATGATTTATGAAAACGGAAAAAGAAAGTTTTCAGTTTTCAAACTAGATTGTCAACCTTACGGGCTTGAACGTGGATCCCTTTCCGATCACATTTTTCAAATATCAATTTGAAGTCGACCTCCACTCGAAAATGGAGCCCCATTTCCGATCGAGATCATGATTGAAACTGCGATTGGATTTTGAATCGTGATGGGTTTCCACACATCGTTGGAGGCAACACGCGTTCAAATGTACCGGAAACAGCAGTTAAGTACGAGTACAAGCCGCGTCTGTCTGCCAAGCAAGCAGAAAAACAAGTGTACTGCTACTGCTTGCTGTGCCACGCTCCCCACCCGCGCGTGCGTCAGACATCACCACAATTCGATTGGATCGGATTGTGATGGTGTCGGCCACGAGAGCCTTTCAACTCCTCTTGCAGCTGCGACGGAGGCTTTCATCTAGCATGAAAGCACAACTTTTTATTTTGGGGAGCGGCCAAAAACAGGTAAACCTGGTCTGTTCGGGGCCAAAAACAGTACATACTTGGGTAGGGTGTTTGGGTGTGTGTTCTTATATATATATGGTACGCATGTCCGAGTATAAATGCTAGGACATGTTTTTAGTTGTGAGCTGCTGTGATTGCGACGATTCTACGAAAGGCACGAGCGAGTATCTGGAATCACAATCACTAACAACTGCTGTTATGGCTGGGGCATAATGTGGACAAGGACCTTTTGCCAAGTAACATAGTCAGGCACGCATCGTAGCACGTACATAGCAATAAGTGGAAGATACCTCATACTTACTTGCAGGTCGTGTATCAGGAACCGCTTCGCGGTGACCGCACAAAGCTCCGGCGTCGAACGATAGACCAAGAATACCACCTCAATTTCAGGACTGCCGTCGGTGGCCATGGCGCTAGTGCTGTAGCTCTTATCTTGGTTGGGCTGTTCGGTGTTACTTGCCAGGTTAATTACCCGGTGGCTCGATCTTCTCATTATTGTCGATTTCAAGAGTTTTTCCATTGTTTTAGTGCCTGCCCGGTGGCTACGTATACGAGTACCTGCTGTGAATAGTACGAGGAACAAATGCCTGCTGCTGTGTTCTCCCTCCTCAGCTTGCGACACCCCTGGTATTCCAAGTCAACCACAATCCCGAAGGGAAGCCTTGTATCTCGTACTATTCTGGTGGAGGTGTGCAGGCAGATATGATTGTCGCTTGAGTACCGTGGTGCGAGATGCGAAGGGAGGAGGGGGTCTTCGCGTACGTCGGTATTTGAATAGAGGGCATAGTGTGGAACTATGAAGGACCTCTGATTGGCATAAAAACGACAAAAACAAACAGGTAAACGTCACGCAGAGTAGACAAAATCAGGTGTACCTGGGTTTTAAAGAGGCAAAAACAGGTACAACGAGTTTTGGACTAATGACAGGGCACGTGGGGGGGGGGGTGTACTCATGTTGTGCACGGCCGTAGTCATATGACCATAGACCCTCGCATTCCTACAATGCCGGGACGGAGCGCGTTGGGTGTTCACCAACCAGGCAGACATTGCTTGCACCAAGCGCGAAGCGCCGTGGGGTATTGGGCGAGTCGCATGGAGGGTGAGCTGCATCCTGCTAAGAACCGCCACTGAGGCGGACTTGCATATGGACGACAGCTTCAATGAGCTAATTTAATTTCTGGTGTGGCCACTTCCGGAGACAGCAATGGGTTTTACTATGTAACTGCCTCGCGGACGCCTTACCATATTAACACTACGTGATACGACCATTCCCCTTGTGCGGAACAAAGGTTCTCCACCCCGCACAAATGATCTACTCGACCGCCAGCTTTGGTGACCGCCAAAAAAAAAAAAAAACGGCACCCTGGTTGTCTAGCTCACGCAGCGAGTGGCGTGTTTTACAGCGTCGTTGCCAACCGACGCCAACCCAACCTATAAACATATCATATATCTATAGGGGGAGTGACAGGGCACGTGGGGTGTGTTTTTGACTTGATCTCAAGTGTGTACTTGTTTTTGGCCGCAAACGGACCGAGCATACCTGTTTTTGGCCGCTGCCCATTTATTTTCCCCAAGCACCACCACAACTTGTCTCGTCGAGAGGGCAGTCGATCTCTGGGAGAGAGGTGTGTTTGTTGACGAACGAGGAACACAGGCAGCGAGGAGGAAAATACAACTTCTAACGACACCCCTCCGTCGTGTTTTCCGTTGTCCCGGCCACCGTCGGGTACAACGAATCTGCGCTGCGTGCTCCAGTGCGACGATCACCTCGACCACCCGTAGTCCAGGGCAGCAGCGAAATATTTCGGACAAGCTTTCGCGTACAAGTATATACGAGTACTGTCTTCGTCGTACTGCTGTTGTACACTCTTCGTCACAAGTTGCTGTCCAGAAATAATTATCGATTCTTGGGTCATGATAAGGTTGTGAACTGAAAAAATCTTGTTTGGTTTTGACGCTCGATAATTCCTCAATTTTTCTGTTTTCAGAAATCATCCGTAAGATATGGCCTTATGGATCTGAAAGTGGGTCCTTTTCCGATCAACATTTTTTATCATCATTTTCAAGCCCGCCTCAACTCTGACATGAAGCCATATTTCCGATCAAGATCGCGATCATAACCGCGCTTAGATTTGGCATCGTGATGGGTTTACACACGTCGTTCGAGGCAACACGCGTTCAAATGTACCGGAAATAGCAGTTGAGTAAAGCAACAACACGTGTTCGGCTGCTGGCTGTGCAACGCTCCCCCCCCCGCGCGTGCCGTAGACATCACAATTCGATGGGATCGGATTGTGATGGTGTCAGTCACGAAAGCCTTGCAACCCCTCTTGCAGCTTGGACTGCGGCGTCCGCCAAGCAAAATCACAACGTGGCTCGTTGAGTGGGCAGTCGATCACTGGGAGAGAAGTGCTTGTTGATGAACCTACACAGCGAGGAGGAAGACACAACTTCTAACCCTATCCCTCCGTTGTGTTTTTCATTTTCCCGGCCATCGTCGGATACCATGCTTCTGCCCTTCGTGCTCCAGTTAGACGAACACCTCTGCCACCCGTAGTCCAGAGCGGCAGCGAAATATCTAGGAGGCGCTTTCGCGTACGAGTATATGTAAGTTATGATTGTTAAAGTTTCGTATTTTTAAAACAAAATCGCTTCGTACGAGCACCTTTCGGCAAAACGCTAAGTTCCCCGACACAGAAAGTCCGGCCAGACACGCTGGTCGAGGTTTGAGCTCCATCCGAGCACTGTAGCTCGCGTGGCGATCGCTCAAAGATGTTTTTCAGCGGGAGTGGATAAGACGATTGCCTGGGTTCTCCGCATGAGGCCTTAAATTGTATGTACGTACCAGTAAATAAGAATGACCTGTTGTTTGTCCTGCTTTTACCAGCTGATCATGAGCACACATGAGAGCCCAGACATATCGGTTCACGACAGGTAGACATCAGAACATGCTGAGAAGCACAACGTTACAACTCTGCATGAGCACCAGCAGGAAACACCGTGGGTGGGTGACACACTCATCTGTGCTGTACTGCTGTGGCTAGCTGTGTCTATCGGAGCCTGCGGCCCGTAATCCACAATGTCTCTTCATGTTGTGATGATGTGTGTGACTGATCCATGCTCACTCTGGCCAGAAATGAAATGGCCATTTGATCAAATTGGAGTACCTAAACTGTCCTTATAGTTTCGATGTTTTGTGCTCCTTCCCCGAATCTTACTCCAGGAATCTACGAGACATCAGACAACATGCAACGAACACAAACGAGATCACAGCCCGGCCTAGAAGCACAAGCAGCAGACGTTCCCGTGGCAGGTCCGCCGTGTACTGCTGTGGCTGTTAGTGGCTGCTTTATCGGAGGCTTGCAGCCGTCATCAGCAATCACCACCACACCTCTCTCTGTCTTCTGCGCTGCTGCCTGCTGCTGTGCTTGCATGATGTATGTGCGGCCTGTCGTGCGTCTGGCGCTCGCCGCGACAAATAATAGTGTACCGTTTTTTGGGCAATCAACTTTTGGTAATATAGTCAAATGGTCACCATGACCGATTTTGGACGTGAAGGGTTGAGTTCGATCCTCGCAGAGATGTTTGTTTTTTCAACATTTTTTAGTATTGTACGTATAAACCCAGACCCCACATATACAAGGCAGGCAGCAAACAAAAACCAAGTGGATATCTTAGGCAAGGGTGGGCGAGAGTTTCAGCCCCTTCTTTGGTGTGCATCCTTTTCTACTCCTTCTGCAAATATGATCCAACTACTACTGTACGAGTACTGTTTGTGTCCCATGTGTCACGTGTGCGTGCGTGTGCGAGTGTGCCGTGTGTCATGCATGTGTATGCAGCGTGTCACGCTTGGAGTATTTTCAAAACATTTTTGTCGGGAGTCCTCGGTTTTGTGTGGGATAGACCTTCCTTACCTTAATCCACAACAATTAAATATAAACAAATATGATGAAAAAAATTGGCGGGATCATTAACACATATCTAAGAACGATCGAGTCAATGATAACGGTTCCACCATACTTCCGAGTATGTTTTATCCCCAAATATGCAGGTGCAGTTCTAAAAAGGTCTACATCTACGTATGTACAGTAGTATGCAGATATTTGTATTACGTAACGTCGTATTTATGTGCTATACAATATGATATGTGTATGATACAATATCGCTGTTGTTCTAGTAGGTTTTCGATTCGTCCTTACGCCACTCCCGTGGGCACGTCCCGGAGGGGAACCTTGTATACGCGTATGAGTACGGTCTTCCTCGTGCTGCTGTTGAACATCAATTCTGGTCACAACGTGCTGTCCAAAAACAATCTCAACACTTTGGTCATGATAGGGTCAAGGACTGAAGAATTATCGTTTGGTTTTGGCGATCGGGAATTCCCCAATTTTTCAGTTTTCTTAAATCTCCCGTAAGAGATGATGTGGGTTCTCGGCCGATCAAGTGGCTCGTGCGGTGTCTTTTAGACTTAATTTATGGTTGCACGTCGGTTGCATCCGTTGTAGAGTGATAACAGGCAAGGTAGCCCGTTATGTTGCTGCCCTGTGCAAAAACACTAACATCGCCGTATTTTCCACACGACGAGCAAGTACTTGACACATAATCTTCACCCACACTTCCATTCCCAATACAAGTTCGCAGTCTTGGACCTATGCCACTGGGAAAGCAAAGTTGGAAATCGATCTTTGAAGTATTCGCCTTGAATTTTCAGGCTGAAGATCCGCTCGTACCGCCGTTGTGGGAAAAAAGGGGAAAAATGCTTGATTTTTTTCTTATTTTTTTCAAACGGCTGCAGGCGGCGCAATTTGCCTTTTCTCGTTGCAAATCGTCAACACTCTGATAAAAATCAGCTCGTGCAACGGTAGACCTTCGATCTCGACATAGACTGAGCCCACGGCCAGCCCTCTTCGGGTCGGGCAAGGCCAACGAGGGTAGATGACGGCCTCGAAGGTATAAGGTGGATCCATGGTCTAGGAGGCGAGAGATTGCCGGCGGCATCCTACGCTCTTCTCCCAAACCCGATAAAAAACTATTTTTCGCCATTTGAGACGGATCAAGAAAGTTTGTCATCTGTTTTATGCACACCAGCAGCCAATTGTTTGTTTATCGGACGCCTGGCCAGCGCCCGCCACTAATCACCGGCCATCGTGTGAACACGGTGACCCTAGGATGGGTCGGAGCCCGTCACGAGCGCACCGCGTTCAGAATTAACGATGCAGTCGTTGATTTCGTCGATCCATGTCTGTCGAGGGCTCGAAATCTCGCCGCTTCGAACTAACATTCGCCTGATTTTTTCTCAAGCCGATCTTGTCCCAACATCGGCCTGAGAATTGCCTTTTTCGGGCTTTTCCAAAAGTTGGAAATATTCCGTTTTAAGAATAGGTCCCATAGCAAGCTTGTTCTGGAAAAATCTGGCGGGGATCTTAGGAATTCAAACTTTTTATGGTAACTTTGCTTTCCCATTGGCATATGTCTTAGTCGCTTTCATTTTAAGCGATGCGCGGCAGCGCGGAAATCTTGGATATACACCGTGCATCGAGAGCGAATCCGAGTACGAGTAGTTTATTTCTCACAAGGAGGTGCAAGTATAGCTGGACCCCACCCCACTCTGCTAGCAAAGTTGCTTAGACTTATTTACTTTTGTCATTCTTAGGGATCCCTCATCCCTGCACTCTCAGAGCTCCCACTTCGACACCACCGCCTTTCATTACTTGCTCATTGCTTTCTCTCTTTGTTCCCTATATACGTTAGTTGTCGAGAGGCTTCTTCCTCTTTCAGTTTTGGGTTCATGTGTGTGCCCAGAGAGCACGGCAGCGCGGGCGAGCCCGGCGCCATCGCGGGTACGGGAGGGCGCTGGCCAGTAGAGGGGGGGTCAGAAGGAGCGCGGTCGTCTTTTTCGTTGCTAGGCGTGGCGTGTCCACCGAGACATGAGGGAAGCATGAAGAGTATTCGTCTGCGTTGCTGCTTGCTGTATCAATCCAGTATGTCATAATTATAAAGGTCGTTTATAATTGTAAAATAAAATTCAAGCGGTACTTATTTTTCGGAACACACACCAAATATTTTATTCATAGAGTGACAGCAAGGCGGTTCGAACACCATCATGCTGGAGCGAGCGAACGAGGGCCACGGTGAGCACCGGGCTTCACGCGATGTGGGCCACTGGGCTCACTGGGGCAGAGAGGCAGTAAAGCTCGACCCGGGCCGAATCGATGGCGAGGTGATCACGGGGTGGCTGGAAGCGTCGAGGGTGACAGAACGCGACAGTCGTTTTAACGTTTTTGTTTTTAGAGCGGCGCAATCACGATACAAGTACGAGTACGTATGTCATTCGAAGCAACTGCTGTTGTTGTTGCTTGCGGTTTTTGTTCGAGTACGAGTACGAGTACGAGTATGAGTTCGAGTGCGTATGTATGTACGTATTTCTCAGTTTTGTGGGTTTTTTGTTTTGCATACTTCATAACTTGGCGATCGTGCTGGTGCTGCTGTGCTTTTTCGCTTTCATACAATAAAGTATATACTCGTACAAAGTACGAATTACTGCATAATACAGTCGGTCGCCCCGATGGTCTAGAGGTAACCTCGAACGCTTCTGAACGTTGATGCCTGGAGTTCGAATCTCACGTGGGTCGGACTTTTGAGTTTATTTGCAAAAATAAATATAAAACGGAATCAACTGCTGAGAGCGCCAATTAATAGTAGCGTGGGTAGGCACAATTCGATGCGAGTCGACGAGGGAAGGAAAGGCTGAAGTCTTCTCGCGATAAAAATGCAAGGCAAGAACCGTAGTGGGGGAGGAGGGAGAGGAGCCTACTTTGTGACCCCGGATCTGAGTTACGACTAGGAAGGAGAGAGAAAGGAAGGGCGAAGATAATAAATGGGATGGACAAAAAAAAAAAAAAACAACAACAACAACAACAAAAAAAAAGTGTTGTTGTACACACATACTCACGAAAAATGCACAACTCACACACCCACAGCAGACAGCGCAGCGCCGTGCCGTGAGCCGTGTTGCCGTGCTTTCTATTTCGAACGTACAGCTTTGTCGTCCTGGAGCATGGAGCTATTGTGCACCCCGAGCATGTTTTGCATGAATGTCAAGTCCGCCGTTCCTTTGCTGCACCATGAACCTCTTGGCATTTTCAAGTCTCGGTGCCTGCAATAAATCATGTGGGCCTCTTTTGTGCCCCTTTCCTTGCGCGAGCGTAGCGGGCGGCGTCAGCCGCCCGCGAAGCGGAGCCCTTGTAAGCTGTACCCGTTTACGACTCGTACAACTTTCCAAACGCAAAACCCCAATGTATACCACAGCATATAGGAACACAAAGTCAGGCACTGCGGCACAGCCCGGTTGTAGATGAGCCCAGATCTCGAGCAACACCGAGAGGAGAGTCACTGCTGCGGGAAAGACATTAACTCCGGGGCTCACCTGCTTAGCTCTAGCGGAAGTAAGGCGCAACCAAAAATGACAGCTGCGGAGATGGCCCGAAGCTCTAGGCACCAGACGCTACGTGTTGTAAGAGGTATACTCTTGGTGGACTGAGTACTGAGTACCACCACAGCGGTACGAGTAGACTGAAGGTGATATTGGGTTTCTGGAGTATTTTGAGGCGTTACAGAGTAGGAACTAGGGGATGAGTCAGTCTCCTAGTAGGCAGGTAGCAGGCTATCCTGCTGGGAGACTGACTGCTAGCCACTGCGGTGAGAGTAACTAACGTATAAAGCGCGATAAGAGTGCGGTTAGCTGTTAGACTAACAATACTGAGGTAGAGTTGGCCAGTACAGTAGACGAGTAAATGATTGGACAGAGAGTTGAGTAGTCAGGGACTAGTCGAGTACGAGTACGAGTTCTTACGAAGGAGTTCTTTGCTGTGCTTGAGACGTAGACCTGCAGGTTGATGATCTACAACAGCTATTAATATTAATAGGAGAATGCGGGTAGTTTAACGTAGGATAACGTGTACGTACACGACTCTTGCAGAGTATCTGATAAATCTACTACTGTAGGAGCGGACGTGGAATTATAGTGACGATGAGAGTAGGCTGCCACAGCCCCTCTCTCAGTCTGGGAATCTGCTTCCATCCTGCTGTGGCGACAATAGAAGACCATTTTCTTATTCTTCTTGACTCCTTGACCGGAACTACTGCCTCTGCCACTCCGAACCAACTAAACTCTGAGGGCATCCCCTTCGGTCTGAGATCGTGAGAGACTACCAATGGCGCCTTCCAAGGTGTTCCGGAATTTTCTGTTGCGAGTGGAGTTTAAGTCGGATTTGAGCGCGGAGTAGCGGGAACGATCGGGAACGTCGTTTTAAAGCGATCTAAAAAGTGCACCAAAAACAAAATCGTGTCCGATCTCAAAATTCCTGAAAAACTTTTCGAAATCGAAAAAACGGCAGGAAGATGACGATATTTGTTTTGGTGCACAAGCCCAAACGACGCGGCCTGTCCGTTTTAGGGGGGGTGGAGCTTATCAGATCTACAACCCGATCAAAACTTCACCCGCAAAAGCCGTCGGGATTTCACGCGGGAACACAGTCATTTCTCAGTATGTTTCGGTTTTCAGGCGATGGATATGTTGGTTTCTCCTCACCAACAAGCTCGTAAGGGATGAAAAACTACAGTATTACGGGGGACCATAAGGACCTAATAGACAACATCAGGTACCAGCTGCTCGGTGATGATTCCGGGCTTACTTTTTCCATGCGATCATTTTGAGGACGTGTTTCGGTGGGAAAAGTGACGAAATTCAGCTTCGCGCCAAAATAAATGCGCGAACTCGCCAGCCGTCCATGCCTTTTAGGCCGTTTCCTATGCGATTCGATTTTTGAGCTTCAGATTATGGTCTGATCGATTTTTCAGCGACCTGGTTCGAAAATCGAAACAGTCTTCTTATGCGAGAAAACACGGATTTGTTGTATCATACGTGCAGCAGATATTTGAGCAAACGGCAAGACCAACTGCTGTTGTTGTTGTGGTCTGGCGCCGCGAAGAGACGCGCCGAGTGCGCTGTACTGGGCATAGAACCCAAGCGTTCGAAGCCACGCTGGCTGCCTCTGGTTTGGCGGCGACGCGCCGAGTGCGCTCGGGTCGACCTGTCTTGGTATTTTGTATTTTGACACAACGAAGCATCCGAGCGTTGACTGCTGTGTACTACTGCTGTACTGCTGCTGCTGCTGCTGCTGCTGCTGCTGCTGCTGCTGCTGCTGCTGCTGCTAAGTCTACGAGTACGCGTACGGAGAGGCGCGTGCCGAGTGCGCTTCCCTTCGTCTCTAGGTCCGAGCCCGCGCCAGCCGACTGTAATTTGGCGACGGAGAGGCCCACCGATCGTCGGCTGCGCGTCGGGCGCGAAGCAACGTCGCTGTGTCACCATCCAACTCATCGATCGTGCTGCTGCTGCTGCTTGCTTGCTGCGTGGATAACATCTTGAATTTAGAGACCATGCCATTTTTCGATTTGAAAATCTGATGACCCAAGTCGTCGGATTTTGGCCCAAAATCCGACGACTTGGGTCATCGGATTCTCAAATCGAAAAATTTCCGGTCAGATTTTGCATAATCGGACTGCGTAGGACGGTGCTTTCGTTTTTGAGATCGAAAAATACAAATCCGAAGCTCAAAATCGAACCGCATAGGAAACAGCCTTAGTGCCCAACCCGGTACGATATACATAATCGGAATTCGGATTCGTAATCCTCAGCCCAATTATGGCCCACCCTGAAATTTTTGGGTGGTTTCAGAGGGAGGGGGTGTATACTTTTAATCCCCGCTTTCTTGCGTTTTTAGTATTCCATACATTTAGTCATATAAATACCCAATGTCGCTGAAACCCGACCTAGCACACCCCGGACACACAATATGACAAGCGGAAACGCATCTATATCGGAAGTTGTATAGCTCTGGTCAAGTCGCTGAAGCTTTAAACGTCCGAGAAGGCCAGATTTCGTTGCATCTCGAAATCAACTCCGGAACACCTCGGAAGGCGCCCAAAGTCCCTTACCATCACAAGACCAATTAGGGTTTAAATGACATGACGTGGCGTTTTTTTGGTAGGGGATAGCTAGGCCAAATCCCCGCCTGTAAAGTATAAAGTACAAAGCGAAACACCCAGAGACGTCACATATCATGAGGGTCCTACGCGAAGATTTTGGAACTAGGCAGTGGCGCACCATAAGGGGTGTTGAGCAGCAGCCACGCCGAACTTCAAGTGCTCGTTGTACGGTGACGTCTGAGAAAGGGTTTTCGTGCTCGTTCGTGCTCTGTTTGCTACGGTCTCGGCTTATTTTTTTCACCCCGCATCCGCGAGTTTCCGACTCACTCTCGAGACATGAATGGCTACATTTTGTTACACCGCTTTTTTTTACACGCTTTTTTCGACCTTACGCCGGTTCGTCAATCAGCAGAGAGTGCATACGTCAGGGCTCCGATCCTATACCTAAGGATGATTTTTTAAGGCATTAAATTATTGGGATGTTTTCCTAGGGGAGAGTTCATATGACTTGGTTTGTGACTTCGGTTTGAGTTGATTTTTCACGTCGCAATACCGTTTTGTCCGAAAATATGAGAACCGTATGAGTATTATTACGACTACCAATAACTTCTTACATTTCCGGACAGAGTGGTAGTTATGTGTACCCCTTCGTCCGGAAATATAGGGACTGTTTGGGTATTATTATGAGTATAAAAAATATCTTACATCTGCGGACAGAGTGAGCCATATTTTTCTGTGTGAGATCTGAAGGAAAATCTGTTCTGCACTCGTACTCGTACTGCAAGTACGGGGTTTGCTCGGTGCTGCAGGTAACCGCGAGGGCTCGAATCCACAGAGACAAAGCTACTGCTGCTGGTTATGTAGTCTGGTGCTGGGGTTGTTGTGGTGTGGCTACGCGCCCGCACTCAAAAGCTTGTGCATTTGGCCTCTGGGCAGATGGTACGTGTAGGGACAGAGCAGCCTGCGCCGGCCCTGACTTTCGACCCTCTCAAAGGGACTGAGCGCAGGGCCCCAAGAACACAACTAGCAACATACTACAGGCGGGAAATACCATCACACCACGAGGGTGCTGGGCCGCCCTCTGCGAGGGCGATTGTCCAAATATCCGGCTTGCAACAGCGCTATCTCTCTGTCTCGCATATCCGCACGTCTCGCTTCCTGGCAGCGCCCAGACTATCAGGCTTGTCAGCGGCCACCAATCACCACCGCCCGTCCTTACGTAATCCTTACAAAACTCGTATGTGATTGGTCTTAGTATACTGCTCCTACAGCCCATGATTGGCTCGTCCTTGAATAAAGCTTCGTTACGTATAGGTGCTGTGCCTACGTCAGCGTAGTGCTTCGTCTACATGAGCTTGTGGTTCTCTCCAGATTGATTGTCCGCTCTTACTCAATTGAGGTCTACACCTTACCTCCACTTCGTAAAGGGTTGCATGCAGCGCTTGGTGGAAAATCGCACGACGTACAAAGAGACAAACCAAACCTCAACTGAATGGTTGCACTTCAGTTGTGGACAGCTGCAGCTCGCCACTAGAAACCCCAGCCCGCGGTGTGGAATCACGCTTGATATGGGATGTGCGTGGGGTCGTTGAATGCACCAGGCAGCAGTGGTAAACAGCGCGCCATACCGCACGAGGGTTTTGATTAACTACAAGTTGGCAGCCAACAGGATAAAATCAGGGCAAAGTCAGAGAAATCGTCCATTCACGCGCGGACACCTACAGCAATAACATGGCTACAGCACCCGTAAAAATCACGTAACCCCCCGAAATTTCTCTGGTTTCCTCACCGATCGTCTGGGGTGTTGATGGCGTACCTGAAAAACGTACGGAAATATAGCTACCGTACACGACATACACGACCCTCAACACACCCTCCGTTTTGCATGGCTAACTGGATATATGTGCGTATTCATTGTTGTGTCTACGATATCGGCATGGTGTTGTATAAAGGAAACATGAGCATTTCCGCGATTGCACCGCCTTGGCAGCATTGATACCGGCAGATGTTGGTAAACGTGACGGCAGTAGTAACCAAAGCTACTATTCCAAGTAGCCATAGAGCATCCTGTCCCGGTTGGTGATCCCGCCCATACTTCATTTTGTTATTGGAACGGCCTTTCACAACAGGCATTATGACACATTGTCGACCCCAAAGCCATCAAATATCAATGCGGTTGACGCATACTTCGGCTACCAGATCACGTTTGCTCGGAACGGCCATGACAGGAACAACCTTGATCGACGTTGCCTGGTCGTAGTATCGCTGCCTCTTAGAACAGCGGCTACGGAATTGAGCACTTCACACTAGGCCGGAGGACACTTCGCTATTGCGACTCAAACCATTTCATAAATGGCGTTCCTAGGGGCCCGTCTTGTTCGTAAAGATAGACGTGGGTGACAACGGTCCACACTGAATCGGCCTAGGTAGGCCTTAAAAATACCATAAACAAGAGATATTAGTGTAAGTTTTTTTTCTCTCCGCGAGCACTAGTTAACGTCCGCTATGCCATCGACGACGGTTGGGGCCCTGTTCAGCCACAGCAGAAAGTCTTGATTCACCAGCATTGGTACCTGTCGTAAAATAGAGAATGCACCACTGGGTTCTTGTCCCTCACCTACTGTTGTAGTGCTTGTCGCAATGATTGTGTCCGCATTTTGGTAAGTTAATATTAAATGGTGTTAGGCACGAGCTAATCCAGCAGTGGACTGATATACGCTAATGATTCGTGTCGATAACTGTTCGGAAAATCTAAGACTCCAGTATTGGCACCTGCGCTCCTGAGCCTTTTGCGCATCTGCTGACGTGACATTGTTGGGAATCCGTGTTGTGCTCGTCGATAAAACCTATACTGATGTATATGCCTCAGTTAGATGAGATCAATGAGACTAAAACCCACACGCAAGTCCACAACTTGCATGCTACGGAGAATGTCGCTGATACCCGGTGTGAACATTCCATTGAGTCCTCCTGATACGGTCGACATTCTCTCGCAACGCATATGGTTCCATCAATCGGTATGGCACCAAACATTTTCCAATTTAAAGTAAACTAACACTACTGGAGGCACAGACTCTGGATTTCGCACAATACTTCTTAGAATTGGGACTGAATGTTTTCGATGTGATATGAATCATTTTTTTGCAGGCCGTTTTTTGCTGACCAAAACAAAAGAAAGTAGTGTACGTATGATCCATCCGATGAATCGATTATTTGTTCTCAAACAGTCGTAACCTTCCCTATCCTACCGTTGCAACGGTATTCGGCACTTTTAAAACGACCCGAGACTGTACCGACGTTTAAATGCAGTCTCTTGTTGTCATACTCGATCGAATGATAGGTGAATGGCAATGCACTTGAGGGGCGTTATCCTCCGCTTGTCAATATACGTCAGGAGACACGCAATGTCCCCTGCAGAGACTCCTAGGGAAAAATGTACAGCACTTCACCGACTGACTGCCTTAAACGATACATGTTTAACATTGCAACATCCACATGGCTTCGAATCTAGGCAATCCCGGCGCCAAGCAACCTTTCCCGAGTGATCGTTGGGCATAGGCAACGCACCAGGATTGCGCACATGCGTGTACGTGAGTCACGTTACCTCGATCAAACGTGATGAAGCTTCACGTTTACGAAACCGCGGAACCCTTTATTTCGTGTTGCTCATCTCACCAATGACAGGTTTGTACAGCTGACCCCCAAGCCGCCTTGCTCTAACCGTCCCCCCTCTCGACCAGCCCCAGGATTATGCCCGCTGCCACGATCTTTGGCGATAATTGGGTTTTGCTCATCACGTGACTCCTGCCGGTGGCAACTGGGCTTCGATTTCCAAGGGAAAATAGGCCAGCTTACTGCAGGAAGCACGTTATGGACAGCATGTTGAAGGTTCGTGGAAAGCGCTGCATATATGACTCGTGCACAATGTGGTCGAGCATTGGTGTCGACGGCAGCAAGGTGGCGATTTTGGGCCACAGCGACATGCCGACCAAGGCATGGTGGACGTTCACGGCACGCCTTGCTCGTGTGATTTCTGCCCGATTAGAGCGACCTTCAATTTCGAGGGCGGGACGCCTGCAACGTACTGGGAAACAGTATGCTGACGACGGCATGGTACCGGTCACCAGCAAGCGCTGCTCATATGACTCCTGCACGAATAACCCGAACTTCTGCTTCGAGAGCGAGAAGAATGCGGCGTATTGCAGGCGATATGCTGGATCGACGCCATGGTAAACGTTTGCGCCAGGCCTTGCTCTCGTGACTCCTACAGGAGGCCACTGGCATTCGATTTTGAAGGGAGCACGGTGGCGGTGTACTGTAAAAAACTTGCGAAGGGCGGTATGCAAGACGTCAAGAGCAGGCGTGGCTCCCCTGCCTACCACATAAAGCCACCAAGATTTACGGCCGATGGCAGCAAGGCAGCGACGTATTGCAGGCAACATGCTGAATACGGTATGGCAAGTGTCGATCGCAGGCTTTGCTCATACATACCAACGATTATTATCAAGGGCAGCAGAGCGGCAGAATGCGGCTGCAAGGGGCATCCTGTGGATGGTGTGGTTGACATCCGCAACAGGCGTTATTGGTACTACAACTTATGCATCGCTCGGCCTACGTGGGGTGTACTGACCGAAGGGGTAGCGGCACACTGCCGCCGACATCAAAGCGATGTATTGAGCATCCCGGCAACCCACTTCACGGCCATGTGCAAGTTTGCGGGTTGTGGCAGGGTATCGCGTTGAGGACATGGTGGGAAACAGCCTACCCACTGCCATGACCACGGTTCGTTCGAAGACGACCTCGTCTGCACCGTGTGGGAAGGTATGTCAGAAATATCAGGAGTGTTGACCAATAACAAACGGTGCCGAAAGAGGCTGCGTATTTCGCGTTAAAAGTGGACAAAGGTCTCTCAGAAAGATCAATAGTTCTGACCCATCCAACGGTGCCGAACGAGGCTCCGTATTTCGTGTTAAAACAGAATGGTTGTTTTAGAAGCGTGCACAGTAAATCTGGCCGTTTTGTTTGTTCGGGTCCGCAATCCATGGAGGCGTTATGCAAGAGGACATACACAAGTATATTTCATGCGGAATACTATTACATTTCGGGCGGCGACTCGACGTTTGGCCTACGGTTGCTTTCTACAGAGAATTGTCTTCCTCGTGATCGTAGGCTTGGGGCACTGATTCGGTCACAGAGTTTCGGGGGGGGCATCTGAGACCAGGCCCAGATAAAAAAGAGTTTTTGTTCACGAGCCTAGCGCCGGTAGATGTAAATAGGTTAGAAGGTTAATGAGGCCGATGGCTTCTAGAACGCGTATAAACGTGGCTTTGTCTCATCTGAAAGTTGCGGCTTCATGAGCTCTTACGGGGGGTGGAATGCCGGTTCCTGCGTTGGTGGTGTACCAGGCATAATGTTCGCAGTAGTAGTCACCTGTAGTCTGCTCGACGGTCTTCTCCAACCGATCATTTTCTGTCGCATTTGATTAGTTCGCAAAATGGACGGTCCGTTGCATGGGTGGACTATTGATAGGACATCCAAAGGGGGAGCTCGTGGCACATCCCATTTTGCAAGACCCTCCGGCACACCATGGGAAATGCCATGACCTCATGGCACATCTATATCACGGTATTCCATGGTGTATCCCACGAAGAAGCCTACGGCATGGATAGGGAACTCCATGTTGTACCCTATACTGCATACCAGGTGTATCCCTCGGGGCAGTTGCGGCATTCCACAGAGAAAGCCATGATCGAACCCTTCCTTATACTTCCACCCTCTAACCCTGATCCTATACGTAGCCCTAAATGTGGAACGCGTTCCGTGCCGTGTTCAGTGTTCAGTGATGGAGCCGTGGCAACGACCATGGATAGATCAGTCCGTGGGGTGAACTGTGACGCACACCGCGTGATTTACCGTGGTGTATGTCATGGGTTCATCCATGAACTATGGCGTGGGTCATTGCATGCCTGGTGTCCGTGGTGCATGTTTTATGCTTGGCAAAAGTGTCTTGACCATGGGATTTCTGAGTTGCAAATGCCGTAGGAAGTAATGAACTGAATAAAGGTCATTGCGTTTATTTGCTGCCAGGTGCTGTATATATACTCGCAGTGTTTACGTCGTCAGCACGCCTGGAGTATACTCTCAGTGCTTGCTGTAATACTGTAAGTATATGTATGCGTAAAAATACGTACTTCCGGGGTAACCACACGTACCAGTACAGTACTACAAAAACTATTTAATAGTCGTAAACCAAACACACATGACGACCAAAATAGCTTGCTGGCAACATTTACGATACGAGGAACTGCTGTTGTACTGTGACCGTGTCGTTTCCATAAAGGAACAAAATGAGCCTACGACGTTCAGCACATCACTACGTACGTATACATCAACTGCTGCTGCTGTGTACCAGGTACGCCTTTTTAGCACCCCTACTCTCTCGCCTGGGGCTGGGGGCTTTAAACCCCGGAACCTCCCTCGTACAAGGACCATGCATATATCGATGACGGTATAGTATTAATAGTATTAATAGTAGTAGGTTACACTACGACGTACAGCGGTGGAGAAGCCGGAGCAACCGGTCGCTGTCGGCCACAACCACCCAAAAGGAATACGTAAAAGAAAGGCAAAATCGCTTCGAACAAAAAATCGAAGCCCGGCAATCAACAACAAACCAAACCAAACCAGTCACGCACGTACCACAACAAACACCCCAGACCCACATTGCAAAGATCCCTCCGGAGTTCGAGCGCACACGGAGAAACTATCTGGAAATTTGAAATTTGAATTCAATATTTTGGAAAGTACCTTCGTACAGACGTACGTACGTACCGGATTCACTGGCCACCACGATTGTTGTCCATTGCAGTTGTATCGCGTGTCCCATTCTCGGCCTCCTAGCTCCCGCGGTCCGACACTCAGGAATCAAGGTAGCAGTAGACGCCCGAAATTGGAGGAATACAACGCAACGAGAGGTGATCGGTGGACTAACTGCTGCTGTGCTGCTGCTACTGTGCTGGGAACGGGGTATATACCAGTCACAGTCACAAATACGGATACTGAGTTCAACCAATCTGCTGTGCAAGCTGAGGTGAGATAATACGAACACGAGACCAGACGAGCAACACAGCACAGAGAAGGACCCACTCTTCCCTCGTGTGTATAAAGTCGGCGTGGAAATCCATCTCATAAGCAAGGCGGCGTGCTCTATCTTGCGTGTTATACCTGGTGCCCGATATGTCATACCAGGTACGTACCAGGTACGAAGTACTACCCAGCAAATACGGGGTTGCATAGGTAGGTGTGTACAGTAGGCACGGCCTGTATAGAGACGACGCTCGCTCGGCCGTGTGTGTCGTAAGCTGGATGCAGATAATACGGAAGAGTAGTGGAGACAGATCGTTGACGTAAGCAGATGGCCGTTTTGTTGAACCCTAGCCGCGCTGGAAAGTTCGTCTGCGTAACCATGACGAGTACGTGGCAGTCGGGGTGCGCTACTACTGCTGTATGTATTAATAGTAGCTTTGGTCAAGGTATTTGTTTTTGTGAGTGTGCACACGCAAATACATAGACGAGAGACAACTTGAACCCACATTGAACAGTACTTAACACGACGCTCGAGGCGCATCTAGCGAATTGAGTGGGTTGGAGGACGCCCAGACCAGAGCAGCATCAACGCCTACAACTTGTTACAACAGTAGATGCGATCGGCCATGCGCACGGGAGCGGGAGAGTCTACGCCCCACCTCCTCGCCGGCGACTATTAAATACGAGTATACTCTCGTGTATTAATCTGCAGACCTCAGCAGACACACCAATTCAGGTATTTTGAGGATGTATGTACAGACAGCAGTGCGGGTGAACATCAGATACCCCGTTGTTGTTTGTTTTCGAGCAGACGAGCGCTTCAAGTAAAGTGTTCTTTTTTATAGTAAGGGTACCAAGGTAGGACAGGTATTACTGCTACCTATACAATTGACCGTGTACTAGAGGTGTACCCTGGCGAGTATACCTGTCACAAACGGGTACTCGGATAATTCTGAAAGTGAAACCCGAACCCGTCGCGGGTATCCCGGGTTTTCAGACGAAAACAAATAACGTTTTCAACGAGTACTCGGGTATACCCGGGTACCGGGACAAACCGTTTTGGTTTACGGTCGTGAACGGGTGCCACACGCGGATGACAGCAGTGCGTACTACGATTTGGTGTCGAAAAAACTAACTACAACAATCAAACAACGGTAACAGAGCGCCAGGTATTCACTACCACTATGACGCGGGATATAAGGACCGTTTGCATACTAACATGTAATATATACATTTTTATATATTTTTATATATTTAGGGTCAGGGTCGTATCCCTTATACCTGGTACACCTGCAATTATGTTACATAGTCGTACGCTATTTAAGGAGCAGATACCGACACCTGCGCCCCTGAACTGAGCACATTAAGGTAGTAAAATACAGATTGACAGTATGTGTGCCATTGTAGTAGGTGTTCCTACAGTAAGTAGGTCTCCATGTCGGGCAGGTGTCTGGGCTCGAGGAAAATAGATATTTGCCTATACATCGGTGGTAAACTCAAAGGATATCGAAGATGTCGACATAACAAGCACGCGTATGAAAAGTAACAGTGGGAACTCTCTGGGAGAGCCCCGGAAAACCTTACGTACAAGAGGCATGAATGTTCTTGGAACATTCAGCTGGTGAGTAGTGATACCCGTGGGTACCCCCGATACGATTGGAAGGTTTCTAGAGATATTGCAAGGCATACTAAACAGGGGACGCGCCAAACATACGGGTACCCAGGTACTCGAACTCGCCGAGTAACCGGGTTTTGGTCACCCCCGAAACCCGCGGGTTTCAAGACAAACCCGAACCCGTCACGGGTTTTGCCCATCCGGGTTGTACCCGCCGGATACCCAGGTTTCGATCATCCGGGGTACACCTCTACTGTGCACCAGTATGTACTTCAGTACCTCCATAGGGATGTACTCGTACAGTTAGGTACGTACTGCTACTCCGAGATTGATTTGATTGTTGATTTATTAGTCATGAAAAGTGTATTCAAATCAACACAATCAACTACCTGGTAGTACTCGATGATGTGATTAGTGATCATGATTAATTATTCATGGTTTTCAACCGTAAAGTTCACAACAGTCCGGCGCTATCTACGTGAATGATACCTCGTTTCGCTCATGCGCGCAGTCTCTCGCCCCCCGCGATCCCTCGGCGCTAGCGCACCGTACAATGCTATGGTACGTAGTGCGTGCAACACTGTGTATGTTTTTGTTCCAAGCTTTGGCTTTTGTTTTCCCGTGTTTCGTGTATATATGGTTCTTCCCCTTTTGCTAAATTAATTAATCCACACTACTTAGCTCAAGTGGTTAACTAATTAACGCCATCTACCCCCATCCACACTATTTACAAGAACGGTGGGAATGAGCTACGAGTAAACTCGTATAGTCTGTCTCGCATTTTGTTTTGGCCTGAGGTTGGACAAGATTTTATTGCCGTGCAATAGTGAAAAAAAAAAAATGTTCGGTTCATCCTAGAAGCAAAGTAGTGCTTTGCGCACGCAGCATCATGCGCGGCCGATGATAACTCGCCTTACATGGAGCAAGATGACACCGGATCTCCCACTGTGTACGGTACGCATCATCATTGCTCTGGGAGGGGTGGTTTTGCCATGGCCGAGAGACGGTGATGAATGTGTCCGGGCATCTCGCCCTAAATACGACAGCCTCGCCACTTTCTGTTGGTATGTTTTTTTCCACTTTATGTATTCTCGAGTTTGCCTCATTTGTTCAGGATTTGTCCTGGATTTTGTTTTGTTCTTTGTTTGTTTGACTTATCCAAAACCAAAAGTGGTGCTTTGAGCACGTAGCAGCATCCGCGACCAATGCTAACTCGCCACAGACCGCACGGGATAGTAGGGAATATTCGAGGCTGCATGAGTCATTGCTCTGAACGTGTTGGTTGCGAAGGCTGAGAGGCGCTAATGGACTGCTGTGTCTGGACCTCTCGCCCAAAGTGTGACCGCCTCACCCATTTTGTTTTATTTCAGGCTTTTGTTTTTGTGTTTTCGTTTGTCGTGGACATATTGCCGTCCAATTCAACACAATGCGAAAAAAAGAACGGTGTTTTGACTAATCCAAGAAAAGAGGTAGTGCTTTGCGAACGCAGCATCATGCGCGGCCGATGATAACTCGCCTCACACTGAGCGAGATGGCACCGCATATCTGGGGCTGTATGCACCATTGCTCTGGGAGTGGTGGTGGCTGTCGTGGCTGAGAGACGCTGACGAACTGTGTCTGGACCTTTCGCCCGAAATGTGACAGCCTCACCAACTTATGTTTGTTTGCTTTTTTCAAAAGATTTGTTTGTTCTCGGGTTGGCCGCATTTTTATTACGGATCGGTCCTGCAATTATTCATGTGTCCTTTGTTTGTTTGATTTATCCAAAACTGAAATAGTGATTTGCACACGCAGCCTCATCAGCGACCGATGATAACTCACCCTAGACGAAACGAGATTGTGTTTTTCCTGCACGCACGACCTCTTGGCCCTTGGAAGTCGCGCTGCACAAATTAAGCAACGTCTTTTTCCTGATTACACTCTTTGTCTGAGCTATTCCTTTGTGCGAGCGTAGCGGGAGGAATATAGCCGCCCGCGAAACGAGCCTTGTACAAGTACACGTGCACCGTGTTGATGTTGGTGGTGGTGGCATTGTTGTTGTTGCTTATTTTGCGGTTGCTGTTGCTGTCGTTTGGTGTTTGATTATTACTACTCGTACCTCACCTTATTATACTGTACATTACAAGAACGGTGGGAATGAGGAGCGTGACAGACGCCTTCAAGTGGTCAAACTCCTAACTGCATTAAGCTACTGCGTTGGCGGCTCTTCTCTTTTTGCTGTGTTCCTGCAATTAATTGTCATTGATGGGATCGTTTTTTATTCTAAGCGATTTGGGTCAGCACATAAACCTTTTTTTACTGACCGGCAGGTAATTGATGGGTGTGCGTGGTGGGTGAGAGATTTACTGGGTTGGTCGGTTGGTCCCTCGGCTGGTAGTCCCACAATCACCAACACCACCCACCAACATTTACTGTTTAGTAAGCGATGCGTGTCAGCGCAAAAACCTTGTACGAGTACAGAGAAAAATGTACCAGTAAACAAATACATCTGAATCATTTCATAATTCGTTTTTGTTGTATGATCTTTTTGCTCGTATTTTGTAAAATCTGTATCAGGTATCAGGTCGGTTGGTCCCTGGGCTGGTAGTCCTACAATCACCAACACCACCCACCAACATTTATTGTTAAGCGATGCGTGTCAGCGCAAAAACCTTGTACAGAGAAAAATGCAAACTAAGAAATCTGAATCATTTCAGAATTCGTTTTTATTTTTATTGTCTTTTTGCTCGTATTTCGTAAAATCTGTATCATTTCAGAAATCGTGTTTTATTGTCTTTTTGTTTTGTGCATCTCTCAGCAGCAGCAGCAGATAAGAAATGGGATGGATAAAAAAAACAAAATGCTGCTGCTGCTGAACGAGTGCGTACCAGGAACCACCACCAAACCACGGGACGAAGCCACCACCAACCACCACCAGCCACTACGAGCAACAACAACTTCTGGTGCTCCTGCGGCTCGTGGGGCAGGGGTGGTGGCGGTGGTGGTGATGGTCGTCGTTGTGGTGTTTGCTGGTGATGGTGGTGTGTGTGCTGTGTGCGATGATGGTCTTCCTCTTCTCGTCCGATCATCACCGTTGTTGCTCTACTGCCGAGAAATGTGGTCTTCAGTTTCAACCCTTGACAGCCTTGACATGCCGTGACTGTCACCAAACAACTAGTTTTTAGTGTGGAACACGCCACCCTACACCCTTGACAGCGCATGTTTTGCCTTGCTTGACATGTCTCCTCATCGTTGCTATATACTACTGCTAGTTTGCTCTACTGCCGAGAAATCCCAGTGACACAATTTGGTACTGGCAACAGTTTAGGGCAGTCACTACCGCCTAGCTCTCCGATCTCGGCACGGCTTTCGACACGAATAGCACAGGACGGTCGGCACAAATAGCGGGCCTCTATCAGTCCCGAGCGTGTCTGAATCGGTTCAGTGTACGCGTCGCGCGCCAAAAAAAAGCAAAGCAAACGAAGTGCAGACGAGCAGACAGACGAGCAGACAGACAAACCTCAATATTAAGGATTCTTTAAATAAAGCCACGCTGCGGCAGCTTTCAGAACTGTTTTTTGTCCGTTTGCGTCCGTTCGCGACCAGGGGGGTACACCCCCACGGGCACATACCCAACCCATTAGGAAGAGCATCTATTGATGCTTCGAAGGGCTGCGCCCTTCTCAGCATCAAATATCTCCTCATTATTAACTACAGAGTGTATATAGTAGGTTGTTTGCCTATAATCTTCTAAATACTACTACTACTGCTATGTAGGCCGTTGTCACGAATACTCGAGCGGTCCACAGACAATTAGTTAAAGAGACAACGAAACACAACGCTCGGGGTACCAGGTGTAGGGATGCGAACCAGCTCTAAAACGATCGGTTTGTAAGATGATATTTGTAAGATATTCTTGAACGATATATATTTTTCTACCTTCCCCAGCGCATGGACACATATATGGCCTGTCAGAACTCTCACTCGAATAATGTCTTCTTATGTTATAATCGTCACATCGGCCAACGAGGCCTTTCGGTTGTCGTTATTGTGTAGGAGATCTCCTTATTTCGATTTGTTTCGTTGGTTTGTTTTTTCATGCTTCATTCGTTTCCGGATTTCCGCTCCATTAATACTGTTTTACCTTTGAACGTTTGAACCCTTATTCGACTGGGTTCCCTTTTGTTTTCGACCATTCGTATTTTAGCTGTTTTTGTTTCGTATCTCCCGAACTCCGTTTTCTGTTTGTTTTTCCCAAGACAGCTGTGGGAGCTTTTTATCCGTACGAGCATGTAATCGTCGAGCATTCCCCCCTCACCCAAAGAGCAGTGCAGCCCCACCAGCCCTGCACACAGCAGCAAAGACAGTCCGTGCCGATCACAGCGCGGCAACGCACATCAAGCAGGCATACGTATTGACGAGAGTCCCCTACGACACCCGGGGAGGAAACGAAAGGGCGGAGGTCCCCGAGCATTATTTGCAGTTTGGCAGTGTATCCTCGAAACGATCAAAGACAGTCGAAATCTACCCGACCAACTAAAGTTTGCAACCACGCACAAGGTGCTCTATACTAGTGTGACAGCCCACGTACCAACTCTCGAGCCAATCCACCGTCGACAATGGCGTATATCATGGTCAAACCTTTTGGAAAATTCGTGCCGCATGGACTGTTCCTTGCTGGGCTGTCCAACTAGTTTTTGTAGACCTTCATTACCAATAAACCTGGCGAGTTTTTTATTGTGATTTGCCTTCCCGATAAGACAAGTCTTTTGCATTTTTCGGAGGTGTATTTCTGGCACAGGTCGAGAACTACGCTATAAGTCGTTTGTGACAGCTGTCGACTACACGGTCTTCTACATTTTGTTTTTGTTTTTTTAGAATGGAAGCTCGTGGAAGCTTCCGTGCACGCTTTGGAGTTTCTTCGTTTTAAAAACGAAATTAAGGCAGAAGCGCACGATCACGCCATCATAACACAAATCAAAACCAGTACTGACTGGCATTCTTGAGATTTCGAAAAATCCAGGAAATCGATATATATAGGGTAGGCGCCTCCCCTCCCCCCTAATACGCGTACCTATCGTCTTAAATCCTCTGTTCTACCAGCCTGTCGAGGCACAGTAGATTTTGATTACTTTTAGAGGAATAGAGGGGAACCTGTTTCAATTTTTCAGTTTGATGGGGTTACGTTTTGATTGTGAGGGGAATATGTCGTATATACTCGTTTCGATTGCCATTCTGATCGACAAATCCAGTTTAAATTAGGGAAATCGGCTGCTAGCGGGTGTGATACACGAAGGGTTTGTTTTGCAGGTATTTGTATCCGCAAAAAGCATCCACAACACTAGTATCCTTGTCTGCCCTCTTTATTTCTTACAGCGTGCGACATCCGCGTTGTTTTCCTGCGGCCAGTCACTACTTTAAACCTAAACTAATCGAGCCCCTCTCTCCGCTCCATTCACATGTGGTCTATCCTTCCTTGTGAGCGAGCGTAGCCGACGGGGCAAGCCGCCGGTGTCGCGAAGAGCCTTGTGAACGTACTATGTCGTGATAGTAGGTCGCTTGATTGCCGCAAAAAGATGTACGACTACCGCTGAGTCGGATGCCCAAAATTTGATTTGAAACTTTGAGTTCAGCTTTCAATTCTCAAACTGTAAACGTTCTCGCGCACATATTAAAACAGCCACCTCTCTAAACGTGTGTGCGTGTCCGACATCGTGTTTCACGTGAGTCGTAGGTTGGTAGCGTACAACGCGTTCTGACATTGTGCGTATTGCTGTAGCCACGGCGAGTAGCGGCGTGTAGCAGCACTGCGATAGCTATTTCGCTGAGCTTTTGTTGATGATCCGCGCTCTGATATTCGTGCCATACGCACAGTCTGTCGAAAAATGGGGTTGAATATTTTGTACCAGCTGTATCTTTCACGTGCAATAGTAGCGTGCATATCTGATGTCCTGCTGTAACAGACTATGGCATAATTACGAGTGAGCTTGTCGGCCGTACGTACCGGGTATCACACAGGCGTAGAGCTGGATGGGCAAGCAGATACCGATGTTGTCCATCCTTAGTACCAGGCGTTTGTTTCAAGGGATATATAGGTATTTTTCATTTCGTATTTCTTCCTGCAAGTAAATGAAGCCTTCGATGGAAGCCTGAAAGCTTATGTCACTTCCCCCATAGCAGTTGTCGGAAGCTTCCACGGACGTAATAGAATTTCCCATGACGTTGTAGAAACGTTCATGGAAGTGTTGAAAGTGTCCGCGAAAGTAGTGGAAGTTTCCAGAAACTTTGTAGAATTTTCCAGCCTCCATGGACCCCACAAGGAAGTGCATCCCTATGTGGAGATTTCATTGACACTCCCCCCACGGAAGCTTTCAAGCAGCTGTGTTTTACCCCCATATGTGGTTAACTCCGCTGTCCCCCACCAACGTATATGGACGTCCCGGTTCAATTTACTTGCCTCCAATGAGTTCCGTATTTTCCAGCAACTTCCACACACTGCCACTCACTTCCACTATCTGTCCACGAACTGTTGAACCACCTTCCACGAACTATTGATAAGTGTGACACTTGTTTCGTTTTTACGGTGAACGGAAACTTCCGTGTGGCTATACCACGTACAAAGGTATCTACAAAAGCTTCCATGAAAGTTAGTCGAAGCTTCCGTGGAAGCAATGAAACCTTCCAGCTTCCTGAAGTAACTTCCACTGGGTACGCGTAACTTTGTCCCATCGACTTCGACTTGCCCCCCATACTCCCACTCCACACATGACACGTGCCACGATACGTAGATATAGCACTTTTTAACCGAAACGTTTTTCTGAATTGGCGAGGCTCCTTAACCGAGAGTCGTCGGAATTTCCTTCTTGTGTTGAGGTGCGGTTCATTTTTGACATAGAGCATGGCCTTGCTCATCGGGTAACAATTTTACCTTCCGTGTTAAAATCAGTGTGCAGGCTACTGCAGGTATAGAGCAACTCAAGTGACCCCCCTCATAAAATACATGGCGCGCCTCTACCGTAGCATGCATCACATCAAGACTCAGGTACACGCTGCGATAGATATGTCACTTTTTGGCGGAACCTTGTATGACCGACCCTGCTCCTTAGCCCAATATTGTCGCAATACCAAAATATTTTTGCAGCATTCTTCGTGATACACGTAGGCTTTGAGGTGCCCATCGGGTCGCACCTTTACTAACGCTGCTAAACTAAACAAACGAGGGTAGTTTTATACGTAGAAGACGTAACGGCCTCCGCAACGGAATAACGAACAAAACAGGGTTTATTGGTAGAGAGAATGAGGCCTGTCCGTACCGGGGACTGGGATAGAGAATGGTTGGTTTTGGTGTTTGGTATGGACCCGCAGATAGCCACTCCTTTCGAGAAAGGCATCAAGTGCAGGTCAGCATCCCCACGTCGAGCGCAAGCTAGCACGAGGTTCCTGCTGCAAGTGTGAGCACACGTGGGGTAGACGCTGGTTTGGGCAGCCAAGCCAGGAATTTGTGCCCCCTTTTTCTGCCGCCCCACCCTCCCATTTTTTCTTTCGAAGGGGGGGGGGGGCGTAAAAGTAGCCGGGGTCCCGGAATACTTTTCTCTTCGTTATTTGTTTTCACTTGAGTTAGATCGGAGGAGTCGAATGGTACCGTACCATTCGGAGGCTTGGTCATCCGAGACAACTGTAGGCCGTACTAGTTAGGAACCCGGCCGATATTATAGTGGGGAGAGAGAGACCGTAAAAATTGGGTGGTCGAGATACTCAGGGGGTTGCAGCAGGCTGCGATACAGGTATCTGGCCGAGGGGAAGAATCTCTCTCTCCCACGACTCAGAAAACGATAATGACAAGGCAATTCGAAAGATATACAATAAAGGGTAGTTTTATACGTAGAAGACGTAACGGCCTCCGCAACGGAATAACGAACAAAACAGGGTTTATTGGTAGAGAGAATGAGGCCTGTCCGTACCGGGGACTGGGATAGAGAATGGTTGGTTTTGGTGTTTGGTATGGACCCGCAGATAGCCACTCCTTTCGAGAAAGGCATCAAGTGCAGGTCAGCATCCCCACGTCGAGCGCAAGCTAGCACGAGGTTCCTGCTGCAAGTGTGAGCACACGTGGGGTAGACGCTGGTTTGGGCAGCCAAGCCAGGAATTTGTGCCCCCTTTTTCTGCCCCCCCACCCTCCCATTTTTTCTTTCGAAGGGGGGGGGGGCGTAAAAGTAGCCGGGGTCCCGGAATACTTTTCTCTTCGTTATTTGTTTTCACTTGAGTTAGATCGGAGGAGTCGAATGGTACCGTACCATTCGGAGGCTTGGTCATCCGAGACAACTGTAGGCCGTACTAGTTAGGAACCCGGCCGATATTATAGTGGGGAGAGAGAGACCGTAAAAATTGGGTGGTCGAGATACTCAGGGGGTTGCAGCAGGCTGCGATACAGGTATCTGGCCGAGGGGAAGAATCTCTCTCTCCCACGACTCAGAAAACGATAATGACAAGGCAATTCGAAAGATATACAATAAAGGGTAGTTTTATACGTAGAAGACGTAACGGCCTCCGCAACGGAATAACGAACAAAACAGGGTTTATTGGTAGAGAGAATGAGGCCTGTCCGTACCGGGGACTGGGATAGAGAATGGTTGGTTTTGGTGTTTGGTATGGACCCGCAGATAGCCACTCCTTTCGAGAAAGGCATCAAGTGCAGGTCAGCATCCCCACGTCGAGCGCAAGCTAGCACGAGGTTCCTGCTGCAAGTGTGAGCACACGTGGGGTAGACGCTGGTTTGGGCAGCCAAGCCAGGAATTTGTGCCCCCTTTTTCTGCCCCCCCACCCTCCCATTTTTTCTTTCGAAGGGGGGGGGGGGCGTAAAAGTAGCCGGGGTCCCGGAATACTTTTCTCTTCGTTATTTGTTTTCACTTGAGTTAGATCGGAGGAGTCGAATGGTACCGTACCATTCGGAGGCTTGGTCATCCGAGACAACTGTAGGCCGTACTAGTTAGGAACCCGGCCGATATTATAGTGGGGAGAGAGAGACCGTAAAAATTGGGTGGTCGAGATACTCAGGGGGTTGCAGCAGGCTGCGATACAGGTATCTGGCCGAGGGGAAGAATCTCTCTCTCCCACGACTCAGAAAACGATAATGACAAGGCAATTCGAAAGATATACAATAAAGGGTAGTTTTATACGTAGAAGACGTAACGGCCTCCGCAACGGAATAACGAACAAAACAGGGTTTATTGGTAGAGAGAATGAGGCCTGTCCGTACCGGGGACTGGGATAGAGAATGGTTGGTTTTGGTGTTTGGTATGGACCCGCAGATAGCCACTCCTTTCGAGAAAGGCATCAAGTGCAGGTCAGCATCCCCACGTCGAGCGCAAGCTAGCACGAGGTTCCTGCTGCAAGTGTGAGCACACGTGGGGTAGACGCTGGTTTGGGCAGCCAAGCCAGGAATTTGTGCCCCCTTTTTCTGCCGCCCCACCCTCCCATTTTTTCTTTCGAAGGGGGGGGGGGCGTAAAAGTAGCCGGGGTCCCGGAATACTTTTCTCTTCGTTATTTGTTTTCACTTGAGTTAGATCGGAGGAGTCGAATGGTACCGTACCATTCGGAGGCTTGGTCATCCGAGACAACTGTAGGCCGTACTAGTTAGGAACCCGGCCGATATTATAGTGGGGAGAGAGAGACCGTAAAAATTGGGTGGTCGAGATACTCAGGGGGTTGCAGCAGGCTGCGATACAGGTATCTGGCCGAGGGGAAGAATCTCTCTCTCCCACGACTCAGAAAACGATAATGACAAGGCAATTCGAAAGATATACAATAAAGGGTAGTTTTATACGTAGAAGACGTAACGGCCTCCGCAACGGAATAACGAACAAAACAGGGTTTATTGGTAGAGAGAATGAGGCCTGTCCGTACCGGGGACTGGGATAGAGAATGGTTGGTTTTGGTGTTTGGTATGGACCCGCAGATAGCCACTCCTTTCGAGAAAGGCATCAAGTGCAGGTCAGCATCCCCACGTCGAGCGCAAGCTAGCACGAGGTTCCTGCTGCAAGTGTGAGCACACGTGGGGTAGACGCTGGTTTGGGCAGCCAAGCCAGGAATTTGTGCCCCCTTTTTCTGCCGCCCCACCCTCCCATTTTTTCTTTCGAAAGGGGGGGGGGGCGTAAAAGTAGCCGGGGTCCCGGAATACTTTTCTCTTCGTTATTTGTTTTCACTTGAGTTAGATCGGAGGAGTCGAATGGTACCGTACCATTCGGAGGCTTGGTCATCCGAGACAACTGTAGGCCGTACTAGTTAGGAACCCGGCCGATATTATAGTGGGGAGAGAGAGACCGTAAAAATTGGGTGGTCGAGATACTCAGGGGGTTGCAGCAGGCTGCGATACAGGTATCTGGCCGAGGGGAAGAATCTCTCTCTCCCACGACTCAGAAAACGATAATGACAAGGCAATTCGAAAGATATACAATAAAGGTGATGTATGGAGCTCATCATGGTGAGGGGCCTCAGACATTTTTGTGTGCTACCTCTACCGTAGCACGAGTTCTCACGGGACACACGCCTCGGCAAAGGAGCAACCCAAAGTATTTCGCTACCTCTACCGTGGTACGCATCAACCTTCATATTGCCGTTCTTCTCAATATTATCAGTATCCTCATTATTATACTCACGCGTTACTATGTCGATGCTATGTACAGAAAATTAGTCGTGGAGAGAGTCCGCCGGTGCCTTTACATATAGCACGAATCATGTCTCGTTTACTGCAAGTATCACATCGCGGTATTGTTACTGCGCGGAACTGACCAACCCCCCCTACACCTCGTGCATGCGATCTTGCCCACGTTCTTAAACCCCCATTGCATGCCAACAGACCGCCCGGGGAAGCCCTCAGGTGTTTGGAACGAACGCGATTTTGTCGGTGATGACTTGGCGTCTGGTTGTGTTCTCGTCCATGCTCCTGCTCGGCCAAAGCTTCGCTAGTCAGAGCACGCACCTCAACGCGGACTACAACCATTGCGGGGGCAACAACCGCCTGATAGCGAACGGAGTGTGTGACGAATCCGTGAACACGGCCGACTGCGGCTTTGACGGGGGGGACTGCTGCGAATGCACCTGTGTTTTACGAAGCAGCGCTCCGTGTGAGCATGTGGAAGCTTCATATTCTTGCCGAGACCCGGACGCCCCTACCAGCTGCCACTCGATCGACATCCAAACGCGAATTTCGACGGCCTCACTCTCCTATCCCGAATGCGAGGGATACACCCCCTACATCAGAGACGGCCGTTGTAACGAGGCCAACAATAACGCCGACTGTGGCTTCGACGGCGGCGACTGCTGCGCTAGCACTTGCGTGGGTGGGCTAGCACACGTGTGCGGTGGAGACAATGAGGGTGGGTTCGATTGCAAAGATCCGCGTGGGATCTCTCCTCGCCGTCGGTTGAACAGCGCGAGCTGCGGAGGAACGGTTGAAGACATCGGGAACACGAGGTGCGACAGCAGCCTGAACAACTTCGAATGCGGCTACGACGGTGGAGACTGCTGTGAGTGCACGTGCTGGCAGGACCTAACGGACTGGAATATATCGGATGACATCACGAACTACTGCCTGGACGGCGATTTCGACTGTTTGGATCCAAGCGCCAACTGCGACTCGAGCACGGAACCTCCGACGCCTAGTCCAACGCCCAGCCCGTCTATATGCCAGGACGAAGCGCCGTTTCTCGGCGACGGGGTCTGTGACTACGTCACGAACATCGCGGCGTGCGACTGGGACGGGGGAGATTGCTGCGAATGCACCTGCGACCAATCGGCACGCTTTGGGTGCCCCGATTTTACTTGCCTCGACCCCAACGCACCCAGGGACTGCGAATCGAGCACCTCTGTGCCGAGCCCGACAGGGAGCTTTGTGCCAAGCCCGACGGGGAGCTCTGTGCCAAGTTCAACAGCAGGCCCTGTGACAGGTGCAACAAGTATTCCTATTCAAAGTTCCACAGGAAGTCCTGTGACGAGCCCGACTGAATTCCCTGTGGCAGGTTCAACAGATGTTCCTGTGCCAGGTGCAACAGAACCCCCTGAGATAAGTCGAACAGAAAGCCCTGTATCACGGTCGACCGAAAGCCCTGTTTTGAGTCCAACAGAAAGTCCCGTACCAAGCCCAACAGCAAGCCCCCTTTCAAGTCCCACAGAAAGCCCTGTAGCTAGCGCAACGGAACGCCCCTTTTCAGGTCCAACCGAAAGCCCTGTACCAGGTTTAACAGGTAGCCCTGTACCAGTTGCCACTTTAAACCCTGTTCTTGGTCCAACAGAAAGTCCTGTACAAGGTACTTCAGAACGCCCTGTACTGAGTACCACAGGAAGTCCTTTACCACGTACAACAACAGTAAACCCTGCGCAGACTACCACGGCGACACCCGCGGGCAGTGACAGCCCCCCCGTGCAGAGCGACAGTGGTACGGACAGTGACACCATTGGGGACAGCGACAGCTCGACAGAGAGTAGAGGTATCGACGGAGAGGGTGCGAGTGCTTCGTCGGCTTGCCTGATAGCCACCATGGGCGCGTCTATTGCCGTCATTTGGCGGGTTGTCGTTTTGTTTAACGCCTTTGTTTTGGGGTACTGTACTTGTTAGGGACTTGATCACGGGTCGGGTGGCATTCCATTGTGGGCCACAATAATGTTGGTGCTCGTGTCCGGTCCGTGTATATGAGGCTCGAGACTATTGTGGGGTCAATAAACCTTCCGCTTTAGGCATTGAGCGTGTTCTTCTTAGCAATCGCGTGGGCATAAGAGAGTAATTCGGACGTGTGCGCAGATCCAACAACTGGGTGACTAGAGACGGGGAAGAGTGGGGAAGAATAGAGACGGCAAGGAGTGCGGGGGGCTACGAGGGAGAGGGAGGGGTAGGAGTGGCGGAGGAGGAAAAACACTGGGGGAGGGTTGGCTTGACACGTGTTGCGTGATCGAATTCTCCCCTTGCGGTTAGACTAGAAACCGTGATGCATGTGTTCGGTGCCGTTCAAAGCCATCGTGAGCGTCAATTAGCTTTGTGATTTGTATGGGAAGACACTTTTAAACATCATCTCCATCCTTTTGATGCAACGTGTACGTTGATAGGCGATGTTATCACGACGCGGGAACGTTGTTGGAGGTTATGTTCGCACGCAGCCCTCGCTCAAAATGGCCGGTGGATTGAGAGGTTTTGGCATGTTATTTCGACGGGAAAAGGCAAGCGAGGTAATGCTGACAAAGTGTGCCGCCCTCTTGTAACCCCGACGATCTTTGGTGTTGACGGGATTGGCTATGGAACCAATCAACCCCTGTTTTTGTTTATGTTTGCAGTGTTAATGACGTAGTCCGTTGCGGTGGCTTGGTTGGGTAGTTGTGTGAGCCTTCATACCCGACGTTTTTCCTCACGTTGGCATGGAATTGAGCGTGGCGGAATGACATTTGTTTTTCTTGTGGGTATAAGCATATATGCAGGTACTCGTACAGTAGTAGTATGACACTTTCAAGGATATATTTGCTTCAGACTGCTGTAGTCACATAGACAGAGATGTGGGTCGGATTGCGCGGATAAATTTCTCGGAAATCATGTTACGGGCGACATGTCGAGCTCCCCATGTGAAGAGCTCATAGAACAAGCCACCACCCCTAAAATACCCCGGCATTGCTCGTCCATGTACATATAGTATTCTCCCACCACGCCGCCCCCCCCTCGCAGCCCGTTCGAAGACAACCCCTCTCGCCAACTCTGCAAGCGTGTCCGCTGCTCCGCCCGGCGTTGCCGTTCGTATAGCGTCTGTGCCCGTCAAACAATTCACTTCCACAAACAGCGTAGGAGCGATGTTAAGCGGCTGACTTGCACGAAACGTGTTTGTATCTCCGTCTCGGTCTTGTAACGGGTAGCGTGCGTATAAATAATGTTGACTTCGCGGTCAGCTACAAAGGTCACCTTGGTTTGCTTATCTTTGAGACCGTTTCAAGATTCCCTCATCGGCGCCCTAATACTACTACTGTAGCATGGAAAAATGGTATTTCACCCAATCGTATTGTCGTGAACCCCCACCCCTCATCGAAGCTTTCATCCACATGCAAGTCCGCCGCACATGCGGTTCTTAGTAGGATGCAGCTCGCCCCTCATGCGACTTGCCTAACAAACGCTTCACGGCTCTTCGCGCCTGGTGCTAGAAATGCATGCCTGGTCGGTGAAAACCCGACATGCTCCGTCCCGGCATTGTAGGGATGCGAGGTCAAATGGCTATACGACTACGGCCATGCAGGAAAATGAAGTACACCCCCCCTCCACCCCCCAACGTTCTCCCCCACGCCGGCTCTACGCCTTCACCACCTTCCGGCTCTTCTATTCAGTCGTTCGCCTTAGACGAAGCGTAAACCGGCTGTATGCTCCGATACCGCCAAAACGTGTGTTTTGTTCGTCGGTCAGGTGAAACGTGGAACACATATCAGAATCAGTGTTTTGTGTGACTTACTCGACGCATGCTAGGTTAGAGAGGTGCACCTGCGTACAGTACAGTTGCTGGGGCTCTTCGCTTGGGGGCTGTATACTAACAGCAAGTCAAAACATGGTGTTGGGGGAAACTAAAGTGCCCTGCGACGCGTGCTACGGTAGAGGTAGCACTTTTTGGCTGAATCGTTTTCTGAACGATCGGGCTCCTTAACCCAATTTCGTCGGACTTCTCATGTTTGTGACGAAAAATGTTTCAGAGTATACTTCGGCCATGAGATTTCGCATCCGGCAGCCCTTTTATTTTCCTCCAAAATCATTTTTTTCGGTGAGGTATAACGCTCCTTAAGTGAGGAGCTCAGAAAAAACATGGCGCACCTCTATCGTAGCATGCGTCCTGCAGTTAAGTGTAAAGTGAAAACTACTGCAACGCACGAGCGAAATTCAAACGAATTCGGGCAAAGGAGCCCCGCCACTCAGAAAAACAAAAACAGCCAAAAAGTGCTGTATACTTCTATCGTAGCACGCATCGCCCCCGATAGCATCGAGCTCCTCAAGTGAGGTGTCTGGGTCACATTTCGGTCATAAACACTCTTCCCATACGTAGCTTGAGTCTTTTCGCAGGTAACACCGCCATGGCAAATGCGGGTCCAGTATTTACGTACTAGAGAAGACATTCGTTTCCCTACCTTTTGGGTCGGGGGCCTATATTGAGTCAGCCGCAAGCTGGCAGAGGGCTTCACCCCGACCCGGACGCTGGCCGGATCACGAGCTCGTGATACGTCAGGAGGACAGGGCCAGTGTATCCGGTACCATAAAGTATCTTACCCAATGTCTGCCTCTGGTCGATGAAAACTAGACATGCTCCGTCCCGGCATTGTAGGGATGCGAGGGTCCATGGGCATACGACTCCGGCCATGCATAAATATGGAAGCACACCTCCCTCCCCACCGTGAGTATAGGCAAGCCTACCCCCGCTGAACTGGTTAGACGTCAACTCAGTCGACGGTTTTCATCTTGGTTTCTTTGATTCCGCAGGCATGTGCCGAGACGCAACTGGTGGCAGGAGGTGATCCACAATATATACTTCGGTCACCCTTTGCTAGGAGGTGTGTGGCTTCCGCCCCATTGAGGCCGTCCTTCGCCCCGATGTTCTTGGATTGGGGGTCAGGGGGGGAACCGCGTGGCACCGAATCGAATACCGATGTACTCAGGCGCACGGAACCGTGAACTTCAGTGCAGACCGGCAGAGACGTTGCTTGTTTGAGGTCATCAGATTCCGTTGACCGATCTCTATAGATGTGCGTAGTTGGCACAGATGCGTGTCACGGTTGACTCAAGACAGGAGTATAACACAGAAAACCTATCTTGTATAATAATTCTTGTATTTTCACCGAGCTGTCGAGTGACAGCTCGTGACGAAGCTTGAAATGCCTTCATCCAGAAAACTGTCAGACAAGAAACGTCCCATTTCATCCACAGTTCAACCACCCATATTCCGCAGATGTCTCCCTTGCACAAAATGAACTGCTTACAAATATCGTAGTGCTCAACGAATCACTTGACACACACATTTCGATTAGCACACTCCTACCGTCAGAGAAATAGAAATTAAGATAACGCCTGCCAACGTTGAGATCGAACGTTTCGTCATGCACACCCCCAAGCTAAAAATTGGGGAACTGTATGCTTTCAAGCGTACGAAAACTAAACATTACCCCCCCCGCCCCCCCCTTTTTTAGTTTGTTTGTTCGGATCTAAATCATCAATCCTTCCAGGTACGCACGATATAAATATATCACACAGCTTGAAAACATCTACACCTCGTACGAGGTTTGACGTAACCCTTGACCTAGCGGGAAAACTTATGAGCACCTTAAACATTTGTCGAACAAAGCACATTACGAAGACGTACGATGCATGTATTTATATTAGTATATAAAACAGTAATATCAGCTATGAACTTTTTCCTAGCAGTGGCAAAGTTTCGTGCACACTCACGGTATGTTTTTCACAGATAGAAACACGCTCCATGGAATCTGCAGGTTGAAACGTTAGCCTCCCCATAAACAAGATGTATACATCCTGCATGACGAGATATAAAACCCGCAATAACGCGCGATCAAAAGAATCACACACAGCTTGCAAAGACGAGATCCGACGAAAATTTCGATCTCACAGCTCTTGTTTAATGTTCATAAACAATGCTATGAAACTCCTTACTGGAAGATGGATTATCTCCGGCGTCATACTGAGCACAGTCAACAAGTACATACATATACAACACAAAAACGTCCCACTGAATGCATATCGCGATGACGGCGAACCGAGATATTGCTACAGAGCTGTGTGCAACGCGACCTCGTCCGCTGCGCATCACCAGCTGCACTCGTCCATGTCGGTGGCAGAAGCTCCCTGGGAGGGCTCATAGCCAGCGGTCGGGACAGAGGACATGCCAGAAGCCAGCAGTACATCCTGTTATTTTTGTTTGCCTCGGGGCTGTAGTCACTATTGTTTCGGTTACAAAACGCCTTCTATGGCACCCCGTTGAAGCATCCACTATACCCATGGAACCCCCCCCCAAAAAAAAACAAAACCTACACCACAACGCCGTCGATCATTTGACACGACAAAGGATATTGACTTTGCACCTCTCAGTAAATCCACTAGCGAACCAGCAGGACCCTGGGCGACATGTATCGTGCCTTAACACTCCCCCTAGAATGAGCTGCGGAGGTGATCTCTATCCTGAGCATCCGTCGCCTTTCTCTTCGCTTGTCGCCAAAACGAAACAAAACTTTGGATGGCGGACTTCATGGAAGAACAATAAAGTGGCATGTTTATGGCGGGGTCGTGAAACCTATGGTAGAACCGACGCCCGCACCCCCCGCACCCCCTTGGCTGGACTTCAGCAGGGGAAAGGCCCACGTTCCCGTGAGATACGAGGCTATAGAGAACACCCAGCCGAAAGAACCACTAGAAATCGAGCACCACGTCGTGAGCATGTCTCACGGACGGCTGACGGGCAGACGCGTGCGGCGTATACTCCCGTGTTTAGACCGCGAATGGTACGCGTGCGGGCGGATCGGGCGGATCCCCGACGTAGGTCGGTGCAGACGAGAGGCTCATGGTCGGCGGCCCGTCCTGGCGAAGAAAGCTAGCGGGGAGGCGATCGGCTACTACTGGAGATATAGGTAGACTTGATGACTGATGCGTGCGACGATAGAGGCAGAGGTATACCGTTTTTTGGCTGAAACGGTTTTTGAATGACGGGACTCCTTGACCCCTTAAGAACCGGTCCCCCGATTTTGGGGACAACCCTCTTGGAATTAGTGTGGGATACGTTTGTCAGTTCTGAATGGGTTAACCCAAAAATCGTCGGAAAATCGTTTTTGTTTGTCGCAATATTGTTCATTTTGTGGTTGCTGTAGGCCATACGATTGTCCCTCGGGTACGTAGCACTCTTATTTTCCCGTCCAAAAACAGTTTTTTCAGGTGAGAGGTACAGTAGAGAGCTTTTCAAGTGACTATTATACGGGTGACCATACGTAGTAAATAGGACCTACGGTGAACACCAAAACCTATATGTTTTCCTCTTTTTACTAACAATATTTTGGTCCTGTTTACTATGGTCCTCCGTAATACTGTATCCTCAGAAATAACATGGCGCACCTTTGCCGTAGCGTACGTCGACTCTAATTACTTACCAGTAACATATAGGTATATCTACAGCACCTAACCTGGCATTATGAATGGCCTGGTTTGAACTGTTTCAATCGGACCTACACCACCGGCCCTCTCGTAAGAAAGTGCCCCACAAGAAACTCAGCCTAAACATTTACGGGGGAAGTAAGAAAGTGGACAGCTATTATTATTATACTGAAGTTAGTGTGGGACACACCTCTTTTCTCAAATAAGAAAGTCAGCCTAAGCCCGATTTCTGGTTTTCTTATGAGCGGGCCGGTACTGTATACTAACAAACTTATTTTACACGACACGTGAGAGGTTCCAGTAGTCGAGAAACTGAAAGACCATGGAACTTTAAATATCACTTCAAGTCTTGATCGTGGCTAGCAAACCCTCGAGCGCGATACGAGAAACGCCTTTACGTGGCAAGCGGCTGACGCTCTTGGGTTAGTTGTGAAGATTTGTATCAAGACAGCATACCTATTGCGGCCTGAATTCAACTTTCTTCTTCAGTGCACCCCTATGTATCCCATACACAACGTACAGTACACGTTACGTACAGTATAACCATAAAAGCGGGCAAGCGCGTGTGCCGCAGACAGAAAGCGTTGGAACTGACATACAGCAAAGCATGAGGCATTTTGAGCACGTGTATGAATGAATTTCACCAAATATTCGAACGGATCGTGGGAGGGTCCACGCAAAAACCCTCCAAACCAACGCTAAATGTAGATCTGCCTCTACAATGGAGAGTTTCGTGGAGCGAGTCCCCGACCACAGCTGGCCACACCAGCCACATAAGTACCAAAATAGAGGGAAACCTTGTCCAGGCTCGAGACCCAGCGACAACTACTGTAACAGTTGACAGACCTTACACATATTATTTATTATCATGTTTGTGCATCCCTACCTTTGAAGACTCTACGTACGTAGACTAGGGAGCGCGGGGAAGATTTCTGAAATATGGCAACAACGGAATTTCGAAAATATCGGGACTTTTCTCGGTGGTGGTTATGACGTATCGTCTCTACGTACCCCAAGCCCGTGTGATCGCCTGACGTCCGGCCCCACACCCCTGCCGCCAACACCAATCACAAGTCGCAGAAGGTATTACCCTGAAACGGTCGAAGCTGAAGGCAGTACCGCTAAGCACAGGATAAAGACGGGGACAGAGTTCAGCGGACCACTGCTGCTGCTGCTGTATTCCAAACGGAGCATAGAAATACAGGTGAGATAGCGACCACGGGGACATGTATATACAGCAACGATGGTGGGTTCGCCCCCACGACTTGACGTCTTTTGTGTAAGGCCCCTTCCATGTCTATCCACTCTACCGAGATAAGATATATACTACGAGCACCAAAAGGCATTGCGCTGGGTTTTTTTTCGTGGTCTCGGTCGTGTTAGCCTCACAATACCGGTGCGTGACACAGAACGCACATTCTACTGTCTGTATGTAGTTTATGCTAGGTTGACCCAATGCCCTACATACAGCACATACACATCAATCTGAACCACCGACTACGTGCATATATATATATATATATATATATATATTTATGCAACCTGGTGTCATAGTGTCGTCTGGAGGCTATGTGTGTGCGGAGGTATATATGTTGCCGGCTGAATGCTTGCTACACGCACCCATTTGTGGTAAGCTGGGTTCGGAGGCGAGGAGGAGAGGAGGTGCAGACAGGCTGTGGACGAGCGGGAATTTGGGCGTTTTGTTAAAGCCCCCGTGCATGATATTTTGTTAAAAATAAACATACTTGTATATATATATGATATAATGTACAGTAATACATACATACGTGGAACGTGGGTAACGCTTTGATTGAAGATATTTATTTTAGATACCGCCCTCAAAATATAGCGAAACAGCGGGGGGTCATGCTTGGATTCAACCAATCAATGTAGCATGCGAGGCGCACCTTGCGAATCAAGTGAGGCGCAGAAAAAAAAAACTGGCGGAAGCGCGGAGCAAAAGCAGTCGCTAAATGAGGTCGGTATCGCGCGCGAGAATGGGAGAGCTCACCCTACGTACGTACGTACGTACGTACGTATTTCTCCCATATATCTCCCCCGGTGACTTTCTGGGCAGCTGCAAACCTTAGAATGCGCTAATTTGATTCTTTCAGATTGGCGGAAAATTTCCGCCTGTGTGATACTGCTGTAGCCCGGATGAACAATTTTTCAGGAGACATTTTACGTGTAAGTAGCGTGGTCGTCTTCTTCCCGAGGAGAGCGCCCTTTTTTTGCTGGCGTGAATATAGGATACAAAACATGTTAGGGCCCGTTTTAACGAAGAAGAGAAAAAATCAATTTGGAAAAATATACATTCAAATCCGCTTTTCATTGGTCAACACACGCACCAGCACCAAAGATTAGGCATAATATTTGGTGCTGGTGCGTGTGTTGACCAATGAAAAGCGAATTTGAATTTTATTTTTTCCAAATTGAGTTTATTTTATACTCGTTAATTCGGGCCCTTATATACCCATACAGATCAGTTATTATTATGTATATAGCAGACCCGGTATTGCATGGTTAACTACTGTTGTAATCTCATTACGGTAGTGGTAATATGTAGGTCACTTCTTCTATGAATGAATGGATGTGTGCGTAACCCCTGCTAGGAAGTCAAGGCCGGGGGCCGTCGTGCCAAACTTCGATTTTCGTGTTTTGTTCGCTCGCCTCGTTTCGCGATGCGTGTGCCGGAGGTCACATTTGTTTCGGCGCAGAAACTCAGACTACAACCACAGGAATGCACGTGGACACGTGGAGATACACATACACCACCGGCCCTCTCGTAAGAACGTGCCCCACAAGAAACTCAGCCTGGACATTACGGGGAAAATAAGAAAGTCGGCAGCTGTTGTACTGAAGTTAGTGTGAGACACACCCCTTTCTCAATTAAGAAAGTCAGCCTACGCCCGATTTCTGGTTTCTTATGAGCGGGCCGGTACTGCTGTATACATATATGTAAATACCTGGTACATACGAAATATTACGAACATCCTACCAAGTTTACACCTTGAAGTACGTATAGTTTTTGTTTTCGAGACCCAGACAGGAGAATACGCATACGAGCTGGGCCAGCCAAGAAACGTACAAAGCTTCCTAAAGTCGAATCTCGTGAACCACTGCGAATTAGGCTACATAAGTTTGAAGCGCCAACCCTGACATACCAGTGCTTGTGCAAAAAAAAACGGTATATGAAAAATTATATACATTTTTTTTTCTCGACTCGATCTCGCCGAGATATCCGCGAAAACTCGAAAACAACATTTTTTTCATTCTAATTTCGTATAAAAAATGTCATTTTCAATCAACATGAAATTTGGTGGAGACAAGGCTGACGACACAAGGAGAAGATCGATGTAAGTCTCGTTGCCCAATTCTCCACCCATCAAGAGATATGACCAAAACTCGATTCCATATATAAGTCAAGTAATTACGGAAAAATTGTATTTCCGCCATGCCCCAACCAATTTTGAGATTTTTACTCTGACATTTTAACCACGTCTTTGAACCGTACGTGCAAAAATACCTGCCGCTTGCCCTCTTTGATTTGTTTTTTTTCAAGTAGTTTTTGATCGCTTTTGCATTTTTTTCGATTTTTGGATCGTCGTATCTCTCTCGAGGAAAAAAAAAAAAAAAGGCAGGGTAGGCGGCAAGTGTGTTGGATAGTACATGACCTACACTGTGTCCAAATTCCAGGTCCAAATTCGTTAAATTGGTCGGGGCATGGCCAATCTGCTTTAAAAACATTATTTTGGCTGGCCCAGCTCGTACCAAAACCAAGTACTCGTACTGTAATAATATAAATACCTTCAAAAGTTTTTCGTGAAAAAATCCAGGCATTCTACGAGTACCCCGACTGGTTTGTTTTTTCTCGTAGCCACGTATAAAATATACGTCAAAGTGTGTAGCAGACGAGAGTCAACGAGGGAAGAAAGGGCTGCAATCTTCTCGCGATGAAAATGCAAGGCGCCAACCGTAGTGAGGAGGGAGGGGCGGGGGAGCCTACAATTCCACCCCGGACCTGAGTCAGCACTAACTACAGTAGTAGGGGGGCCTATATAAGGCGGCATGAATAAGGCGACCACTCGAGATATCGCGGTCAAAATCAGCCGGCATGGCAGGGGCGTCCAGAAAAAAGAGAAAACGACACACCACACCCCCAGAGGTCGGAATAGAAAACCGTTGCAACCGTTGTGATCAGATGATGAACTAGGAAAATGGTGAAAAAAATATGCTTACTTTCATTTTTTTCACTTGGTTTTAGAACCCCCCCCCCCCCCCCGCTCCGTCTCGAAAGGGATGCGTGGTCAATGGTCAAATGACTAAGGCAAGCAACAAATGAGTACGCCCCCCCACCCCCTCACGAACAAAAAATTATGTGAGATGTCGGGGAAAAAAAGTCGACCACCCTCGGGCATGGCTGTAATTTTGAATACAACTGACTACTTGTATACGAATGAGGCGACCGCTCGAGATAAGGGAGTCGCCTTTACCGCAATTCTGAATTATTATATAGGATACACTATAGAAATCGGGGACTTGGTTGTGGCCCGCGTGTGGTTCCAGTATACCGAAAATTTAGAAAAACGCCGAAAGCACTACTTTAGACCCTAACCCTAACCCTAACCCTAACCCTAACCCTAACCCCAACCCCGTCCCCGCCCCGACCATTATGAGCTTTGTCTCGAATAAATCAGGCGTTTTTTTTTTTTTGAAAAATTGGACGACCACACTAAAAGGTATATAATAAAATATTCCCCGATTTCCATACTTTATCCTAGATAATAGTTCAGTGGTGCGATAAAGGCTATTGAGATAAGGCGATCAAAATGTCTTGGCACGGGGCCGCCTTATATGCAGTAGGTCGTAAGTACAAAATAAGGGCGAAGACAACAAATGGGACGGGAAAAAACAAAACAAAACAAAAAAACAAGGGTGCATTCATGGTGCATTTGGTTTTCGTTTTTGGTGTTAGAGTTGGAGTTGACCCTCACAGTATGCTCCGGTCTCCCGGCATGTTTTCGTGTGGTCACGAAACGGCACCAGGGGTCCAGAACAAAGGTATGTTGCCGGTATAGTTGGGAGAACGAAAGTGTACACGACTCAGTGCTACAAAAGTAGTACCGGGATCCCAACCAGTTCCTCGGCCTATGGCTCAAACATATTTAGAAAAACAACTTGTAAAAAAGGTGGGTTCCTATGTGTACTTCTGACGACGAGCTTATTCTATGGGGTGCTTTTACCAAAACATTATAAACTACCGTATGTATCCTCTTCTCCTCAAAATAGGTAGTACTCGCAGTCCACTATACTACATCAGTACCAAACGTATTTACAGTAGTTGTATCACGATTGAGGTAGAGTAAAACGTGAGTTAGGTGTTGCGTTGACACTTCTGGGGCTCCATGAGGAAAATTGAGATAACAATGGTGATGACCACGGCGTCCGAGCTACTACCAGTGCATTGCGAGGACGATATGGTGTACAGTGAAGAACACCTATTAAGTAACAGGAAACCTGGTGCAAGCTGAAACAATTGATTGAGAGAGGGTGCTTTCTACACTACGGAGTTTCAAGACATCGACTCCCGAAATTATTTTATTCCTCTAAATCGCAGACTGGCTTTCGTATTGGCCTGTTTCTTATTAGGCTGCCATAATGCGCCTGTCTCTGGGAGATGCAGGTCGCAGGTCGCTCGAACCGTCGTCTTGTCGGAGAACATTGTTTGCTGATGTCCTCCATGACGAGAGCAACCACACACCAAGCCGCAAGAAGGGTCCACCACTTGATTTCACTTTTCGGTTTTACTTTCATGGAGGCGGTAATTTGATAACTTCCATAGAAGCTTCCATGGGAGTAAAGAGCACTTCCATTAACGTAGAGTGTATCATCCATATTGTGTAAAAACGTCCGTTTAAATAGGGTGCTCGACAACAAGACAGGTCTATATTGGTTCCGCGCTGCACACTACACGGTTCTTAACACCCAATGTCTATGTGGTCCACGTTTCGGTAATCGGCATGGGCCCGCTTTGGAGTACGGCATGGGGGCATTACGATCCTACCCGTACTGCTAGACGGATGATGACACCGTCATTGTCCTCGTTTTGATCGCCGTCTAGGGTTCTCATGGGGGTTAAGGCCGCGGGGCGCAGCCGGCGAGGTCTGTGGTCAGGGGGCGTGTTCTGATTTTCGACCTTTTCGTTGATAATGAAGTCACGGGTTTCCAAACGGGTATGCCTTTTTGCGCAAACCCTCGGCAACCCCTCAATAATATGAGCAATTTGTTTTACCTACGTAGACTCCAGCCGATGGCAAGAAGGGACTGGTCGGGCGCCGCTCCGAGCACCACATACGTGTTCCACGCATGACCACCATGTGACACGTATGTTGTTGCATGTGTTGGTTGAAATTGTGGAAGCTTTTGTCGCTTCCATGTTTTTTTTTACTTTCATGGAAGTGAAAAACAACGCATGGAAGTTGATTTTACTTCTAATCGAAAAGTAAACCATGCTTTCAATTCAACTTTGTTCGAGTTCCATCGGATTGAATCATACTTCCACTTTACGTCCATCGCAGTAATAACAAAAATTTCCACAGAAGACTAATTTACTTCCATAGAAGTAAACACAACTTCCATGGCAACTTCAATGGAAGTAAGCTCTAAAGGTAAATAGTGTGGGAGATTGCGCATACAATCGCATCATGTCTTCCGGCCGGCGAAGGACGCTATTTGCTTAGTACATTTAATCACACGCCACATATAGGCGAAAGCTCTATGTCACGGCTGTTGAAACGATGTTTTTTCTTGTGGGCGAGACATACGTGGCCGTCTGCTGCGGTTTCCGCAGATGGTTTAAAATTTGCTTTGGGGAGTAGTATAGAGCAGTACCTAATTTCTTCATGCGCTCTCAGTGGAACTCAAAATAGTTTGTTTTTCAACACAACTTGTGTTTGTCGACGCCAGCCGTCGAGCGAAATTGTTTGGAAATGTATTACGCTCGTGGTGTGGCCCCATGCCCCTTCCTTTCCACAACCCCCCCGACCATCCGCACCCCCAAGCACGACTACGGCGATACACGGCATGAGCACACCCCCACCCCCTCCTCCAAGTGCCAGTCAACCCGAATCGAACGCGGCTCTCTCGCTCATTATCACGGTCAGCGCAGCCGGTTCTTTCTGGCGATCATGAAATAGAGCCCATGTCGTCAGCGTTCAGCGCCAGTCACGGCGTCTGCGGTTGAGCCGTGCTGAAGTTCGCCCTGTGAGCACACTCATTTTTGTCCAATGTTGTATCACGGAACGATATGCGGTGAATGATGGTTATAGCCCATGGTATTGTGTATCGGGGGTGAGCTTGCAAACGCCGTAGGTATGGTTTGTTCAGTTTCAAGCGGGGACGAAGCCTTTCCAGACGTTCAGGCGGCTCACCCTGCCGCAGCTCGAGTGTCGTTTTTTTTGTTTGTGTTGAGAGTCCTGGCCGCAGAATATCTACTTTTGTTTTTTTCAACAGCAGTATTGCTTCTCCGTTTTTCTCCTCGTTGGCGGTACAGCACACGTTTTCAACAGCGCTGACGCGCCTCACAGCAGCGGACAGCACCCCGCCGCAGCCCGTTGAGAAAATGCCGACTTATGTCAAATCGATAGACGACTCGACATTGCAATCGTCTAGCGTAACCCGTTTCCGCATGCCACAACGCCTTCATCGGATATGGCTACTGTCATACACCCGTTACAGACCGACGCACGTATTTTTTCACGTTCCACGTTCCATTATACGTCTCCCGCTTGCCGACGTTTTGTTTTGCAGATGATAGGGGTCAGACAATGGTGCGCTTCGTTCCACACTCATCTAAAGATGCATCTTCGCTCGCCCTTTACTTGTCGCTGTTTCGGTTAGTTTCTTGTTCCCACAATGGTCGCTTGTGTCACATTCTAACCATTCTTGCGAACAACTATACCTGGTATGCGGGATGCGGTCGTACAACGAAGCCGTCCGGGGGCGAGCGCGCAATGGCATGACGCGCATCATGCTGCGCGTCTTTCGGAGATCCCCGTGCCTTGCACAGTGTATACCTCGGATATATATATACTTCGGAGTATCATACATCGGCATCTCAGACTGTCTCCTGTGTCCGCTCTGGTGGTATCGTTTTATTTGTTATTACGCTTTTCCCCTTCTACTATTAATAAGATGGAGTGGAGTCGTCAAGGGGGCAAATGGGCCCTGTTAAACAGCAGAGTGCAGACGAATGCAAAAACGCCATTGGTTGGTCCCAATGTCCCTTACATTTACATACGAGAACAAGCCGTTCGCCCCAACGCGCATCCCATATGCCGGCTGCCCTTTGTGCCAAACTTCTGTGGCAAACATAGCGAGCTGCTTGCTAAGATAGAGATAACATAGTTTTGCCTTGTAAGGCGAAGACCTATCTGACTAAAAAGTTTCGCCAACTGTAATACTACCCCAACGACGTAATGTCCATTGCTTTTGCTTTTACGATTGGCCGAGGGTTAACCGTCAAGTTTGTCTCCAAATCCGATTTTCGGCAGAGCACACAGAGGTCCTGCACTAAATTCAAGTCAGGAACCTGAGCAAATCTCCCCTCCCGTACTCGTAGCACACGTCTAAATTCGGACGTGCGTCGATGCATGCTACGCTAAAGGTGCACCGTCATTTTTCTGAGGTTGATCGCTTAAGGGGCCCCTTCAGTCATGATGAAACATGAGTACTTGAGAGTTGAGAAATATACATTTTCGTTTTTTTTACAGCAGCAATACTATCTCTGGTATAATAACACCATATCAGTACTCCTTACGGAAAACGGCATAGCTCCAGTTCTGATCCTCATACTTTTTCCCAATGAGTAGTTTGAATAAGCTTAGATCATGGTCAACATTTGTGCCTCGGGAGGCATATCGATCAGACGCCTTGTTCGTCACGAAACGTGCCTCTAAAGAGGTATTTTTCGTGCGACAAGTGCGCCTCTTTAGAGGCACTTTTCGTAACGAACAAGGCGTCTGATCGATATGCCTCCTTTGACCATGGTCTAGGCTCTTTGCAACAACTCTATGGGCGAAATACTGAGCATTAGAACTGAAGCTATGCCGTTTTCCGTAAGGAGTACTGATATGGTGTTATTATACCAGAAATAGCGTTGCTGCCGTACATAAAAACGAAAAAATTACCATATTTTTCAACTCTCAAGTACTCGTGTTCCATCATGACCGAAGGGGCCCCTTAAGCAGCTCTATACTATTCGCAAGTAAAATAACTCTTTTTGAAGGAAAATAAAAGCGCTACCCGATGAACCACCCCCTAGCCTAACAATACCGAAAATATACGTATTGCAAAACAAGGATGGTATTCCAAAACATTCGGGTTAACCCTTTTCGGACTGCTGTCCCGTTTTGGGGACAAACCACTCTAATTCTAAGTAAGTTGTCCCCCAAACGGGACTCCAGTCCGAAAAGGGTTAAGGAGCCTTTGATAGGCCATCCAGAAAACGTTTCAGCGAGGCAAAGTGCAACGTTTAGAATATTGTCGCATGCGTTCGGTCGTGGTCCACGTGAAACACAGCTCCTGCCAGTGTCGCCTACAAACATGTAACTGTGTTTGCGTGTCCTATGTTGGACGTACACCTTCTTCGCAATTTCCTGTAGCAGTATGACCTTCTCTCACGGCACTACTGTAAGCACTTACTATAACGACAAGTGTTGTATCGTTTTAAGCTGGATTGTTGTCATTTTTGCACCGCCATACCCCGTCACCGTTGTGGACACGCCGCCATGTGCTGATCCTTGTTCGTACCCCCGTTGCGCGCGCTCCAGGACCCCCGCTGCAGGCCCGATGGGAAGCCTGCCGATCGCCTGTGGGAGTCGCCGGGCTGGTGGAGGAAGCCGTACCTTTTCAACGGTGGCACGGCGGTTGGTTTCGCTCTGGAGCATGCTCCTGCTTGGAGAAAGCTTCGCGGAGTGCGATGGGATGGAAGGCCATACGCAAGTGTTGACGGCAACGTCCTCGTATCCCCAGTGTGCGGGGCTTACGGCCCACATAAGTGACGGCCGCTGTCACGAGGCCAACAATAACGCCGACTGCGCCTTCGACGGCGGGGACTGCTGCGCTAGCACTTGCATCGCTGGGCTGGCACATGCGTGCGGTGCACGACATCAGGAGGGCGGCTTCGATTGCCGAGATCCGCACGCGGTAATTGCACCACGACGTAGGTTGAGTAGCGAGAGTTGCGGAGGGTTCCCTGACAGCATCGGGGACACAAAGTGCGACAGCGCAAACAACAACTTCGAATGCAGCTATGACGGTGGAGACTGCTGTGAGTGCACCTGCTCGCCGGACCTGCTGACCGCGCTGGTCGAGGAGGCCTACCTCACAAAATCTGATGTGACCGAATGTTTGGACTGTTTTCATCCGACATGCTATGCGCTCGGCGGAATATCAGTACCTAGCTCCACGCCTGACCCGATCTACCACACGCCTGTGCCGAGCCCAACAGCAAGCACGGTGCCATCTCCAACGCAGCTCCCCGTGGCTCATCCAACATCAAGCCCTGTGGCAAGCCCAACGGTAAGCCGCGGGCCAAGTCCAACGCTCATTCCAAAGTCTAGCCCAGCCTTCACCACATCTGAATGCGGAGGGCCAGACTCGTATATTGGGAACGGGGGTTGTAATCATGACACGAACACCCTCGAGTGTAACTGGGACGGCGGTGATTGCTGCGAGTGCACCTGCCAAGCGACGGACGAATACCAGTGCTCCGAGTTCGATTGTCGCGACCCCCACGCTGCCACGGACTGCGAATCAACTGGCTCTCTGTCAACAAGCTCATTTTCAACGGTAAGCCCTGTGCCCAGCGCGGTGTACGCAAGCCCCGCGCCGAGCACAAGGGAGACACCTGCCCAGGCAAGTCCTGGAGTAATAAGCCCGGTATCTCCTCCTACGGAACGGCCTGTGCAAGCCCCTACAGAGACGCCGGAGGAGAGTGATAGCAGTGATACGGAGAGTGAGAGCGGTGTCATAGGGAGTGGAAGCGCGTCCGCGGAGGGTGGTCGCTCCTCCCAGAGTGACAGCTTCACGGAGAGCGGACGATCCATAGGAGAAGGGAGTGGTAGTCTCACGGCGAGTGGCCGGTCTGATGGAGACAGTGCCAGTTCTACGGATGGTGACAGCTCGACGTATGATGAGGGGCTGGAGGAAGAGGAGCAGGAGGAGGAAAAGGAGGAGGAGGGAGAGGAGGCCGTGAGCACGTCCTCGACAACTCTGGCAGCCAGCACTGGCACGTTTGTCGTCTTCCATGGGGAACTTGTCGCCGTGTTGTGTGCCTCTGTATTGGGGTACTGTATGTCATAGGGAGGGATTATTACGATCGATAGGTCACCGTTAAATTGTTTCGACTATCATGTACTGTAGATTACAATAAGCGCACTCAGTATGAGAAGAGTGAGGTATTTCTGGACTCGTCATGGTCAGTGTAGCTTCCGATGCAGCAGCTGTTAGAATTTATCTTCGAAATGGCGTGAGGATGCGCTCGAAGTGGCTGTCAACGCAAATCCAGCTAATCATAAACTCGCAAATGGGAATGGGAACATGAGAGGGGAGACGGGATCAAACGACAAGGGGTGGGAGGAGAAACGATCATCGGAGTCAGCCCCGGAAAAGAGTCAACTCCGAGCTTGTATGGGGGTCGATCGGGTACTAATATATGACGCATGCAACGATAGAGGTGGCACTTTTTCGCTGAAAACGTTTCTGGATGAAGGGGCGCCTTAACCCAAACTCGTCGGCATAATCTTCTTCTTTTTTTTGGGGGGGTTGAAACGTTTTTCGTTGCATCGTTCGGTTATCGGGCTGTTCATCGGGTAAATATGATAGCTCTTCTGGTTTCCTCTCAAGTAACGCAGGCTACGATAGAGGTGCAGCATGTTTTTGCCTTGGAAGGGCGGTTACTGGAAGAGCTCTACACTTCACCCCAAAGTGATCATTAAGGGCATTAAGGGAGGAAAGTAAAATCGCTACGTGTCCGATTGAAAGTCCCAAGGCCGAAGCAAACCAGGAAAAATATTACAACAACAATAATGACAATGACGACAGTCCGACGATCGTGGGATAAGGAGCTCGCGATCGTTTTCATAATGAATTTCACCGAAAAAGTGCTATCTCCACTGTAGCACGCATCAAGTCACCACCCTCAGAAGGAAAAAACATGGTGCAACCTCTATCGTGGCAGGCGTTATACGGTGTAGGGGACAAGCTACGTTTTCGTGCATTTGATGCTCGCTTTTATGATCTGAAAGCCTTCGAGTTGGAGCTGCTATTTGACAGGTGCTGCGATATAGAGGTGGCGCAGTTTGGCTTAAACGTTTCCGAAATAACGGGGGGCTGGCTCCTCGACCTGCTACTATCGTCGGGATTATTAAAGTCTTGTGTGTTGAAGTACGTTTCGTTGTATACTTGGGCCCCGTAGGATGGTTCATCGGGTATAGAGCACTCTTTGTTTTCCCGGCAAAACCAAAGTTTGGGTGCAATTCTTCTGCGGAAGTGCTTTTCGCGGTAGTCGTAGGCCGTGGGATAGTTCGTCGGGCAGTACTTTAGTTTTCCTCCGAAACCATTTATTGAGCAAGGCATAGAGTTCACCAAGTGACGACGCATGCTACGGTAGAGATGCACCGTGTTTTTTCTGAGCTTCTCACTTAAGTAGCGTCATACCTCACCGAAAAAATGATTTTGGAGGAAAATAAAAGTGCTGCCGGATGACAAATCTCATGACCGAAGTACACTCTGGAACATTATTCGTCACAAAAATGAAAGTCCGACGAATTTGGGTTAAGGAGCCCGATCGTTCAGAAAACGATTCAGCCAAAATAAGGTATACCTCCTCTACCGTAGCACGCGTCTGACCACCCTCCGGAACAAAATGGTGCCCCTCTACCGACGCATACCTCCTTTGTCCCGTTTGCCGTGCACCTCAAAGTGGCATGCAAGATGATGTTGTGGAGGGCGCCATCTGCAGTGAAAAACGGTCTTGAGAATGGCAATGTGGTGGGTTTCATGTTGACAGGAATGTTTGTCCGGGGGTGCGAGCAAGGTGTTCACAAGACCCCTTTCCTCCCGTAGAGCACAGTGAACGCTCATCTACACAGGAGTTTTCCCCGGAGGCAGACGATGGTAAATGAAAACACGAGCGATAAGAGAGAGAGAGAGAAGAAGAGAGGGCAGGCTCGACGCACGAGTACTCTTCCGTGTGCTTCGCACTGTCGGTCTGTGGACCATTGGAGAAGCACGGTATTACAAGCAGTCCTGTTTCCAGTTAAATTATGAAATTCTCTCAATGGGCGGCCGGCGGTGTCTCTCAACGTTACTACCCTACGCGGCCTATGTCCCATTGGCGCGGCGTTTGTTTGTAATCCGAGAGAGCCGTAAAGAGTGTTTGCCTCTTACGCAGGATTTTTGTTTCGATAACAAACTTGGACTCAATAGCGGGCCCTGATCGGTTCTCGGGTTCTTAGTTGGCCATAGTAATGTGTATGCGTGCAGAAATGAACGGGGCGCGTGCGGTAGAATCCATATATTTGCAGGGCGCGGTTTGTGCAGCCAGTCTTGCGGAAGAAAAGCCAAAGGTCCGTCGAATCCAAGGTCTCGACATGCGCAGGACGAATCCAGAGCAACATGATTTATAGCATTGCAAGAGACGGGTGGCTACGTTAGGCGGAGCACATTTTTCTCCCTATAAGGCGAATATATGAGGCTTACAGATCCCCTCAACTAGGAAACTACCCTGCATGGTATATGTATTTGTTTCCCATCCCAGTTATTGTCTTCGCCCTTTTGTTTTAGGTCTCCTTCCTAGCCGTAGCTGAACTTCAAGGTCACAAGCAGGCGCTTCTCCCTCCTCCCCCAGTACGGTTCGTGCCTTGAATTGTTTTCATCGCGAGAAGATTTCAGCCTTTTTTCCCCCTCGTTGACCCGCATCGAATCGCGCATACGATGCACAGTATGCTTTGGTTTGCAGCCACTGTAGGACATGACGGTGCTCACTGCGTAAACCTTCGTGGAATTTTCAAGGGAAAAATAGAGGGTAGAAACCGACAATTGTAGCAAAAGCCACTGCGTGGTTGGGGGGTGGTCCCGATTATGTCCGAGACGCAATGCAAGGAGCCGTGAGGGCGCGGGTACGCAACAAACATGGTGATGCCCATACTGTAGGCCGCCCACGCTGCTCGTGAACGGTTGATAGCACCGACATTAGCATGGCGTCGGTCGATATATCGGGGCCCCAAAGGGGTTAACGTTAACAGGGTTAATCCTACATATCTGCTCAAAACCTCCGTTTTGACGTACTACTGTTACGAGGGACCATACATAACAAATAGGGACCTATGGCAGACACAAAAACATAGACATTGTCCTTCTTTTGCGAACGATATTTGTCATATTTTCTGTGGTGCCCCGATCATAGAACAAACTTTCTCAAGTAAAAGGCAGCCCAATAAACAAAACACAGCAGTAGGTGCTACCCTCACTGCAGCACCTCAGGATTACAGCAGAAGGCCAACCCTCGACACGATAGAGGTGGCCCTTTTAACGCTGAAATATTTCCTGAATGGTCGGGCTCCTCGACTCACAACCGTCGGCTTTTCATCACAGTGTTGCAATGTTGTCATTGTATAGACAATTCGCGGCACTGTCCATCCATCGGGTGGCGCTTTTTCGTTTCCTCCAAAATCAGGTTTGGGGCGATGTATGGAGCTCCTCAAGTGAGCACCCTGGGAAAATACACGGTTCACCTCTACCGCAGCATGCGTCATATGATGACATCGGTGTCACGAAGTTGACAGGAACCACGCAATGAGGAGGCGACCGGTTCACAGAGACGCAAATTCAATAGTGTTGCAAGATTTTTCAGCAGGTTGGCGCGCCCTGGACTCCTCGTAATAATGCCCGGTACGAGGGTACAGGTAGGTGTCTCTTACGTTGACGAGCATCGCGCGATTGCGTAACGACGGGGAAGAGGAGGAGACAACGGCGGCGACCAAGAGCGTCCGACAACCAGAGTTTGTCTGTACGATTATGAACCACCTGCGAACGTTGAAGCTTGCGTCAATGCCGTCGTTAAAGAGAGCAGGCTGAAGTTGAAAACACCGGTTGGAGACGCCTGCAACCCGACACGATGAACCGTACATTAACCATGTTTGAATTCTTGATGTCTCACGACGACCATGTCGAGCACTGCTGTGCGAGGGAGCTGAGGTCCCCTCGAGTCAAGTGTTTCATGTAGTGTACCAGTATGCGTCTTTCATGACTCCAAGAAACCACACAGGCAGGCTCTTTCATCATACTTGCTTGGGCTTGCGTTGCAAGGAATACAAGCCCACCCCATATATATATATACAGTAGTAACCATCTGAGAACGGTACTTTTTTTTTGTGAGTTCTGCCGATAGCTGTACTGAAAGAACCAAGGCGACAATTCACACGCCGGTTGTGTCCAACAATGCCCTGAGTGAAAATGAAAATTCGCGTTCGCGTCGATTTTTATATTTTTCAGTTTTGCTTTAGTTATAGCCTTGAAAGGCTATTTTTGGTAAGGATTGCAAATGGCCAATTTTCAATGTATTTAATTTCGGCTGGCTCAGGAAACCATATTATAGACCCGATATTGAAAATGTGTTCCCGGAGGATTGTGGTGATTAGCTATACGATCATCATACAAGTTGTATTGTAGTAAAATATCCATTTTCAGCGCTCAGTAAGGAATTAACCCCAAAACGGAAAAAATTTCAGCGCCATCAAAAATGGATATTTTACTACAATACAACTTGTATGATGATCGTATAGCTAATCACCACAATCCTCCGGGAACACATTTTCAATATCGGGTCTATAATTTGGTTTCCTGAGCCAGCCGAAATTAAATATATTGAAAATTGGCCATTTGCAATCCTTACCAAAAATAGCCTTTCAAGGCTATAACTAAAGCAAAACTGAAAAATATAAAAATCGACGCGAACGCGAATTTTCATTTTCACTCAGGGCATTGTTGGACACAACCGGCGTGTGAATTGTCGCCTTGGTTCTTTCAGTACAGCCATCGGCAGAACCCACAAAAAAAAAAAGTACCGTTCTCAGATGGTTACTACTGTAGTGTTACTCCATAGAACCATCCAGCGGCTAACGCATAGTTTGAAATGCGGAGTTAACACGCACCGACATTGCATGAAATCGTGCCCACATTAAGAGGTATACAAAATCGCTCGTAGAGGCCGGATGTTTGTTTGTTGCCTACCGTAGGACGACTAGTCACACGTCCTATAGGTGTCCTCCGTCCTGGGCGCAATGGCATGTTTGTCCGGCAAAAACTAGTGATTTTCTCCGTTCCCCTGTACATCACGTGCTCTAAATTGGAAACCCGACTTGGATCCACGGAAGGTACTGTAAAGGAGGACGCCATTTCACTCCCCTCAGCTGGTTTGCCATGGAAACGACAGCCGGGTGGTACTAAAGATGCCGATCGCCCCGGTGGTCTAACTGGTAGCCACGAAGCCTGTCAGCGTTGGAGGTCGGGGGTTCGAGTCTCATCGTATGGAGATTTTTAATCTCAAATGACACCATCTGTCGAGAGCGCATAGTATAGCGTGGGTAAGCACAATTCGACGAGAGTTGACGAGGGAAGAAAGTGCTGAAATCTTGTCGCGATAAAAACTGCAAGGCAAGAACCGTAGTGGGGGAGGAGGGAGATGAGCCTACTTTGTGACCCCGGATCTGAGTTACGACTAGGAAGGAGGGAGAAAGAAAGGGCCAAGATAATAAATGGGATGGACAAAAAAAAAAAAACAGTGGACTCAAGGTTTGCCTACATTTACAAATACTGGAGAACCCTGCCAAGCTTCTCCGTTGACCCCATTAACTACTGCCCTGTACAAACAGAAACCTAAATCGTACACTAATTCCAAGTGTTGGTTCCGCACAACGGGACTGCATTCCCACCTTAAGGTCTAACAGGGGGTTACGAAATATAACCTTTCCTGGCACGGAAAAAACAATGCATGCGCCGAGCTGAACTAAAGTAAGAAGAAAAACACTAGTTTCTTCGACGCCCGCCCTCCCGCCCGCCTCCCGCACCGCACTGTGCTAACAAGACTGGGAAGAGAAAACCCTCCATGTTGTTCGGTCAAGAAAATACTAGTTTCAGGATGCACAAAAACAATCATGTGTGTGGCAAAACTGACGTAGCAATAGAAGCTCTGGTTTCTTAGATCCCCGCCACGCGCAAAACGCCAGCCTAGACTATGGGGAAAACCCGGTCGCAGTTATATGTATTGGCGATACCCACTATTTCAGCACACGCAGGATTTTACACGAGGCGCAAACAAAACGCGCAGGGAGAAAATATCTTCGCGCCACGAAGAAATTTCCTAGTAGACCCTCTTTACGCGCATCCTATTCCAACCAAGACTACGAGGTGGACACCCGATTGCGTTTTTCCCGTTTGGGACAATTTTCTATCATCACGTCAAGTGCGGCGCAAAACTCGTTCCACGTCAAATATTTCTCCATATGGTGGATGGTGTCTGCTCAGTTTGTGCCTGTAACACGCGTTCTGGTGCGTGCTACGGTGGTAGAGGTGCACCTGTATACAGTACATTTTCTGAGGCTCCTTGCTCGAGGGGGGCCTATACTAATACTAAGTAAAACCACCTGCCTTTGGAGGAAAATAAAAGTGCTGCTCTCGTACGTACTTGATAAAAAATCTCATGCCTTAAGGTCTACAACGAAAGCGATTGCAAAATAATAATGAACTTCGGCGATTTCGGGTTGACTAGCCCCCCGTCATTTAGAAATTGTTTCAGCCCAAACGTGTCACATCTACCTTGGCATGCGTCTAATACTATAAATCGATCCAGTTACAAATTCACATATGTGACCCTTCTCCGGGGCTGGCTCCCCTTACTTTTTCCTGCCGGCCCTTTCTCGTGGTTTCCAGTTTGTCCCCTTTTCCTACTCCAACATGGGTGTAGCTGATTTGTGGTCACAGCCGCTCCGATCGCACCCCCACAATAATTCGAAGCCAAAGTCTTGGACAGCTGCAGCGGCAGCAACATGGACCACGACGAGTCTACGAAGCCTTCGCGCTTCCCGCACATGAGCTGAGAACGACTCCTGTGATCAAAAGTACACGTTTGGTCAAAATATTGCAACGGCGACCTAGAGTGATTACCGACATTATGACATATAGTACCCCAGCCCTGAAGCACACAACACGGCGAAAACTTCCCAACTGAAGACGCCAAACTTGCTAGCGGTGGCCAGCCGAGTCGCCGAAGATGTACTCGCCACCTCCTCTGTGTCATCATCATCCTCCACCTCCTCCACACCACCACCATATGTCGAGCCGTCACTATCCGTATAACTGCTATCCCCTCCTATAGAACGGTCACCCGACGTGAGACTGCTACTCCCTTCTCCTATAGAGGGTTCGTTATCCGTGTCGCTGCCACTCCCTGTAACACTGCTATCACTCTCCGTATCCCTGCTGCCACTCCCCCCAGGCGTCTCTGCAGGGCTTGATACAGGCCGTTCCGTAGCACGCGATACCGGGCTCATATCTCCAAGACTTGCCTGACCAGGTGTTTCTCTTGGGGTCGGCGCGGGGCTTGCATAGATTGGGCTGGATACCGAGCTTATCGCTGAGCGTGCGCTCGTTGTCCAGAAGCTCGTTGATCCGCAATCCGTGGGCGCGTCGGGATCGAGGCAATCGAAGCTGGGGCACTGGTAATCGTCCGTCTCTTGGCAGGTGCACTCGCAGCAATCCCCGCCGTCCCAGTTACACTCGAGGTTATTCGTGCCATAATCACAGTCCCCGTCCCCAATATACGAGTCTGGCCATCCGCATCCAGATGTGGTCAAGGTTGGGCTAGACGCCGGCATGGGCGTCGGACTTGTCACGCTGCTTACTGTTGGGCTCGCCACAGGGCTCGCTGTTGGACGAGCCACGGGGAACTCTGTCGGAGGTGGTACAGGGCTTGCTGTTGGGCTCGGCACAGGTATGACGTAGACTGGGCCAGGCGTTGGGTTGGGTACTGAGATTTGACTTCCGGAATCGCAGGCCGGGTCCAAGCAGTCAAACTCGCCGTCAAGGCAGAAGTTTATGAGGTAGGCCTCCTCCACCAGCGCGGCCAGCAGGTCTGGCGAGCAGGTGCACTCACAGCAGTCTCCGCCGTCATAACTGCACTCGAAGTTATTGTTGGCGCTGTCGCACTTCGTGTCCCCGATGTTGCCAGGGAACCCTCCGCAACTCTCGCTGTCCAACCTACGGCGTGGAGCAGCAATTTCCTCGCGCGGATCTCGGCAGTCGAACCCGCCCTCCTGATGCCGTCCACCGCACGCATGGGCAAGCCCAGCGACGCAAGTGCTAGCGCAGCAGTCGCCGCCGTCGAAGCCGCAGTCGGCGTTATTGTTGGCCTCGTTACAGTGGCCGTCTCTGATGTGGGCAGTAAGCCCCGCACACTGGGGATACGAGGACGTTGCCGTCAACACTTGCGTATGGCTTTCCGTCCCTTCGCAGTCAACGAGTCTTTCTCCAAGCAGGAGCATGGTCAAGAGCAGAACCAAGCGCCGTATTATCGGCGAGAATACACCATTTGCCCCACTGGCCCGAAAACTCCCACAGGCGACCGGGAGGCTTCCCATCGGGTCTGCAGCGCGGGAGGGGGCTGGAAGCGTGCGCGACGGGGGGGGGGCGAAAGAAGGATCGGTACATGGCGGAGTAACCATAACAGAGGCACTTGAACACGACGAGGACATGCCTGACAGGGGGGACAGTTCGGTATGTATGGCGGCGTAGTTCTATCTATGACACTAAAATGAGGCAAGATTTGCCATTGTAGTGGATGCTTACTGCAGGCAACCGTAACGGTGTACGTATACGATATCGTACACAAACGCAGTTAACGGTGCAAACGAGGCTGGGAAAAGGCTGTGTGTTCACGTGGAGCCAGACGCACGCCCGACTTTGGCTGTGATCACACATTGTTTGGCACAAAGTGCAGGCGGAGTGGGGCGGGTGCTGTGGCGAACGGGGTGTTTTACGTGCGTACAGTACAATTATGGGGCATTGACAGCAATCGACATCGTGTCCTTCGCAGGTGAACACTAATGAATGTCTTGAATTGTAGGTTTAGTCAAATATATACAATTGTCCTCCCCCTTTTGCTAAATTTATTTATCATCCCTCTTTTCCCCAATGCCTCTATGGTCGAAGGCTGCCGGGTATGCTCCTTGCCGTGCTACCTGTGATACCTTGCTTGCTCGTATTGTTAAGCCATCTCCCATCACACGTAGAGCAGATAATAAATGTACTACCGTTGGCGAGCTCGCAAACTCCTTGTCAGCATGGTACTAACCTCGTATGACGACCAGTGCGCTACAAAAATACTTCCTTTCACCTTTTAGGAATATGCTTGCCAGAGTCATTCAACGATACCAACGGTCCCACCTTTAACCCACGCCAGGGTAACAAGCACACAATCAGGCGATCTCGCCACTAACTATACTGTATACTCCAATACTTGAAAACCCTTCGTGTCCCTCGTAAGGTGAAGACAGACGAATCTCTATGCAGCTATGGCGGTATATACCCCGCCGAGTCATCCCACGGTCTCCTATATATGTACAGGCTGGTTCAAGCATACCGCCCAAACTTTCTTCAGTAGTAGCCAATGTCCACGTCGTGTTTTTGAGATAGACCCTGAAATTTGGCACACGTGTTTCAGGCACCCTATCCGAGCCGTTGACGGATTATTTTATGTTTCGCTAGATATTGTTCGTTTCGTATTCTGTTGGGAAACTTGGGTCTTAAGAGATGCAAAAATTCCGGCGAAAAACGAAAACTAAAGCGCCCGTGAAGGGCTCGGGTACGGCGCATCAAACACACGTGCCAAATTTCAGGGTCTATCTCCAAAAAACGGGGTGGACATGCGGTAAAAGTGCAATAAATAGGCGTTGCCTCGTAATTACTTAATTTCAGTATATATTCGATCTTGGTCGTTAAATATTTCTTAATATTGATCATACGCAGTCAGATCGTGAGTTTTTGCGTGAAACTTGGCACAAACATGCGTTGGACCACCTGGAAGCGGCTCGTCGAGAAACAAAAACGGGGTGGAAAAAATGTATCCCTACGGAAACGCCTGGCTATTGTGGACCTCTTTGAAGGCCTGTGATTGGTCGGGCCACATTTTCGGCGGTAGCGCCAGGTCTAGGTGATTGAAGACGAAACTGGCGATAACACCCTCTTCCACTGTTCATGGCGGTCAGTATGATAAAAAATATGTGACATTGGAGTTGATATTGCATGCTGCATTCGTGACTGACGAAATTTGGGGTGATATGCCTGAGCCAGCTCGTATACATGGGTAAATTGTGGGCGTCTGCACTCTGCTGTTCAGCAGAAGTCATTAGCCTCCTGTGGGGCTTTACCTGATAAGGAAAATTGGTGGGGAACGTAGATTGAGCAGAGTAACGACAACAGCACCGGTCGTGTGCTACGGCATTATTACTGTAGAGGTACGTTGCTCGATTTTGTTTTCGTGGTTTGTCACTCATAAGGGGCGCTCTATAAGTCCTCCAAAAACCGATTTTGATGTAAAACAAAAAAACGGACCCTTAACCTTTCGCCGATCTTAGGTGCAGTGTTCGGTTGTTTGATGGCCAGTGCCCTTCTAATGAGTTCGACACAAATCGGGGGTTTTAGTTATCCGTCCCTTGGTACTCATCCCTTGCCCTACGACTGGTATGATATAAAGGTACACTTTCTGTATTGTTGTGATCCTCGGGCCTGCTGCGTACCGGAAATGGAAGATACCTGATGATACCTGTCATATATGTCACCCGAATCTCGTTAGTTTGTGACGGCGATGGCAAGCAAGCACACAAGGCGGTTACATTTTTCAAGCCCCGTTTTGTTATGTAATAATCTTCAAACACAATCCAATCAATGCTTGAACGGTTATGCTGTCTAGCGCTCTAAAGCAAGGTTAACCAGCAATCGTGGATCACTGCTGTGAGGTAGTGTCGTATGCGTGTTACATTAAGGCAGCGAGGCGCACTTTTTCTTCTCCGTCTCCTTCTGTTTTTTAGGCATTGGTGCAAGAATCGGCCGAAATTTGGACCCTGTTGCCAGATAGAGAGTTCACTTCGATTCAGAGTACGAAATCCGTTCATGTTGTTGTAATTGGGTGGTTTACTCTTGTGGCGTTCCCTGCGCCAAAGGAGCTGTGTTCCCGGGACCATCACACAAATAATCGTTTTTTTCCCTCCACGCGACATTCCAGGGCTTCAAGCCATCAACTAGCGAACTACGCGGCTCGAGGTCCACGCATGGGCCAGAAGAGCATCACAGAGCGACTTCCAGTAGTACACAAGCTAAGAAAAAAAACTCTGAACGCAAACGCCTGATGAAATCACACCAGACGGCTACGCACATCTTGCCCACAAGGCACCACAGCGTTCAAAGCTGTTTTGGCCCCCGCGCTGTCGTAGATGTAGATGTATACGAGTAGCAGTGTGTTTCTGATCTGGGGTGTAGGACCTTGTCCTCCTCTGATGGTAACTTATTTGTGTGTATGCTATGAGCGGGAGGAGTACTGTAGACAGCTCAAAATGTCCTTCGTCGGCTGGCAGACACGGGGCAGAACCGCTTGCGGCGTTGGTGCGCCGTCGCTCCACAAAACAGCAGTACTCGTATAGTCACGGGATAAGAACGGAGAGATTCGTTTTCACAAGAAGGACCCGTCTCGTTGTCTGCAACGCAAAACGACCGTCCGAGAGGCTTACAACTCCTGGACACAGGCGTATACTGGTACGTCTGGGCTTATAATCGACCGGCTGGTGTCTGTCGTGATAATGCAACATACCGGTATGCAACACATGCATGCGTTTCATATGGTCATATTACTTATTCGTGGAATGGTTGTTTGGCGCTGTACCCCCTGGTGAGTCCGGTCTCAGCGTAAATAGGCTGGACTCTACCTACTACCTACGCCATTGCTCATACTGAGCTGTTGCCGAGGGTTTGTACACGATAGCTTCTTCGTTCCGAATATGGCGACTCGATAATGAACAGTAGCCTTTGCCACACACAGTGCTCTTGACCCACAAATCGTAAGGAGATAAACTGGTTTCCGCGGTTTTCTGCTTTCTTCAGGAATGTTATGAGTGATCAACGTTGAAGCTCATGCTGCACATTATCGGATGACAAAGATAATAACAATACAATACCGAATGTATTACGGCTTTTGTGGTGGTCCGCACATTTTTTTTTTCAGATTGTCCAAAACGCGCGGCGAAGCCGAGCACGGATCGAGCCTTAGCCTGGACTAGGGTTGGGGTTAGGGTTAGGGCTAGGGCGGGGTTGGGTCGACGGCTTCTCGTGGTTTGATGTAAAAAAACACCCAAAAAGACTAAAAATCAGCAAGAAAAAAAAAAAATGGTGCTATATCTGGTACGATTTGTGGGCCAAGAGCGCTATAGGCGCCTCACAATGAACGTCAACTTTCGAGGAGGAAAAAAAAAAAACACGCCCCGTTGACTACGAAACTCGTCGGCTGGGCCCTCACCACATATACATATATACTTTCATGTTGGTTCAACCCTCAAGCTCTCAGGGTAAATAATTTTAATCCCGGGCCGGCCTCAGTATCGGAATCTCGGCACCTCAATATCTCGAGGGTTTTTTCGTTTCTTCGGGCGCTCTCTTCGAGGATAGGCTCCGACGCCCCTCGCCCTTCGTACCCCCCGCTTTCCTCGCCATGAACGCGTGCAGGGGCAGAGAGAGAGAAGAGAGTAGTAGGCAATATATATATACATACAAGGCTTTCCTACGGAGTGGTCTTAATATAGTAAAGGCGACGCAAGAAAAACGGGTTACCTCGCCAGCAGCAGAGCGTCAACATAATCCACAGCAGCAGCTGCAGCAGCTGCAGCAGCAAAAAAGACAGAAGCAACAAACTGCACTGCTGCATCTTCATCTAAAGCCAAGGAGTGCGGACAAAGCGTTTATTGTGTAGACGAAGAAGGAAACTAATAACAATAAACATTGTGCACGTAGATATATACGAACTCTCGTTTTATGTTTTACCATGCTGCCACCTGCTGGTCGAACATGTACGTACAAAAAAATAAGAACTGGGTCACGATCCACACACGCAGTCAACCACGTATCAACCGACCCACCGACACCCACCCACCCACTCTCACGTACTTACCAACATCCACTCACATCACTCACACCCACCCACCCAACCACCGACCCACCCACCCAACCACGTACGTACGTGCGCTTCAACCGATCGACACACACACGTACCAACCGATCCACCCATCCGCAATCTACAACAACAACAGCAGAGTGAAATCAGTACACAGCAGCACCAGTACGTACAGCAATAATAATAATAGTAGTAGTCCTTATATAATAACCCATCTACAGCAGCAATAACAACAACAGCAGCAGCAGTCCAGCAGTACGACTCGTACGTACGTACAGCGGACACAAACAAAACGCCGGCATGGATGCGCAGCCCTTGTACGTACAGCAGTGTAAACAAAACGCCGGCATGGATGCACAGCGCTTGTACGTACAGCAGTGGCCCTTTTTTTTTTTTTTTTTTCGGTCGATTTTTTTACGTCTGGCCTTTTTCATCTTGAAATTAGTGTAGAAGTGGCTAACTCGCGAAGTTATGGGCCGATTTCGATTTTGACCGAAGTTCTGGAGATCCATATTTTAACATCTGGGGGACTCTTTAGGAAAAAATTACTTGATTTTAGTATGGCCAGGAAAATTACTTGATTTTAGTGTGGATATTTTTATCTTGAAATTAGTGTGGATTTGGACCCGGGCCGCAAAGCCCTCCGAATACGCTGGGAACCCCTCCCCTCCCGCGGGTAGATGTCAGTTGGGCTGTTTGCATAATACGTCAGTACAATACGTCAGTTTGGCTGTTACGTCAGTTGCTGTTTGCGAAGAGCTCAGTTGGCCTGTTTGAAGGGCTGGTTGCGAAACGAAAGGTCTGTTTGCAAAGAGCTGTGTATCAGTTGGTCTGTACGGACAAAGAGCATCGAGTTACTACGGACCTCTAATCGTGAAAGAATAGATAGGTTTATATGTGTGTGTTACGTGCATTGTGATCCAATATATTCACACACACGCTAAAAAAAGTACCGCAGTATGATAGAAAGACATTTCGCACTACAGCAGCAAGAAGTGGAGGGGGCTTTAGAGGAAGTGGACTACGCCTGCACTGTACCGAAGAGTGGACCACGCCTGTACTGTACAGAGGAGTGGACTACAGCAGTAGTGTACTTTGGACCACTCGTCGATTCTCGTTGTGGGTTGGGCCCATACTTGATCCCACCAGGGAGTGCATCCTAGCCCGTAAACGACGAACAACCCTACTCCTTGAATATCTTACCCCCTTAAGAACTGCTCCCGCGTATTTGGGGACAAACTACTGGAAAACAGTGCGGGAGTTTATTTTTCAGTTCTGCGACGAGTTAATAGTTCTCCCACTCGTACACGTACAGCAGAGCAGGCTAACATTCACTGTGAAATCGTGTGGTTTTGGGAGGATGTGTTAGACGTATACGGTACCTGGTATACAGCAGTAGTAAAGGACACCTAATAAGAAACAAGCTAATAAGAAAGCCAGGCTGAGATTTCGATTAAAATAAGAAAGCATGGACTCGTTATCTTGAAATTAGTGTACAAAGCACCTCCTCTCAAATAAGAAATCCAGCCTGGACCAGATTTCCTGTTTCTTAGTAGATGTCCTGTACTGTAGTACATTTGTGCTAATTGTCAGAATTGCACATACATATAGTATGCATACCACGGTGCAACCGCTACTGCTGTACTGATGTATTCTGCCATTACGTGTGCTTCCACATACATGATATATGATACTTAACAACAAAAGACTACTGCTGTTACCGGGGAACATAGAAATCATTACCACATAAACACGTTTTTACTAAAAATACTGGAATATCTATTTATAGGTTTTCGTCTAGATGGGTCCTGCTTACTATATATATAGTCCCCCGTGCTATCAACAGTGCTGGATATCGTATCGAAAACTGCAATACATATATTGAAATATCGAAGTTTCGATAGATGATATTATCGAATGTGTTTTAACCTCCACTCCATCCCCTGGCATTCCCATGGTTTTTTGTTCCCGTGTTTTTATGCCGATACTGAGCGCAAACTTCATGTATAACATACTACTGTACGTACCGAAATGGTATCGAAATGGTATCGATTCGTTTTCTTGTTTATCGGGATCGTATCCAACTCGATTCTCGTCGATATCAAACACTACTCGCAATACGTACGTAATAACAGTTTCTGTGTGAGGCGTAGAGATCGTCAAGTGACCACCCCTCACAAAAAACATGTATATATTATGTATATGTTATATTATTAATAATACGAGTAGATGTGGAGGGTATATAGAGGGAGAAGAATAGTTGTTCGTGGTATGGGGGGTATAATTAATTAATTTAGCGAAAGAGGGAGAAGAATACTACTACTGCTGTATTATCTTCTTCTGCAATTAAAACCCTTTTTTTAACTTATCGATCTCGCATCACTGTCAGTCGCGGGGGGGGGTGATGATTCTCCAGCTGCTGGTGGTGGTGTAAACCTGCCCGTTCAGGCGAACTTCTCAGACGTGCCCGAATAAAATGTGAGATGCCGGTTCTAGGCTTGTTCTTTCCTATAGACAGGCTTCCATGGTTTTGTTACTATTCTCATAATATATGATAGTGTGGATGGGGGTAGATTAAATTAAGTAATTAACTACTTGAGCTAGTGGGGATTAATTAATTTCGCGAAAGAGGGAGAAGAATATAGAAACCATAGTTTTGCAATTGTTTTATGTGTGTGCAATAATAGGTCGAGGAACTGGTACCTATGTAAAATAGGAAATAGACTACTGGGAAATCCATGCTGATATAGAAATTCGGAACCCGTTATCTTGAAAATCGTGTACTGTATAAAGCACTCTCTTTCGAACAAAATAATCCAGACTGGGCCAACTTTCCTGTTTCTTATTAGGTGTCCTATACTGTACTACGTACAGCAGTCGTAGTGTAGCACTGTACTCGTACATCGACTAAGTCGTGTCCGGCTTCGTTCTCCCAATTATACCAGTAATCCTTGTGTTTTCTACTGTAGTATATGTAAAGACTCCTGGCGCATTTTCGTGGACACACGTGAAAAAATATTAGAGACGCTGGTCAACTCCAGCAACAACTGAACGGCTCAGTACTCTGAAGTGCTTCCTGTATATAGAAAGCGAAGGCGAGCGAGCACTGCGGCAAAGGATGCATTTGACAAAAACAGGAAACAAGACCACACTGAGGATACAACAATAAACCTACGTGTGGTGAAAAACAAACCAGTCGGGGGTAGGATTTCTGGACGAAATTGACGAAAATCGATTTTGTTTTTTCTCGTAGACGTATGTCATACGCGTAAAATCGGGAGTCAACCAAACGGAACGACGTGATCGTAGGGATGTGGTTCCACTAGTAGAAACCGACACTGCTGGGTCATGATGTCGCACATGAGATAATTATCTTCCAAGGCGCCCAAAAGCCAAACCATCGAGGCTTTTGACAAACAAATGTGACCATCCCACCCACCCAGCTAACAGGTAATTGACAGTAGCGTCTGCGTTTGTAGTCTTCGACGGCCGGGATCGCCACCGCGCTGAATATGCATTCAGCACGGGGGTGATGTATCCCGGGTGAGCCCCCCCTAGGGGGCCTCAACTAATACAATACTTACTTTAAATGATCGGTGAAAGCGTACAAGAATACTACCGTAATCATGCGAAAGTTGGCACCGGGGTGCGATCGATTGTTAAATGTTTCTACGTTGTGTTTTTTATCGCACCCCGGTGCATCTCTCCGATGGGTGCCAACCTTCCGATGGGGGTGCGGAAATACAATTAAATCATGCCGTTCTTCAATTTTGGCGCACCCCCGGTGCGATCTCTCCGATGGGTGCGCTGCTGAATCGAAATACACCGGGCCGTACTGGGGCAACGGTGCTGCGTAAATGACTCAAAGCTACCATAAACGACTTGACCTACCATGCGTTGGTAAATAACGTTTGAGAGGAGTGGCGCACTGGTGATATCTCATCGGAAAATGAAATAAATGAGACTATTACCTACTACAGACCCGCTGCGGTGGCCCCCAAATTCCAAATTTCTATTTATGTCGGAGAGATCGCACCGGGGTGCGATCTCTCCGATGGGGGTGCGAAAACACGATTAAATGTTTCTACGTTGTGTTTTTTATCGCACCCCGGTGCTATCTCTCCGACGGGTGCCAACCTTCCGATGGGTGCCAACTCTCGCATGATTACGGTATGCTCGTAGCCGCTGTGGAAGCAGTCTTTATATGTAGGGTCTCGGTTTCGAGGGGTCTGCGGGGACCATCTCAGATCCCTTCGATCATTTGGTGAAAGCCGTTCATACATTCACGATGCCTCGTACATACGACTGCACATTATATTAGGTCTGTTTCAAAGCTTGGTGCCTGCGTGCGGTCCACGCGCCCGTTCCCTTCCATGACGAAGTATCGCCTACAGTAGTGTGTGTATCTCGTGCAAACTGCTCCACTGCTTACAACTCACAAGGGGTGCAAGGAAAAAGTGGAGAATACTCGAGCGGCGCCAAGCCTGCTAAACTATTACGACTCTTTACTAGTAGTCTTTACACTTACTTACGTTACGTAGTCTAGACGAAGCCGCTTTTTCCCGTGAGGACATTTCTCGTATCGCACGCGATGTTTTGTGAGCCAATCAGGAGTCGAACCGAAAATTTGGTGTTTTTTTGTCTTTGTTTCTCGCCTGCTGGAACCTCTGGCATTTCGCATAAAAGAGCTTTCTAATCGGTCCGATTGATACAAGTCTTTACATATGTATGCATAAAATACCATCTGGAACAGTCTGGGATAATAGTATACCACAAAAAAAGACCAGGTATATACTCGTACGTCGTACGTATATACTACTGTCCATAGCCCACAAACAAACCTCTCCCTCCAGTATCTGGAGTGCATGTGATATAGATCGTCGTCCGCAAAACAAAGCCTCTACAGCCCTCTACCTCGGGCCCCAATTCGGAGTCAATTCAGCTCGTCGTCAAAGGAGAGGGCGCCCATCTAGCCGAACGAAGGCTCCGGCGGTAGCAGCAGGTGAGAGAAGCTGCACAGCAGTGCGGCCGAAGGGGTGTTGCGGTAGGCAGTACAATACAAGAAAATCATCACAGCAACCACCAGAACAGAAATGTGGAAACGTTTTTACTGAACTGCAGTAGTATAAATTCGAGCACATATGTTTTCCCCCGTAAACGCTGCAGACTAACTTACAGCTCACAGCAGACAGACAAACAGACGTATTTTCGATAATATTAAAGCTGCTGTGCTGTACGAGTACTACTACGTAGCTTGTGCTGTAAGTTCTATACAACACGCGCTATGATGTATACTGGTTTGCATTTGACTTTCTGGTTGGTGTTCAACAGCTGGCCAGGTAGTTAGCGACTCCGTTTGAACGAGATCAGCGAAGCCTACAATATGATGTTGTTGTTGAGGTTGTTGTTGTTGTTGTTGTTGGTGGTGGTGGTGGTGGTGGTGGTGGTGGTGGCGGCGGTAGTGGTGGTGATCAGCGAGGCCTACAATATGATATTATTGTTGTTGCTGGTGTTGCTGTTGTGGTTGATTGTTGTTGTTCTTGTTGTTGTTGTTGTCACAGCCAAAAATCGGGTGCATGGTCACGGGACAGGCTCTCAAAAACGTTCAAGTAGAAGAATACCCCACAATAATACCGCTTCGGGCGCTTGACAGCAGCAGCAGCAGTGGATTTCACGCTACACATCGAAAACACTACGTAACTGTGCAGCACTGACTGCACGTACTTTTACTTCCAAGTGCAATTATCTGCAGCACACGCAATCGCCCCTAAACCTCGAAACGGAAGGCGCTGCCCTTAGGGCCCGAATTAACGAGTATAAAACAATTTCAATTTGGAAAAAATAAAATTTAAATTCGCTTTTCATTTGTCAACACACGCACCAGCACCAAAGATTAGGATCTTGGGGCATAATAGTTGGTGCTGGTGCGTGTGTTGACCAATGAAAAGCGAATTTGAATTTTATTTTTTCCGAATTGAATTTTTTTCTTCTTCGTTAAAACGGGCCCTTAGTAACACGACCAACCCGCTACAATCCCCTCTTTCGTGAGGGAAATACAAGTGTAAAAACCGGGGGTCGTTCTTGGAATTTTAACAGAGGGCAAAATATTTCGAAGGCTTCGCATTCCAATTTTTGGACATTATTTTTGAAAAATTATGGAAATCCTAAAAATTGTGCGAAAACTTTATTTGGAAAATTTGGGGAAAAGTTGCTTGACAAGAACGACCCCTAAGGGCCCGTTTTAACGACGAAGAAAAAAAATCAATTTGGAAAAAAAAAAAAATCAAATCCGCTTTTCATTGGTCAACACACGCACCAGCATGAGTACACCACCCACCATCCCCGCCCCAGCACCACTCCCCCCGCCCGCTTGGTCTCGTCTGCGAAAGGGATGCGTGTCAATGGTCAAATGACTAAGGCAAGCAACAAAATGAGTAAGCCCGACCAAACCCCTCCGCCACCACCCCCCCCCCCCCCCCCGAAAAATATTCAAAATATTGGAATGCAGGGCCTTCCAAACATATCGTCCTCTGTTAAATTTCCAAACATTGGAAATGATTCCCGTGTTTCCTGTTTTTTCCTGGTATTATTCTTGGAAAAAAAAAATAGTGAAAGTTTTTGGAAAACAAAATGCTCGATATTGAATGGGACCAAAGCTACACTGCTGCTACTGCTGCTGCTGCTGCTGCTGCTGCTGCTTTGTTCAATAGTAAAACAACAGCAAGAAGTGCTTCGTTTGCCACCCGACAACGTGCTGTCAAAATCACACGAAGTTGCCTGAAGAACAGTGAAACAATACTCGTACGCGTGGTGACTCGTGTCACGGTACATTGTCAGCTCTATACGTACCTCACAAACGCGTGCTACGACGATAGAGGTGTGTGTGGTAGCACTTTTAAGAACTAGTCCCACGTATTTGGGGACAAACTGATTCAAATTAGGGTTGGACGTTTTTTTCAGTGATTATGCATGGGTTAAAAACGTTTCTGAATGAAAAAGGGGGCTGCTTAAGCCCGAAATCCTCGAAATTCCAAGTGTTGTGCTACGATATGATACAGGTGTGGTAGCACTTTTTGCTTTAAAACCTTTCTGAATGAAAAGGGGGCTTCTTAACCCAAATTCGTCGGATATGTTTTCGTGGTTCATCCATGTAGATAGGCCATGGCATCGTTCATCGGGCACTCGTAGCACTTGTGGCTTAATATTCCAAGATCAGTTGTAGGGTGAGGCGTATAGAGCTCCTCAAGTGACCACCCTTATAAGGCAGAAACATGGTGCACCTCTATCGTAGAAGGCGTCTCCACCGCTCAGAGCAGCCGGGCCGAGTTGCCTCATTCTAACCCGTGCTCGTACGGCAGAGGTGTTACCCTTTTGTTCCTGATTGAGCCACTTGAGGAGCTCTATACCCCACCCAATGAAGGTAATTTTGACGGAACGTAAACGTGCTATACACGTACTCTTACGGTACCAGAAGAACACTCCGATGCCCTCTACGTAATATAAAACAAAAACATTTCGCAACAAAAATATGAAATTCGGACGAGTTGGAGTTAAGGAGGCTTTACTACTGTAGGTCATTCACAAACAATAATGCAACCGGAAATTGCCACCTCTATCGCGCCACGCGTCTCATTTGCAGTCGGAAGATGTACTCGGAAGAGCTTTCTGTTTTCGTGATACGCACCGACATGTGCATATCCGTTTCTTGAGTGAGGTATACCTGGGATATAATAAGCCACTTGCCCGACCGGCGTGAAGGCAGGGGTGAACAAAATGGCCTCATACCCCCCCCCCACTATGGCACCACTATGATACCATATGATACCGTATGGCACCGTATCATACCACATGGTACCGGATGGTGCCGTATGATACCGTACAATACCGTACGATACTGTATAACACCACGAAGAGAACAGGCGCTGACTACCACGCGGAAAAAAAGCTCGAAGCCGTCCGTGAGTCAAGGGGGAGTATAACCTTCCAGCGATAAATCATCGGTCGTCGGCAAGAGCATTCAACTATCTGCCAAAGCGAATGGACACCACTACTGAATTAGCTAGAGTAGGCCACACGACCCCCTCGTGTCGCTTCGTGCATTTGTGTTCTGCGCTGTATGTACGCCAGGTTGAATATAATTTGGGCACTTCTGTATTTCCGGGCGAGATTATTGGTTGCCTTGATGATGTTGCTGTGATACGTACGACGTTTTGTAGAACCTGTGGGGGGGGGGGGGGGGGGGGGGGGGTGTCGAGGGACATCTTACATATCTACAGACCTGATGGTTGTATGCTACCTTTCCATGCGCTCTCGCCACAGCCGGCTGAATTGGCCTGCTATTAATAGTGGTGTTTTCCTACCGAGTACGTACGTAGGAGTCCGTGCAAGAAAACCACCTTTAGACGCATGCCCCAGTCAAGGTGGAGGTGTACGCACATGCACTATTGTGAGACTCTTTACTTGATTATAGTATAGGAACCCTTGCATATCACCTAAAAAACTGGCTGTTGTGAACGTGTACGGTGTACGCCTAATCCGAGGAGCAGCCCCATGGCCTAGGCAACTACTACTATGTCCCTAAATATAAGTACCGTTCGTACAATAATGTTGAATTAAAACGGTGCATATATTTAGGGACACAGAGTGCTACGTACCGTTTTTTTTGTATTTCCGTCAAAAATGTATCGATATTTTGTACAGCAGTTCTTCATTTGAGAGGCGCCACCAGCGCGAATTAGGTCTGACCAAAAAGTGACATCTCCATCGTGGCACGCGTGCTTGCTGCTTCACAAGTGTACTACTGCAGATACATGCACCAACTACAGCAAGCATCAAGTAACGGTAGAAGTCGATATCTATATTTTACTGTGACCGTGCGAGGTCTGGAATATCCAAACGCGTCTTTGTACAGTAGATCGATGATCAATCGTCACCTTTCACCTTGCTTGGAAGGACACCATTCATTCCACTCATTTTCGTTCGAGGCGTATTATTTCATTTTGACACGAGAAGAGGGGCACGATATACAGCATGTGTTTGGTAGCATCCTTGATACCGCTTCGTATACGTCTGCATGTTTTCTGATCCTACCCTAGTAGCTGCAAGTTGTAAGATCCCCTTCCGCACGCACTGCTCTGTGTAATCGTCGTCTCCCGTCCGGTCACTTCCGTGCATCTTTCACAACCTCCAGGTTGTCGCGAACGCCTACTACTACTGTACATATTGAGGGTTGGTGAAACGTTGGCCTCGCTGACAAAGGCGTCCATTCGGAGAGAGAGAGAGAGAGAGAGAGAGAGAGAGTCATGCCGGCGTGGACTACGACCAGGCTTTCGGTCAGCGAGGTCAACACCCTCGTAACGGTCGTGTCGGAGGTGGTGAGCTACTCCATGACGCTCATGCTGGCCGCCGTGTCGCTCGAGATCCGCCGCCTCATGGTAGTCAGAGGGGAGAAAGACGCCATCCTCCAAGACGACGGCTTTAGAGCTATGGGGACGGCGTTGCGAAAGTCGAAAACCAGGAGCCTGACGTTCTGGGCCATATTACCCGTCCTGTTAGGCTGCGCCGCTAGTACCGTGATAGACTTCGCCACGTCGGGCGTTTCGGCCACCGTCGGGCACGCCGCGGGCGACAAGGTCGAGGTGTTGGGGCTTGTGGGGAGCGGGAGTGCCGAAGCCGACACGTCTTTCCCTTCCATAGCGAGGGTCACTTCGGATGTCTCCGGCGGGGGGGAGACCACTACCGATAGAACCGGATACCTCACGCTGCTCAGTCCCGAGCTAGCTTCGGTGGGTTTTAACTCCAGTTTCGCGGGATATGAAGTGGAACCGATACCTCTGGTCGGGCAGGCTAATGAACCCGGGGTCTTTGTTGCGGGCAACAAGTACGAACCGCCGCTAAAGGTCAGCATGTCATTCTGTGTCGAAGTCAAGGTTCTAGAGGAAGGTGTGTTTTCCGTAGAGCAGTGCAGAGAGGGCCTTATCGTCGAGAAGAACCCGAGGGTATTCAGCGTTTTGGACCTACCGAGCGAAACCGGCCTGTCGTTTGTCCACCTCGTGACCATCGGCGAGTGCTCCCAAGTGTTCCAGGATATTCCGCTGGGCAACCAGGGCGTGGGTATCGTGGAGAGAACCTTGACGCTCGATGACTCCGGCGCGGAGATCCACGTGACGTGTGCCTCCATCACCGAGTCGACGGTCGAGTCGTGCGTGTGGAAGGATTCGGGCGTCCTCTATTTCGGGGACTGGAGCTTGCCGGATGCCGGGAGTTGCAATGATTTGTCAGGCGTTGCGGTATTGACAGTAATCGGGATAGAGTACGAGCCAGAGGTAGACCAAGGGAGCGACGCCGCTTTCTTCCTGGCGGCGATGACAGCGGAAACGTTTTCTGGGACCGGAAAACTGACCTCGAGGCAGCAGCTGACAGAGGTCCTGGGCGTCGTGGTCAGGTTGGAGAGTATGGCGTGGGGAGTTCAGGTAGCCTACGATCCGGAGGAGGTGGTGGAGATCGGAATCAGCCTGTGGATACCGCTGGTGTTGGTCCTGGCATTGGTGGTCCCGGGCGTAGCTTGGGGGTTCATCAGGTCCCGCAGTGGGAACAGGTTCTTCTTACCGGCGAGTCCGGCCGAATGGAGCGCGTGCGCAGCAAGGGAGTTGCGGGGAGGAGAGGATGAACCAGGGTCGACTACCGAGAGCCCGCTAGGCAAAGACTACGACCAGGTGTATGCCTTCGGGCCGGCTCGGACCGATAAATACGGCGGCGTGTCCCAACGGCTGGGGTGGATGGCCAAGCGGGCAGTGTCGCCAGAGATGTCAACCCTGTAACGTTGTAAAACTTCGGTGGTATCACTCGTGTGATCCTGTCCCAGGCCGCGTCCCCACAGTGCTTGCAAGCGGTCCCGGCGCGCTGTTTGGAATGCATTGTTGCCAATGAATTCGCCAGGCGTAGTTTTAGTAGACCAGGTATAGCTCAAACACTTCTATTAATAGTAAACGTTGTGCAGGGTGACTTGTAAAGTTCGACGGGCGCTAAACATCCGGTTAGCACTTTCAGGACAAACCTATTTCTACCTGGCGGGGCGGGGGGGGGGGGGGGCTCAACCCGAAGCATTCCGCAACATCGCTGGAATATGTTTTGGTTATTGTACTTGTGTACTTGTATGTATATATGACTCATGCTACGATAGAGGACATGCTTTTTTGTTTTGGCCAGAGTTTCTTTCTGACCTCAAGACATGCTCCTTGACGGAGAAATCGCCCAAATACTATCTTTGGAGTTCCATTCCCGTTTTCAGTACGATATTGTTTTGTTGTGTTGTGCCTACGATGGAAGCCATGGGGTCGTTCTTCTTGATATATATTTTCATGCCCGGTAAATGTTCGTATGAGATAGTAGAGAAGCTCCTCAAAAGAGCAGGCAATGGAACTTTTACGAGGCACCCGTTTCGTTGCACGCGCCTCATGATACCCCCCTAGGCTATGGTTAGAGGTGTGCTACGATAAAGATAGCGGTGTTTTGGCTGAAGCGTGTTCTGAAAGACGGGGGGGGGGGGGGGGGGGGGGCTCTTCTTGACCCAAAATCGTCCGAATTTCCGTCCTCTTTGTGCCGCAATATATTTCAAAATATACTTGAGGCGATGGGAGTGTCCATCGGAAAGCACTTTTTTTTTTCCTCCAAAAACTGGTGAGGTATAGAGCTCCTAAATTTCTTCCCCCCACAAATAGACACACACTTCCTGGATTCTACAGCCTCAGATTGTGTCCCCCTCATACGGGATGTACATCCTACATGAGGACACATAAAATCCTTAAGTACGCGCGATCGAAGTATTACACTCAGCTACGAGCAAAGATGAGCTTCGACGAAATCCTCGAGCTCACAGCTGTTGTTTTTTTTTTTTTGTTTAATAATACTATAATCAAGAAACCACCCTCCGAAACAAACATGGTGGTGCACCTCTACCGTAGTATGCGTCGGTGTTGCTCGTCGGGTCGAGCTCTCATTTTTGTCATGCAAGGTCAGGGTTTGGGTGAGGTATAAAACAGTAGAGCGCCTCAAGTGAGGAGCCCGAAGAGGACTTAAGTTGAAGGCTTCCCTACTTCAAGGTAGCATGCGTACGTGTGCTACGGTAGAGGTAGCACGTTTTGGCTGAAAGGATTTATGGATGACGGGGACTTTCATTCTTGTGCTGGACTGATTTTCATTTGTTTGCTCAGGCCATGGGGTTGTTCATCGGGTACGAGTAGAAGCTGTACCGTAGCTTCCTCCAAAGGCAGGTGGCTTACTATTACTTAGTATTAGTATAGACCTCCTCAAGCGAGGAGCCTCATAAAATGTACTGTATGCAGGTGCACCTCTACCGCCGTAGCATTCGTCTACGTCAGTATCCGCAGGGGACGCAGGTATCGTGCCGAGGGCGTGGCTTCGTTGTTCACGCACGGCCACAGCGTGTTGTCGCTAATGCATCTCCGTTGGTGACTTCGCGACAGCAGTACGTAGTAGCAGTATGTCAGGATATTGTACCAAGAAACTCTACGCTAGCAAACCTTGGCCGGCGAAACTCGTAAACCTGCCCATATAGGGGAAGCAAGGGCATGCCACTGCGAAGCCGATAGCAACCCCCCTGTGCGTATGTTTCCGATATCAGAACGAGTGTGTGCACGGACAGGATCCTCTTTTTCAAGGGGCAGTCTCGAACTGTGATCCGAAAGAGCCACGTTTGTTTTACGGCATAGTATCGTATCAGTTATACGGTCCTGCAAACAATTCCAATCAACGCCCGCAAGATGACGAAAGCAGTTTCAAATATATTCTGGTGCCCGAGTTCCTAGCGACAGCTGCCTGGTATTACATGTTTGCAACGTACCACGCCCCTGTTTCGGTGCATAATACGTAACGTGAATCAATGTTGAGAACGGCTACAGCTTTCTTATCTGTGTCTGTGAACTCGCTAGCAACTTTTATCGCTTCGAGCCCCTGGGGCGTGCTGCCAAGAACGGATGTGTGGCCCCCCGATCGAAACCACGAGGCATTCGGTGACAACACGAAATAGTGCTGTCAACGTTGGAGCTCGGTATTGTTGGCCAGACCCTTTATTGTGGTATGCGGCTCGTACTCATGTCGTGCACGGCCGTAGTCGTATGACAATAGACCCTCGCATCCCTACAATGCCGGGACGGAACACGTTGGGCTTTCACCAACCAGGCAGTCATTGCTTGCACTAAGCGCGAAGCACCGTGAGGTATTGGGCGAGTCGCAGGAAGGGTGAGCTGCATCCTGGTATAAACCGCCTCTGCGGACATGGATATGAATGACAGCCTACTGTGAAATGATTTAATTTCTGGTGTGGTCACTTCCAGAGACAGCAGTGGGTGTTACTATGTATCTGCCTCTTGGGCGCCTTACCATCATACCACTATGATCCGAAATATAAGCACCTTTCCGATTTCATGTTAATATACAAACGGTCGTTATATTTCGTTTCAGAGTGGTACACACTACGATATACGACCATTCCCCCTGTGCGGAGCTGAGGTTCTCAACCCCGCTCAAATGATCCCTAACAAGACAGCCAGCCTTGGTGACCGCCAAACAAACAAAACAAAAAACGGTCCTCTGGTTGTCTAGCTCACGCAGTGAGAGGCATGTTTTACAGCGTTGTTGCCAACCGACGCCAACCCAACCTATAAATATATCACATATGTAGAGAGAGGGGGTGTGTTATGCGGGGGCGGGGGTTAACAGCCTGGTGCTGCGTTGTTTCAAAGCGTGTCACGACAGGGTATGGCAACTTATGGCCACTGTTGCAGCCGAAGGATATTTTGTCCTAATTTCAAGTTTTCCATGTTTTTCTCGCAATGCTTTCTATTTCCATGTTTCCCTGGTTTGTTTTTCCACGTTTTGGAAATTATACAAATGCTGATATGTTGCCAATGTGTTAAATTTCCAAAAATTAGAAATAGTTTCTCTTTTTTACTGTTTTGGGAACAACAATTGTGGAAAATGTGGGAACAAGCTCTCCGATAATAACGGGCCTTGGATGGCATGATCCTCCTTAATTATGTAGCTTCCATATATCAGCCAGAACTGGATTTTATCATGTATAGAAGCTACTACTTCATGAACCAAGTAGTATGTCCCCAAGTTCGTGGGACCAGTTTTTAAGGGGTTAACCGAGGAACTCCGCCAGCCAGACGACGTCAGCCGAACGATGTTAGAGAAGGTACACGTCTCTACTCTTAATAGACACGAATACCCACGCGGAATCACGAAGATAAATCTGGCTCGTACGCCGGCGACGGTGATGGGCATTGTCTTGGTGCCCCTTGACCCAGGCGTAAACCCGGTTGCCTGACTGGGTCCGTCGCCCGCCCCTTCTTAAACTCACCAGCATAGGTTTGCGCTAGAAGGGCGTCGGGGCGCCGCGTACAGAACTGAGGCAGTATGTGGTCTCGACGACACATACACGTTCGGTTGCACGTGTCAGCACATGGACGTTGAAATTCATACGTATCTAATGTTATGTGCAGTCACTACGCACTGATACGAGTTTATGAGTATCGTAGTCTAGATATTCGGGTAATTGCAATATGCGGATAGATTGCGAGTTTGTCTTACTCGTAGTGCGCCGCATTGTATGTCTAAAGCATCTTCATCAGGAACGATGCTGGGAACGTTGCTAGAACGTTAGTATAACGTTGTAGAGAACATTGCAGGGAACGGTACACACTACGGTAGAATGTAACTGCCCGTAGCATTGGCATTGTACCGAGATGATCAGGTGCAAGCATCGCCCACCTCGATCACTCTACTCCACTCTATTCTTCTCCACTTTCTTCTCCTCTTCTCTTCTCTTCTTCCTTTTCCATTGATGTCCCTGAGGTCAATCTTCTTTCCATTATGGCCACATAAGCGCCTTTTCAAACCATGCCTTTTCTTCTTCTTCACTAGTGATCTTTACAGACACTTCGGTGCCACCTCTGCCATCTCTCTCCACAGAGACAGAGCCTCGACACACGCGTCATTCTTTCAGGTTATGAGCCTCGACTTTGCTCTACGCACCAGCTGGCACCACGGAACGACGTCTCCCGGCGAGCGCGTCACGTTCTACATTCGAAGAAATTTCAAGTTTTCCACTGCGGAGGAATACGGTTTTTGCTCCAAAAATCAGAAGATTATCATCTACCCGACAGCATCGACATCAACTCTCATCATCGATTTTCATCAACTTCGTTCAACAGGGTTACTAGAAGGAGTACTACTTTCACGCTTCTACGCGTGAGGCAGGTAAGGAGACTGATGTCACGCTTTTACGCGGGTAGCACGTACGAGTAATGAGTCTGGTTTCACGCTTTTGTCGCGAAACTCGTACTCGTAGATTCAGCATCGGTTTCACGCTGTAATTGCAAAAATAAGCAACCAATTATTTTTGTAACATCACACGCAAAGCTTTGTTTTCGATACTATGATACTTTGAAGCTGTAAGTGCGAAACAAGTCACGAAACCATTTCTGCTCATCACACGCGGAGCAAGTTCCGCACTGCTTCCACGCTGTAAAGCACGAAGAAACGTTGCAAGACCTCTGTTTCTCCGCCATCGCGAAGTTAGTTTCGAGCCGGTTTCACGCTAAAAGAAACGCGCGAGGTCTTTACCAAAAACCGTTTCTCCAAGCTATTAAGCGCGAAGTACGTACTCATACATTTGTCCTCGTGCAAGTATGACGAGAAGACCTACACGCGCTGAAATATTCGGCCAGGTCGTTGACGATCCTGCTACTTAGCGTAGCATCGGGGGGATAATCTCCGTAAGCATCCTCATCCAGCAACGGCTTTACACGCTTCTAGGCGAAAGCACGACTTAAGACTCAGAAGGAAAAATCACCCTCGTCCATTCCATATGGGGAGAAGGCCAACACACGTTGCATCACGCAGCCAGGCCGTTGATGATTCGGCTATTCGGCCTGCCACGGGAGTCAACTCCTGTCGGTTCATCTGCTACTATCAGCTTGGCACAGGGGCAACACCTCTTGCTTCACAAGGAGCTAGTACCTCCAAAATCATAGGGGGCTTCAAGTTCTTCATCTGCCACCTGCGATAGCTGCTGATCTTCGCCATCATCATCATCGTTGAATACAGAAGGTATCCTCAGCGCTTAATCTTCGCAACTTCTTCAGTTTATGTCACCAGGATCTACATCTACTTTGACTACTGCTGCACGAGCTGCAACATCACTGCTTCGAGAAGGCATCGATACGCATCATTATTTCAGGTTATGAGCCTCGTACAACACACAGGCTCATGAAGATCATCAGCAGCACCACTTATTTTCAACTAGTACTACTACAACAAGATTTACGCAACAACAGCACGGAAACGAAGATCGGCATCATCATGAGCGGCAATAACCAAGTACTACAATACAGCTGTATTGTACTGCTGTAGGTTGCCCTTTTCTGTCTTTTCTTTATCTCTGTTTTCGTGGGTGAGGGGTATATTTTTGTATGTGTTTTCTCTGTTGGCTTTGCTTCTTTGCTGTACGTAGAGTTTTTTCACACGAGATCACACATGATGCGCACTGCTGTATTCCGTCACCGATACACATCTGCCTTGTTATCAGTTGTTCTTTAGCTTTCCACAGTTCTCTTTTCTTTGAGTACGTATCATATATACACACTCACCATGCTGATTTGTACTTCGCACATCTCAGTATAGCTGGACACATATCATACCTGTATACGTCCACTTTTTCTTTTCGATTTCGTTCGATTTCTTAGTCCTAGGACACATTGGTGGGGGGCGTAACATAGGTACAGTAGATGCTCTCTTACGCTTTCTTTGCTAGGAAATATCTCGCTGGTCAACACCACAGCATCACGAGTCTATTTTGCGATACGATTGCGCCCAACGTAGTCTATTGCCGTACTATCGTTACTCGTAGATATATTTCGAGTACGTACGTACATATATGTAGACAACTGAACAGTGCACTTTTCGCTGTACTGGACGAATATCATCAGTTTCTACTTCGATTTCAGGTTTGCTCTAGGTATCTATTCAGGGGGCGCGTTGAACACACCTATCATACGGGTTGACGCTTCTTTTCTAGGGTATACATCGCTGGTATTCACACCACCATTTGTTTTCTTATTTGACGTTGCTTACACCAGATACTGCTCTGTAGGATCCATGAGTATGTACGCACGTCTATACTCCACGCTGGACACACGCCTCAGTTTTATCAATTGTCGCTTCAACTATCCCATGTTGATTGCTGGACTAATGAGTACTGGTACATACAGTAGGTCATTGCTATTTTTGTCTGGGTATGCACCCACCGACGTTCTTTGTTTCTGCAAGATTACGTACTATTTCCGTAGCTCTGTTATTGTAGCATTCAATTGAGAGGGCGGGTTGCAAGTATAGCAGATAGCTTTCTACGATTTTCATTGTACTATGACTCAGTAGCCATGCACAAGCACGATTAGCTTTTCTGACATGAGTACAACCATATTGCTGCCGTCATCACACGGGACTGAATATGTAGTGAACTTTGTGTTTACTGTTTTCCATATTACCGCTGCATTCGCGCAGGGCTGAATATGTTGTATCATTCTTTCTTCACTCGTTCATTTTGATTTTTGAGTATCAGATTTCTACAGCGTAGACATTACTTTAGCTACTGACTTTCATCATAGGGGCGTGTTAGCATATGGACGTTGAAATCCACACGTCCTTATTGTGATGTGCAGTCACTACGCACTGATACGAGTATATGAGTATCTTAGTCTAGATATTCGGGTAATAGCAATATGCGAATAGACTACGAGTTTGGCTTACTCGTAGTGCGCCGCATTGTTTGTCCAAAGCATCTTCATCAGGAACGATGCTGAGAACGTTGCTAAAACGTTACTATAACGTTGTAGAAAACATTGCAGGGAACGGTACACACTACGGTAAAATGTAACTGCCCGTAGCATTGGCATTGTACCGAGATGATCAGGTGCAAGCATCGCCCACCTCGATCACTCTACTCCACTCTACTCCTCTTCCCTCTTGTCCCTTCTTCTCTTCTCTTCTTCCTTTTCCATTGATGTCCCTGAGGTCAATCTTCTTTCCATTATGGCCACATAAGCGCCTTTTTAAACCATGATTTTTCTTCCTCACAATTGATCTTCACAGACACTTCGGTGCCACCTCTGCCATCTCTCTCCACGAAGACAGAGCCTCGACACACGCGTCAGTCTTCCAGCACGCGTCAGCCCATTTCATTAGTACTCTTCCACGTGCGACTTGTGGGGGGATCTCGGCATCCCGAAAAAACGCCCCCTATAGACCGGTACTCCAACGACAGGCTTGCCTCAACTGGTCGGCGAACGGCTTGTAGGCGTTGAGTCGCCCCGCTATGTATGGCACTTGTTTGTCGCAATCGTATGTTCAATTTCCTATGCTGGTTCCGTGGCTTTTGATCACGCTGCGATCAATACAATTTTCCAGATGCTCGAACCAATAATGCTAGAACCAAGTTTGTCTAGATCCAGGGTCAAAGCGATTGGGTTTCGATTTTGCTGCAGATAGCAGTGGTCGTCGACGTATGCATACGTTACTATATTGTCGTATTGTAATACAGTCGACAAGAGGTTGACAATGGGACGTGATGCTCGCTGTGATTGAACTCCATTTGATAGCTAATATACGGTTTCCCCTGTTGCCACGAAATGCTCACCAAGGGTTTTGACGAAAAAATGTATGCCGTTTTTGTTCGAAAATACACGCCCCGCTATTGTGGTCTGTTCGCAAGCCACCAAAACCAAAACGAGCAGCGGGAGCGAAAAGTAAGTACCGAAACGTGCATACCGAACTGGTTTTGAAAGCACAAATCTGTTTATAACACGGCGCATGAGACAACACAAGCCCTACTCGCTTGGTACAGCGGCGAAATAAGTAGTAGAAACACGGCGCTGCTGTTCCTGGGCGGTGACGAGCCCGGTAGCTTCTGTATTGGCGAGTGGTGTGAGGCGACCCCTAAAAAGCAGGTTTCTGTTTTGCCCTGTGGCCTACCGCACAGCAAATTCTTGAGCGCGAAGCAGCTTTTTCGTAACCACCGACCCGGCTAGGACACGAGACACAGGGAAAGACAAGCCCTGCGCGCTTGGTGCTGCTGCAACATAAGTAGTAGAAACACTACGCAGCTGTGGCTGGGCAGTGGCGACCCCGGTAGCTTCTGTAACCGTGAGTGGTGCCAGGCTACCTGTCAAAGACAGCCTCCTTTTGTACCCCACGTACAGCAACTTCGTTGAGCTCAAAGTCAGAAATTCCATACCCGCCAAGCCCCCTAGAACACCGCACACAAGAGACGACCAGCCCTATCCGCTTGCTGTGGCAACGGTATGAGTAGTACGAGCAAGATGCTGCTGAGTTTCAGCGGTTGGGGGCGTGGTTGCTGCCGCATTCGCTTGTGTTGTCTGTTGCTGCTGTTGGTGTCGCTGTGACCAAAATGACAAACGCACAAAGGAACCCCGATCGGGCCACTCGGCAACAGACACTAAACTACAGTTGTTTGTAAAGGGCAAAAAAACAAAATCCAAGCTCTTCGAAATATTTCTTTTTTGGGGGAATCACCACAAAGATACTTGCCGAAAACAGAAACGCGAAAAAACGTCCCGCAATCGCATTTGGTAAACATTTCCAAGCTAAAGGACAACTTCTTGATCGTTTTTGGACAGGGGAAACCCTCTAATAGCTCACAACCTTGAAGATGCCTACTGTACCCATACATCTGCATAAACTAGTAGGTGCCAGCCATGTATTTGTACACTGGGCGTATATTAAGACTCACAGAGACGTTCACGTTGCGGATCGACGAACCTTAACCACGTTGTTTTTGGTCGAACAGCGGATATGCTGATATTCATCGGGAAACTACACTGAAGTAGACTGACAGCTGAATACATGGCAGCGATGATTCACCGTTGACCATAAAGATAGAGGCAAATGGTGCTGCTTGCATGACCCGAACTTCTCAAAAATCAAATCTGCAGCCTGTCTTATCGTGATTTCGAGTGAAATATGCTTTCTTAGGTGGAAAGCGCCCTTGCACCTAAGCTCCTTGCATTTAAACCGCCACCGCCTCGCACATCGGTACGGTCAGATGAGTCCCAATTGGTTATGGATGCCTCTGTACTAGGCCCGGAAGACGCAAATCCACTTCTGAAAACAGTCATCATCAGACGGACTGAGTAAGGTTCTAACAAGGTAACTTTAAGATAGGCATCATTCAACAGCCTGAACAAGACAGCCATCATCAAATTACTTCACACCACACGCCATATCCGAGATCCTGCCGAACACACACGCTCACGAGACCATGTAATGACGGGAAGCTTTGTTCAGAACAAATTCCACATCGTTGTCTTGGGCACAAATTTTCAAACGGGAGATTCGGATTACGCTGCCGATGCCCGCTCAGCAAGCGACAAGCCTGAGACAAGGCCAAACCACGAATGGGATACAGCCTATTGTAGTAGAACCCACCATATCCCCCGGGAACACGGAAACCGTCACCCTACTGGCCTGAAGTTCACAATTTTCACGCGTCAATTGTTGCCTGAGGTTACGCCACCTCTGCTTTCGACAGGCTTCTACCGAAAGAGGGCTGCAAGGGTAAAAAACCCCAGTGACATGTCATAATTTAAGTCCTGCAGACAACGAAGTCATCAATGGTGCAACAGAAGACGCCTAAGCACTCCATATCCCCGACCTTAGAGGACCCACTCCGGGGTATTCATCTGCTCCCGCACCCAAGGCTTTCGGGCAGGACCTAACTGAAAACATCAAAAACGTCGTTTACTCAACGTACCATTCAGAAGCTACACTCCGTTTTCACCTGGAATGAGGGTACCTTTGAAGCACCATAGGATAGGTTACTCTCGATGCCAGCCATTTCCATAGTACATACGCGTACAAACCCGCGTTTGAGGTATCCGTGGTCGCGGCAGTGGGTAGGCTTCTTCCCAACGAATCCCCAGCGCGATAAATGTTTACAGCCCCCGACCTCGCATAATCCTCTGAAGTTGATCGACGGGTCGTCCGAGATATCGTTCTTATGGCGGGGGTATTTACTGGCCTCGCCATCGGTCAGCATATCGCACGCTGGTCGTTTCAAGCAAGAGGCGTGTGAGCAACGGCTTCTGAAGACATCCAACATGCCGACCTCAGCATTAATCTTGCAGAACGCTGGCGTCTTGCTGTCCTTAATGTTGAAGCTTGCTCTCTTCGCGCAGGAGTCATGTAAGCAACGCATTTTATGAATGTTAACCATGCCATCTTCAGCATGTTGCTTGCAGTACGCTGGGGTGTTGCTGCCCTCAACGTTGAAGCTTCGTGCTTTCGTGCAGGAGTCATGTGAGCAACGCCGGTCGCGGACATCAACCATGCCATCTTGAGCATGCTGCTCGCAGTAGGTTGGCGCCTTGCTGCCCTCAACGTTGAAGCTTGCTCCCTTCGTGCAGGAGTCATGTAAGCAACACTTCTTGCGGATATTAACCATGCCATCTCCAGCATGCTGCTTACAGTACGCTGCCGTTTTGCTTCCCTCGACGTTGAAGTTCGGTCTTTTCATGCAGGAGTCATGTAAGCAACACTTTTGGTGGATAGGAACCATGCCATCTTCAGCATGTTGCTTGCAGTACGCTCGCGTTTTGCTGCCCTCGACGTTGAAGCTTGGTCCCTTCGTGCAGGAGTCATACAAGCAAAGCCTTGTGACGACATCAACCATGCCATATTCAGCATGTTGCTTGCAGTACAATGGCGTTTTGCTGCCGTCGACGTTGAAGCTTGGTCCCTTCGTGCAGGAGCCATACAAGCAACGCTTTGAAACGACATTAACCATGCCATCTCCAGCATGTTGCTTACAGTACGCTGGCGTGTTGCTGCCCTCAACGTTGAAGCTTGGTACCTTCGTGCAGGAGTATTGTGAACAACGCCGGTTGTGGACATTGACCATGCCATCTCCAGCATGTTGCTTACAGTACGCTGGCGTGTTGCTGCCCTCAACGTTGAAGCTTGGTACCTTCGTGCAGGAGTATTGTGAACAACGCCGGTTGTGGACATTGACCATGCCATCTCCAGCATGTTGCTTGCAGTACGCCGGTGTCTGACTTCCCTCAACGTTGAAGCTTGCTCCCTTCGTGCAGGAGTCATGTAAGCAACGCCTTGAAACGACGTCAACCATGCCGTTCTCAGCATGCTTCTTGCAGTAGGTTGGCGTCTTGCTGCCCTTAGCGTTAAAGCTTGGTCTCTTCGTGCAGGAGTCATATAAGCAACACTTTTTGTGGATAATAACCATGCCATCTTCAGCATGTTGCTTGCAGTACGCTCGCGTTTTGCTGCCCTCGACGTTGAAGCTTGGTCCCTTTGTGCAGGAGTCATAGAAGCAACGCCTTGTGACGACATCAACCATGCCATATTCAGCATGTTGCTTGCAGTACAATGGCGTTTTGCTGCCCTTAGCGTTGAAGCTTGATACCTTCGTGCAGGAGTCATACAAGCAACGCTTTGAAACGACATTAACCATGCCATATTCAGCATGTTGCTTACAGTACGCTGGCGTGTTGCTGCCCTCAACGTTGAAGCTTGGTACCTTCGTGCAGGTGTCATGTGAACAACGTCGGTTGTGGACATTGACCATGCCATCTCCAGCATGTTGCTTGCAGTACGCCGGTGTCTGACTTCCCTCAACGTTGAAGCGTGGTACCTTCATGCAGGAGTCATGTAAGCAACGCCTTGTAACGACATCAACCATGCCGTTCTCAGCATGCTTCTTGCAGTATGTTGGCGTCGTGCTGCCCTTGGCGTTGAAGCTTGGTCTCTCCGTGCAGGAGTCATATAAGCAACGCCTTGCACCGACAATAACCATGTCATCTTCAGCATGTTGCTTGCAGTACGCTCGCGTTTTGCTGCCCTCAACGTTAAGGCTTGGTACCTGTGTGCAGGAGTCATACAAGCAATGCCTTGCAACGACATCAACCATGTCATCTCCAGCATGTTGCTTGCAGTACGCTGGTGTGTTGCTGCCCTCAACGTTGAAGCTTGCTCCCTCCGTGCAGGAGTCATGTAAGCAACACTTCTTGCGGACATTAACCATGACATGTTCAGCATGTTGCTTGCAGTGCGCCGCCGTCTTGCTTCCCTTTACATCGAAGCACGGTGGTTCGGTGCAGGGTTCATGCGAGCAGCGTCTGTTGTTGACGCTCGCCATACTGTCCTCAGCGTGCGCCTTGCAGTACACCGCCGTCTTACTGCCCTCGTTTTTGAATATCGCGTTCTTGGTGCATGTGGTATGCGAGCAAGTTTCCATTCTTGCCGACGATATCGTTTGCGGCGAAACACCTGGGTTCGCACGGCAGAGGAGATAATGCGAGCAAAGCGGTTTTGGGTCGAGGTATGTAAACATATCACGTTCGTGAAACTAGCATACCGTATGTTATAGACGGCTCTTAGGGCCCCGCACAAACGATAACCTTCGCCAGTTCATGTACGAGAACGACGTTGGTATGCATAGGTAGCGGTAGCATTGCATGACGACCGCACACAGATGTACAGGCACGTGGAGCGTTTCATATGGTGGCGTTTCTCGTTACCAACGTCCGCCTCTGATGTTTTTGCTGCTGGCGGAAGTACCCCGGAGGGAAGCAATACATATACCTTTGTGCAGTATATACCGGTTAAGTGGTGAACGCATGGAAGGTGCGCTACAGCCTGCCCCTGCTAGGTAGTTCCAACTATTCAAATCGTTTCGGAGAAAGGAGCAAAAGAGCCATTAGACACATGCTACCATAGAGAGAGGTGCACCATGTTTTCTCTGAGCTTCTCGCTTAAGGCGCGTCATTCCTCACCGGAAAAACGATTTTGGAGGAGAATAAAAGCGCTGCCGGATGAGAAATATCCTGACCGGAGTATCCTCTGAAACATTCTTCGTCACAAAAATGAAAGTCCGACGAATTTGAGTCAAGGAGCCCGATCATTCAGAAAACGATTCAGCCAAAAAGTGCTACCTCTACCGTAGCACGCGTCATTACTCAATCATTCAATACGACAAAGCAGCAAGAACGTGCTGGAAACAAACTTCGGTACGGTGATCCGACGGTGTTGCGCCGTATCACCTTAGGGTCGGTGTGGCGATCAGGCTCTCCATCGGGATGAAGTACTTATAGTGATACTGGTGGTTTGTCACACGTGTTTCAGCGTTTGGTCTACCTTCACGCCATTTGCCACATATAGGTGAAGGGACCAACGAACGCTCGCTGAATGCAATTGACGGCATCCTCAGCAAGTGATCGGCCGTTCGGGCCAAACAGTTCGGTACGTGCACACTACCGGGGTGTGACGTCATGATGTACGATACATCGCAACACCGCTACCTAGAGTTTCTGGGTTGGACGTGGCAGGCTATCGTCCCGTTCACTGGTGGTGCACTCAGCAGGTACACCGACACCCACATACAGTATATGTACACACAGCAAGGCGTTCGCGTGTTGTTCAATCGGACAACGGTCAACATTATGTGTTTGTTATACACCTACCAGATATTGGTATGACCTCATTCCTGGTGTATTATGTACTAGGGAATAAAAGGCCAGAGTGATGCAATGAAGATTATATAGGAGTTATATCCGTGGAGGCTTGTGTTTAGTAGGAAAACAACAAGGGTGGACACGAATTACGGAGAAAAAAAAGGAGGCAAGGGCGAGTAAAGCCGAAACGGTGGAGGTTCAAACAATGCAGGTCGCTTTATGGGAAACAAGCTTGTTCAATTTAATATCTTAATACAGATGGCCAGGGGGAGGGCTGGCCGCGTCCTAAGGGTGTTGTTATTTTACCGAACAACAGGGAAGCAGATAGTTGCTGTTGCACTGCTGCATCCAGTGTGCGCCTTGCCGCGCGGTTGATTTATCAGCCGAGTTGTGTATTAGCTACTCGACACCGTAACCAAACTGACTGTCAAGCCCGTACTCAGCATAGAGTAAACATATACGAAGTATCTTGTTATCTTGTACCTGGTGTATAGAAAGCGTTTCACGGTTGAAATAGCATGCGCATTTCCACCACGAATCAAGTTGATAGGCGACGGAAAGTCCGTCGAATTATTTGTTAGGTACGCTTGCCTACGTGGCAACTAGACAAATGCCACAAACCTTTCGAGAAAAAACACCTTGTGTTTACTGGCATCGGCAAAGTCAGTTGGTGAGCCGACCCAGTCGAGATAACATTAGATGGCATACGGGACACTGGAGGCTTGCCAAAAACAGGTACAACACTAAAACCAAGCACAATACACACGATAGGACACCGGTCATTGGCCAGCCTCACATTGTACCTGATTTTGGGATGAAATGGTCAGGTGCACCTGAGCTTATCTACTGTGTCTAGCTTTCAACTGATGTTGGCCAATTTGGAGCCAATCAGGGGCCATACATACACTGTCTCCTAAACGCCCCACACGAAGGCATCACAACAGTACGTACATACGACCCACCGCAACGACATACACAGAACATATGATACGCGCGTATACAGCGCAATGGATACAGACTGCTGTTTGTTTGCCACACCCCGTATCGAGGTGGGCTCAGTTTCCAGTGTAGTATGTATGTATGTACAGCAAAGGAACTTCGTACCGCCGTGTGCAAGCGGTTCCTCAATAATGGTCGAGCTGGCAACGGGGGAGGGCGCCATAAGAACTCTTGCCGTGGCGCAAGAGGTATCTGACTGGTGTATTATTTACATCGTGCGAGGCCTCTTCCCAAAATGGTACTGGTATGAAGCTATACTTCGCACGAGGTCTCTTCCCGCTTCCCGCTATTATTTCCTGCTGCTTGCTGACACGGTACGGGAAGCGAGCAGTTCAATCTCAAATTCTCTTGATGTTTTGTTCGTATGCTATCAATGTGGCTACTATATACATTTACCTGGTACAACAGTACAGAAGTACTCGTCGTACAATTGCGTGTGATCACGAAAGCAATGAAAGCATGTGACAGAAACGAAAACTCGTACGGAACAGGTCATACAAAAATGATAAAAGAGTTTGGAAGACACACAGACATTCGCTATCATTCTGCTGTTCAGGGCAAATTCGAGAAAAAGGTTTACTTTTCTCACAGCCAAAAAGTCCTGAAAAACACGGCTCTTGGCGTGCGGTTTTGACTTGGTTTCAGTATATACCTGATTTTGGCTCAAATGGATCAGGTATATCTGATTTTGGCATTTGCCCTAAAAGGAAGTACAGCAGCACGCAATTCGATTAGAACGGCCCCATGAGTCGTGGTTTTGACTGCGGCGTTGAGCACTGCATTGACTAGCACCAGCGGGTGTTGTTTGCGCGTAGTCTGATCTCTGTCTTTGGCCTGTCGAGTCTACGGGGTATTCGTAGCTGCGGGTTTCGCCATGACCTCGCTTCTCGGTGGTCTGTTCGTTCTTCGCCTTTTGTTCCCGAAAAGCAAAAATGACCCATCGCGGTGTCTTGGGCCTCATTTTGGCTGTTTCGCCAATCAGACTGCGTGTATGTTCCTATTTCATATTTGCTTTTATATTTTAGGTTTCGATTTTGGCGTCAAAGCACTGGCCCGTCCACACGGGGAACAACAGAACCTAAAAACAAAACCTTAAGAACAATAGATTAAAACGAACAGACTTCACGTTTCCGAGAAAAAAAATGAGTCCGAGTATAAACGCAGGATACGCATGACAACTAAATCTAAAGCGAAAACGAGCCAACGGTCAAGGTGGAGCACCGGCAGTGATTCACCACTCAGTTGCGGCAGAGGCGGCGCGCAACCCTGAACAAATAGGAGAGTGTGCCCACATAGCTAGCCGACCATATTATGCTGCTGTAATGGCACCTGCAGTCTGAAGCACGAGATCTGCGCTGCAAAATGTACGGGTGCTTTTTCAAAGGTGTATTCGCTTGCTACGTGTTTTGAATGTAGAGCAGCACGCAATTGGTTTAGGGCAGCCCCATGAGCCACGATTCTAGTTGCGGCCTTGAACACTGCGTTGACAGGCACCATCGGCATGCTGTTCGCGCATTGTCTGCTCTCTGTCTTCTGCTTGTGCAAGTCTACGGGGTCTTTGTAGCTGCGGTTGTCGCCATGACCTCGCTTCTCTCTAGGCTGTTCGTTGATGGTTTCTTGTTTGTCATCATCTGCTGTACTGTTGTTGTTGTTGGTGCGTATCAGGTACCATCGTAGGAGGGGCGGTGTGTGTCATGTGCTTGCCGTGTGAATTCAAGGCAGCAGCAGCAATAACGGCGGCGACGCACCTACTTGTGACGTTCCTGGGTAAAAAAATCAGGCCTTGTGCCGGGAGCCAGGGCAAGGCTGATACTGCACCTGTCGCCCGGGACACTGCTGCTGTAGCAGTCATACGAAGTACACCAGGCCAGCCCGCCTACATACAACAAGCCCACTCCTCACGGCAAAAAAACACTTCCTACCCTAATGCAACCCCAACTCTCTACAGCACCAGTGAAGGCTGCAAGCGACTACCACAGCTCAACTGACCAACTGAACCCGATATAAGATACAACGTTTATGAGCACGGCAAGTACACGCAATGGGACTGCAGAGGATCTTGCCGTGTACGCCGGATGTCAAATAACACCACCGCAGCCTGGCGTCGGATGAGACGTCTTGGAGCGGGGAGTCCACTATTACCGATGACTGGTAATGGACCACGGTCCCTGTGCCACGCGGCGTGGGGTGACTGTGGAAAGTTGCCTCGTCCCGTACACGACACTACAGCAGTAATGTTGTAGCTGTTATTGCTGTACATGGCATGTCGTCACTGGCTCTCATTATGCTTACGTATATCAAAACAAAATATAGCAGACTGCAACAGGCTCGGAAGTCCAACAACACCAGTATCCGCACCTATTGATGGTGCATATCCCATCAGCAAAGTAAAGCCCGACGTCAGTATTCCCCGCTCTTGTTCTTATCACTGTGATGAGGAAGAAGTACTACCTGGCTTGATGGATGGCGAACTGGGTGTTTTTTTTCCTTCGTTATTTCTGGTGGTCTTTCTTTCCCTTTGTTTGTTTTGTTTGTTTTGTTTTTTTTGTTTTTTTTTCTGCTTGGTGTACTGCCTGTTGTAGCTTCTCAAGGGGGGGCACGACAGCGATGCTACAGCCCCTCGCATCATTCATTTATTTTGTTTTATTTATTTATTTTGCCGTGATCGCTTTTGCCTTTGCCTCCGTATTTTCCTAGGTTGCTTATCTACGTACGTATTCATTTTGCTTTCTTGTTATTTCCTCTTCTCTTTCCTGGACTCTCGTGTGTGGCACGAGAACGAAACGGAACTGAGTAGGAAATGCCACGTATCGGTTGTATGGGTGGCACCCAAGAGAATTGAGACGGAGGGTGGGGGGGTTCGTAGGGAACCCGCGGCGGACAAAAGCAGGAAAGAGACGGCAAACAGAGTAGGTACCAGACCGACTATTTAAATAGCTGGTAAAACCTGCCTGTACTACGAGCACAAATCTACCTCGGCTGGCTGGAAGGTGCTTTTGATGTGCTCCGGCTGCCTGTCCTTTCCTGTCGTTCTTAGTCTTGCTCTGTTGGCGCTGTTTTTTCGGTCCATTTCATTTGGTTTCTTTTTTTATTGGATGTCGCATCTCCTCTGGGAGAAGCACGACACTTTATTTCTTCTATTTTGTCATGCTTTTGTTTGGTTGCTTGATTGTTGATTTGCTTCAGTATGTTTACTTTTTGCTCTTTTTCCTTTTCGCTTTTTTTCTTTTTTCTCTTTTTTTTTCTCTTTCATGCACCTGGATTGCTAGGAGGGTAGGTATTTCCTGTCGTATATGGCATTGCATTGTCTGCTCTGCTTACTGCACTGAGCGTAGTATCTCTGTGTCGTAGTTTTGTGACTACAGAACTGGTACCTTTTTAGGATGAAGAATCGGCACGGACACTGGGTGTGCTGGATGTCGACGGGTAGAAAGGAAGGTTTGATGTGAAGAACACACACAGCAGTACGTACGAGACCAGCCAAACGCTTATGTACGTACAATTCGTACGTGGTAGACTGCATGCGAGGTGCACGGGGTTTTCAACTTGACACGTCGTACAAATTAGACGGTATGGCTGGTAGACGACTGTTTTTACGTGTTTTTACCCGTACCGCAGTACTCGAGCTACGTACAGATTATCGACGTACTTGGTACCGCAGCACCATCTCCTGCAAAAAAAGAAGGGATTTAGCTAAAATCAGGTACACCTGGTCACTCTGGTGCCAAAAACAGGTACTACACTAAACCCAAGCCCAAATCACACGCTAGGACACCTCTCATTGGCCAGCCTCACATCGTACCTGATTTTGGCATGAAATGGTCAGGTACACCTGGATTCGTCTACTTTGTTTAGCTTTCAGCTGATTTTGGCGAATTTTGAGCCAATCAAAGGCCATGCGTACACTGTCTCCTATACGCCCGACACGAAGACATCGCCGCACTACGTACATACGACCCGCCACAACGACTACAGAACGTATCATACGCGCGCAAACAGCACAATCGGACCTGTTGTAATATACCAGGTATTACCTACTGCTGCTTGCTGACACAGTACGGAAAGCGAGCAGTTCAGTCTCAAATTAACTCGATGTTTTGTTCGTATGCTATCAATGTGGCTACGACTATATACATATAATACGTATGTATATACGTACCTGGTACAAGAATACGGAAATACACGTCGTAGGAGTGAGTGTGATCACGAAATCAATTAAAGCATACGACAGATATTAATACCCGTACTGAAAATAACATACAACATTTATCAAGAGTTTGGAGGACACAAACATTCGCTATCATTCTGCTGCTGTTCAGGCGCAAATTCAAAAGTATGTTTGACATATTTCTCACAGCCAAAAAGTTCTGAAAAACACCGCTCGTGGCGTGCGTTTTCTACTTGGTTTTAATGTATACCTTATTTTGGCTCAAATGGATCAGGTATACCTGATTTTGGCAGTTGAGTTGCCCAAAAAAAATCAGATCGTACCCAGACGTGCAAGGGACTGCAAGGGACGTTATCATTTGTAAACTAAAGCAACCTGGCGTTTAGTAGTAAAAGGCTTGATATCTCGCAATATGGAAACCTCCCAACGCGTCCCAGACTGCGCGCTACGTATGAGACGGCGGCTGCTGAGCAACCCCAGTGCTAGACTTCTGGTAGACAGCACGTTTCATTTTCACAAGCATGCTCACATCCGATCGTCTCCTGGCGACCCACTCACCAAAATTATGCGCTCCCGAGTTCACGCGCAAAAGCTCCCTCTGAGAGGATAACGCAGAAGGACTCTGCTTCTCCTTCGGAATCGATACTGCTTTACACCCCTTGCCCCGTCGATCCCTGGAATCTGCCTGCTTTCGTGTCGAGTTGCCCCTGTTGGTTCGGCGTTTGGCCGGGGACATGAAACTAGCTTTCCCTTATTTAAAGAGAACGCCTTGCGATATTATGCAAACCTGGCTTGTGCGTCTCGCTGATGGCGAGTCTGCGCACCAATCGTCACATGGAACCGCAGAGCGGACGTATCATCGCATCACAAATCACAAAGACGTATCTGGTTGCTTTTATCATTTTTTACGTACTGTGGTGATACTGAGTTTTGTCTAGCTTTTAGTATACATAATTCAGTTTCATTGGAGTTTAGTATGAGATCGAGGGTTTCAATGTAAGACAGTAGAATGTCTATCAAGGGGAAGGATTCGGAGAATTGTAAGGGAACGGTGTTTTAAAGGACAGTTGAGTACGTTTTATCGGAGAATCGTAGGAGATGAGCTGCTGAGGGACAGTTGAGTACGTTTTATCGGAGAATCGTAGGAGATGAGCTGCTGAGGGACAGTTGAGTACGTTCTACGAGGAAATGAGAGATTCCAGAA
>MEHQ01003155.1:78060-98673 GCA_008828725.1 Saccharina japonica | reverse complement strand
CAAACACACACACAAAAGGGTTTCCCACATAAGCGAACACACCGTGGGGACGGTCACACCCTGTCCCCCCCATCAACCACCGCCGCCGCCGCCATGGCCTTCCCCTGGACCGCCGCCTCCGGACTCAAGGCGCGAGGAGGACGCCGAGCGCCAGCGACAGGATCAAGGACGGGGTTAGAGTTAGCGTCGCGCTCGGGGACAGGGTTGGGGGCGGTCGGGGTGGCGCGCCGGCTAGCGTCGTCCCTGGCCCTGTCCTTCGTGATTATCGGCGCTCCGCCGCTCGGTCCCCGGTCGGCGACCTGGCGGGGGGGTGGGGGCTCGCGGAGCGGTGGTGGTGGTGGTGGTGGTGGGCCCCTGGGAGCCGCGGCCGTGGACCAGAAGAAGTTTCGCAAGTGCGGGGACACTGGGTTCTGCCGGCGCAACCGGGGGAAAGCTTCGCCACCCAAGTCACCGGTGAGAAGGGGGAAGAGGTCTGCTGCTGTAGCTACGACTACACTGCTATTACCAAGGACCATAGTAGTAAATAGGACCAGATGTTGTTGTTTCGGGGGCCTATGGTAAATAGGACCAAATGTTGTTATTACAGAGGACCATAGTAAATAGGACCATAAAGTGTTGGTCAAAATAGGTAAATATGTAGGTTTTTGTGTTTACCACAGGTCCTATTTACTATGGTCCGCCGTAATAGTAAAACTAGCCAAATATATACCTGGTAGTTTTTTTTGTGTGTGTGTACCGTAGGTGCTATTTATAATGGCCCTCCGGAATAGTAAAAATAGGGAAATATACATGGGTTTTTGTCTTTTTACCGTATGATAGTTCCGACCATCGTAAATAGGGACCAAATATTGATAGCAAAAATGGACAAGTATATACCAGAGGTGTTTTTTTTTTTGTGTGTGTGTAACGTAGGTCCTATTTAGGGCCCGTTTTAACGAAGAAGAAAAAAATTCAATTTGGATTTTTTTAATTCAAATCCGCTTTTCATTGGTCAACACACGCACCAGCACCAAAGATTAGGATCTTGGGGCATAAAAATTGGTGCTGGTGCGTGTGTTGACCAATGAAAAGCGAATTTTTATTTTTATTTTTCCAAATTGAATTTATTTTATACTCGTTAATACGGGCCCTTAGAGTATAAGTAAGGAAACCTACGGGTTTTTTGTGTGTACCGTAGGTCCTGTTTACTATGGTCCCCCCGTAATATTTCACTACCATGTGGTACGGTATATACTTTTTGTAACTATGCACCGGGTGCTTTGTACTGGTTTTGGTAGCAGATTGAGTTGGCCGACCCGGTTGGGGATGGGGCGGTGGCGACTGTTGATACCACTACTATGTCCGGAAGTATTCCGGAACCGCCTGTGTATTTGTATTTAATACGAACGGTGCTTATATTTCGGGACAGAACATGATGATTTTTAAAGGGCAGCGGCCAAAAAAAGGTATACCTGGTCTGTTTGCGGCCAAAAACAGGTACATACTTAAAATCAAGTAAAAAACGCACTCCACGTGCCCTGCCATTGGTCCAAACCTCGTTGTACCTGTTTTTGCCTCTTTAAATACCAGGTATACCTGATTTTGTCTACTCTGCTTGACTTTCACCTTTTTTTTTGTCGTTTTTAAGCCAATCAGAGGCCCTTCATAGTTCCACCCTATGCCCCCTACTATACAAATGCCGACGTACGCGGAGAGACCCCCTCCTCCCTTCGCACCTCGCACCACACGCCACTCGAGCGACACACATATCTGCCTGCACACCTCCGCCGAAATTATACGAGATAGAAGGCTCCCCTTTGGGATTGTGGTCAACTTGGATTACCAGGGGTGTCGCAAGCTGAGAAGGGAGAATACAGCAGCAGGCGTTCGTTACTCGTACTATTAATAGCAGCTACTCGTACGTGGCCACCGGGCGAGCACGAAGAACATGAAAAAACTCTACTTTACGTTGCAAGGAACGGCAGGTTCGTGGGGTGCGTTTTAAACTTGATTTTAGTATGTACCTGTTTTTGGCCCCGAACGGACCAGGTGTACCTGTTTTTGGCCGCTGCCCATTTTTAAACTACATCTGGTAAACGTATCGCAGGGGGGTGTTTGTACTGGTTTTGGCAGCGGCTTGAGTTGGCCGACCGGGGCGGGGATCGGGGTTGGGGTTGTGGGTGGGGCGTTGGCGACGGGGGATCTGCTCTCCGGTCTACTTGGTAGGCATCTACCCTGCCCTCGCCCCAGCTGGTGTATGAGGAGAAGTTGGTACATACGTGATGTAGATTCAGGTGGGTAGGGTGCCCTATAGACCCGTGCCGTGGGTACCTGTGCTGAGCGTTGAGGGGGGACTCAAAGTCCATGCCGCTTTCATGTGTGCATTAATTCTGTGCGTGCATTTTGCCTCTTCCTCCGTCTGAACGTACAGGCCCTATCCTTCTGTGTTCGTCTTGAATCTTCTTTTTGTTTTTGAGCCCCCTTTGTTCCCCGGTCGTTTCGGTCTTTTTGTTCCATTCTCTCGTGCGTTTGTTTGTGTCCTCCATTATTTCGTTTGTTTTGATTTGTTCGTTTTTTTGTTCAATTCTCTCGTTCAATTCTCTCGTTCGTTCGCTCGTTCCCGTTTCCCCCCACTTCGTTTTAATTTTTGTTTCATCTTTTCGTGCCTCTTAAATATGCCCGCCCATTTCTTGGGCGCCTCGGCATCCTGGACCCGTCCTGCCGCGGGGGTTGGTGTGTGCGTGGATGGATTCGTGGGGGGGGGGGGTAGTTCCGAGTCGACCCCGACAGTGTACGGAGCGACGCCGACGGCATCATCGCGGCGGTGCTGCCCGGAGACGGCGGCAGCAGCGGTGGTCCTAACTCCCCCCTCTCTCTTCTTATCCGCTTCTACGCGAACGGGGTGTGCCGGGTGAAGCTGGACGAGCCTCCCCCGGCCCCCCGGAGGTGGGAGGTGAGACGCTCAACAGAAAAACGCCTACTTCTTGGCTTGCCTCGCTTGACCCTTCCTTTTAACCCCCTTGAGATCCCCCCCAACTCATTGAAGCTGTCATCCATATGCAAGTCCGCCTGACAAGCGGTTCTTAGTAGGATGCAGCTCACCCTTCATGCGACTCGCCCAACACCCCACGGCGCTTCGCGCTTGGTACAAGCAATGTCTGCCTGGTCGGTGAAAACCCGACATGCTCCGTCCCGGCATTGTAGGGATGCGAGGGTCTATGGTCATACGACTACGGCCATACATGACATGAGTACACCCCCCCTCCCCGTGCTCCCCACAGCCATGTTTCGTCTCTATAGCCTCTGGTCTAAATAAAAAGTTGAGCAGCGTGTCGCTTGAACACCTCCGTTGGGAATGCGGAGGAGGCTGGGGGGGCGGGGTCAGTGGCCCCTCGTCGGTGCCGCCTATTTCTAAGCTCGTTTTTGGTTATGGCCGTTCGGTGGTGGTAGCCTTGTCTGTTACTTATGGCACCCTTTGTTGCTTCCTCTCTTGAAGTCGGGCTCTCGTAGCCACCGTGTTTTTCTCGCCAAGGGGAAGGAGATAACGCCGTAGTGGTGTGCTGCACCTGTGCTGTCGCGAGGTTCTTGTACAGAGGGGGGCTGCAACCTCGTTCCGGAGAAAAATCACTTGGGACTACATCCGTAGAGTTGGGACACGTTCTGCAGGGTACATTTCCTTCTTTTCCTTGCGGGTGGGCGCAGGCGTGGATGGACCTACCTGATGTGCCATTTTATGACTGTCAAGTCGTGAAATACAGGGTACAATTTGAAGCCATCGTGGCCGTCTAAACGTCCCTCACAGCCACGGTCAGACGGGTACTATCCCATGGGACTGTTTTGTTTAGTTAGGTCGCGTGCTACGATAGAGGGTACCAGGTAGCACTTTTTGGCTGAAACATGTTTTTTTTTTTTAATATAATGAAGGGCTCCTTTATTAGGGCCCATATTAACGAGTATGAAATAAATTCAATTTGGAAAAAATAAAATTCAAATTCTCTTTTCATTGGTCAACACGTGCAGATTAGGATCTTGGGGTCTAATCAATTTGAATTGGACGAAAAAAACAAGAAGGTCCCAGGACCTTCTTTTAGGTAGAATTCAAATCAAATTGAGGAGTTGGCCCGACTTGGACCGGCATGTCCACGGTGGGCAAACGCCCCCGGTACAATCTGGTCATTTCTTGGTGGCATCGATGACCACGACCGAGGCGACAACACGTGAACCACAACCCGAGGCCACCGGGACAACAGTCGCGCCCACGCTTACAGACCATAGCACAGCGTACCCCGGCCGTGGCGCCTCAAAACCAATCATGGCGGTCCCAATCCCAACATTTCAAGCAGCTCGATGCTTCAACCCGATCAAAAACCGAGCGATCGACCCAAAAACAGCATGATACGCTCAAGACTTCGATAACACCATCGCCGTCCCTGTCTCGCCCGTGGCGTTCCAGGAATCCTTACGCTCACCCAGGAGACCCTGAGAGCGATAGCTTCCTAGCCTGGGCGATCAAAAGCAAAAGCATGCTGGCGGCGGCGCGCACGCGTCGACGCATGCCTTCCCTCTCGTCTCCTCTCGTCGATTTTTTTCACCTGGGCGCTGTGACGCATTCTGCGTTTTTTCGATTTCATAAATATTTGAACGAGCAATTCACTCCTGATAGGACGCAAACCAGTTTTTTTTTGCGAAATCGCATTCGAATAGGATTTTTGCTGTCTTCGTTAATACGGGCCCTTAGGGGGCCCGTTTTAACGAAGAAAAACAAAAATTCAATTTGGGAAAAAAAAATAAATCAAATCCGCTTTTCATTGGTCAACACGCGCACCAGCACCAAAGATTCGGATCTTGGGGGGGGGGTGCTGGTGCGTGTGTTGACCAAGGAAAAGCGAATGTTTGTTTTTATTTTTCCAAATTGAATTTATTTTATACTCGTTAATATGGGCCCTTACCCAAAACCGTAAAAAAAAAAAAACAGTCTTGTGTTGCACTATTTGATCATTTTTATACTATCAGCCGCGGGATGGCTGTTCATTGGGTACGTATATAGCACCTTTTGACTTTCCTCCAAAATCATTTTTTTGAGTGAGGTATACGTAAAGCTCCTCCAGTGACCACCCTCAGAAAACAATACGCCTCCTTGCACCTCTATTGTAGCAACTCCCTAACGTAACACGCCTCCTTGCACCCCGTGCCCGCTTCCTCGGCCCTAACCCCCCCCTCATATGATATATTTATAGGTTGGGTTGGCGTCGGTTGGCAACGACGCTGTAAAACACGCCACTCGCTGCGCGAGCTAGACAACCAGGGTGCCGTTTTTTTTTGTTATTTTTTTTGGCGGTCACCAAAGCTGGCGGTCGAGTAGATCATTTGTGCGGGGTGGAGAACCTTTGCTCCGCACAAGGGGGATGGTCGTACCACGTAGTGTTAATATGGTAAGGCGTCCGCGAGGCAGTTACATAGTAAAACCCATTGCTGTCTCCGGAAGTGGCCACACCAGAAATTAAATTAACTCATTGAAGCTGTCGTCCATATGCAAGTCCGCCTCAGAGGCGGTTCTTAGCAGGATGCAGCTCACCCTCCATGCGACTCTCCGCCGGGGGGGGGGGGGTCTGTTTTGTCGATGTCCTTTGTTTGTTGCTTTGTGTGGGAAGCCCGCTGCCTCAGTTGCGAATTCAATTTCGAAGGCCTGGTCCAAAGAAAAAAGGGTTGTCGCGTCCTGCTGTTGCTTGCATTGCTTTGCTTTGCTTTGCTTTACATCATACCGGTACGTACTGTAAGGTAATCGTAAGGAACAAGCACGAGAGAGACTCATGCACCAGTTTTTCAACGTCCTTAACGATTCGTCGGCCATCAAGTTCGAGCACACTTCAAACCAGAAAGTTACAAAACTAGCAGGAGCACCGTAAGCCTCCAAAGGCGATCGACGCATATGCAAGACAAACACCCCCCTGCAACGCGCTACTGAGAGGCCGGCACTGCTCTGCACACCCTACTCCCTAGAAAACATGGATTGCTGGACACACACACACATGCGGTGCGGGCGACGCACGCGTGGCTTTGCTCGCTCGTTCGTTCGCTTGCTTTCTTGTGCTTGCTTTGCTTTGTCTTGCCTGCTTGCTTGATTGCTTGCTTGCTTGCTGCCTGTCTGCCTGTCTGCCTGCCTGATGCTTGTTCTGCGTGTTTCGTGGTTCCTTGTGTTTTTGCTTGTTGTTTCGTTGCTGCTGCTGATGATGCTTTCTTCGTTCCTTGTTGCTCGTGTTCCGGTTCGGTTGGGCTGGGTTGGGGTCGGGTCGGTTCTGTTGCACCTCTCTTTCCGTGAGACAGGGGTCTGATGCACTTCGAGCAGCGACGCGACAAGGGCGACACCGGCGCCGGGGCGAGTGCGGGCACAACGGTCGACCTCCACAAGGGAAAAAAGGTACTATGATACTCACATGATGCTGTGCTGTGTACCTTGGGCCGACATAACGATCGACCTTCATAAGGGAAACAGATATACCTCATACATACGTCGTATGATATGTACGTTGCTTGTTTTTTGTTTTTGCTGTTGCTTTTTGCTTTTGTTCTGCTCTATGCTTCTTTTTTTTCTTCCTTTTTTTCTTTTTAACTTTTACGTTTTGAGGTTTGATTTTGATTTCGACGTTGATTTCGATTTTGAGTTTGTTTTTCAATCTTATTGTGATTTTGATTTTTGATAGATTCGAGTTTATTTTTTGTTTTTTTGCCGTTTGATCACGTACCGTTCTTCTGTTGCTTTGCTGTTGCTTTTGATTGTATCTTTGCTGTCATGTTTATGTTGCTTGAGTGAACGTGAGCGTGAACGTGTCTGTTGCCATGCCTTCTGTGCTAGTGGTGCAAGGGTGGGTGGGGGATTGGGATGTGTACTCATTTGTTGCCTGCCTTAGCCATTTGCCCATTGACCACACATTCCTCCTGTCGAGTCAGAGCACCGTTCCTACTCCTAAATAGACACCTCCAACAGTTGGGCGCTCAATGCATGCATTTTCCCCACGTATCACATAGAAAGTGCTTGCTTATCTTATCCCTTCCCTGTTTCGCCGTATGTGCGCGCACCTTTTTGGGGGAGAAATACTTGGAATTGGTGCAGTTTGTTTCCTTGCTGCAATAAAAAAGGATGTAAGAGCAAGTTCATAAAACAAAAAAAATGAACCTACATCTATCTATCTATTCAGCCTTCCTGATGCCAAATCGTTCGTCTCTACTGTGCTACCACTGTGCGAATCGACGCCTGTTTGCTGCCCTCTTTCTCTGTGCGTTGCGTTCCGCTCTCTTACGTTGCGGGCCCTGGGGTTGGATTGGGTTGGGTTGGGTTGGGTTGGGTTGGACTGGACTGGACTGGGTTGGGGCTAAATAGGTGAGCGACTACGGAGAGGATGGGCTGGCGATATACGAGGACGGCACTAGGGAGACGCAGGAGGAGCACAACCGCCTCCTGGAAGAGGAGGCGGCCAGGCGCGGCGAGAGCGGTGAGGAGACCACGGGCTCGTTTGATTGATTGAGCAGTTGGTTGGTGGGTTTGGTTTGGTTGGTCGGTTGATTAGTTGGTTGTGGGTGGTTGGGTCGTGGTTTGGTTGGGCAAGTTGGTTTGTTGCTAGACTGGTTTAACTTGTCGGTTGGTTTGTTGAGTTTATAGGTTAGCTGATTATTAGTTGGTTGGTTTGATTTGTTTGACCTTCTTTCGTTAGTTTTTTTTTTGTTTGAATATTCAGTTGGTTGGTTTTGGTTGGTTGGTCGCTCGCTCGGGCTCGGGTCGATCGTGTCAATTCCTTGTCTAAATAAACTACACCGTCACTCTACGTTTTGCGGGAGAAAACAAAACTAACTTTACGAAAGAAATGAGTAACGATTCCCGAAAACGATGGGCTCGCGGCGCGCGACACGTGGCAGTCGTGTCTATTAATAGGAACCGGTTGGTGAGTGGGGGCGACCGTGTCTCGAAATCCCCAAAAAGCGAACTGGGTGTAGAAACCCATATTGTCAGTTGCTTTCTTCCTGTATCGACATGTGACGACCACGTGATTTGTCACATGGCGATACAAGAAGAAACCGACCAACCAACGATTGGTTTCTTCCTATCATACACTCAGTTCGCTTTTTGGGGGATTTCGAGATGGGTCGCCCCCGCCCACGATTAGTTTTTGCACTCAGTTCGCTTTTGAGGATTTCGAGATCGGTCGCCCCATGCATCAAAAGTGGTTTATATGGGCACGCACGACCATCAACCGCCGCGCCGCAAGCCCGTCGCTTTCGGGATCGTGCGCGGTTTGTGGCCCTAGCCCTCTATCACTAGAGTATACGAGTTTCGCCGAGTTTTGGCTGTATTGAAGAAGTTTCAAGTCCCGTGCGCGTGTAAAGACCCCGAGCGCCGAAGGAAGGCTTGCTGGTGCCCCCCCCCCCCCCCCCCATCCAGCCCCTCCCCTCCATGCGACTCGCCCAATACCTCACGGCGCTTCGCGCTTGGTGCAAGCAGTGTCTGCCTAATTGGTGAAAACCCGACGTGCTCCGTCCCGGCATTGTAGAGATGCGAGGGTCTATGGTCATACAACTGTAAACGGCCGTGCACCACATGAGTACCCCCCTCCCCCTTCCCCCGTGAGCGACGATGCTAGTGTTCGGCAGGCAACCGCAACCATCACCACCACCGCCACCGCCGCTGCTTCTGCGCCTTCTTAGCCCACCCGCAGTAGTCTGCTTCTTCACATTTGCCCTATCCAGTAGTGCCCTCGACATATAGCCCAACTTGGAAAAAAAAGGGTTGAAAAATAATTCCACACAAAAAATCCTCACTCAGCATTTTTTCAGTCTGAGAATTTTCCTGTAGTGCTAGCATTTCGCCCGGCAGGATGCTTCTGGGAATTTTACAGGTCATTATTAGTGTGGTCTGGTTTGGGGTTAGGGTTAGGGTTAGGGGTTCTACGCCCGTACATTGATCCAATATGTTACCGGACGATTTGTTAATAGTCCTCGAAATTTCTCCAGACGGTCTAAGAAATTTCCGAGACGGTCCGAGAAATTTCCCAGACGTTCGGGGTTGGGGCTGTTTGGATAGGGTTACTAGGGTTTTTAAGTCAAGATATATTTCCACCATTTTTCTGAAGCTGGACCAACGTCTATATACGGTCTTTGTTGCCCTAACACCTCCCCTTCCTTCCCTGTGGTAACGCCACGTTGGATGTGGAAACCCTCGCTCGTCGTGGATCGGAAACGCGGCGCGGGAGTAGAGAGCAGCTTGGGTCTATGGGAGGAGAGCTTCGACGGGCACCCCGACAGCAAGCCCGACGGACCCACCAGCGTTGGGATGGACGTCTACTTTCCAGGTGGGTTTCATGTATGTTGTGTATAGTGTTTATTTCGGCGGGGGGGGGAGGGTTAGGGGGGGTTACTACTCCGTGTGCCTTGTGTATCAATGTTTTTCTTGGGAATGGTGTTGGTGTCGTTTTTCGCTGAACCGACCTATCAGCGTTGGCATGGGGTCTGTGATACTTTTCACCGGCCGGGGGTTTATTGGTTGGTGGATTGTTGAATATTTGGCTGATTGGTCGGTCGGTCGGTCGGTTGGTTGATTGGTTGATTCATTGATTGGTTGAATGGTTGATCGATATATTGGTTTGTTGATGTATAGATTGGTTATTTGTTGATGCGTTGAGTGAGTGCTTGATTTGATTGCTTGCTTGGTTGATTGATTGATTGATTGATTGATTGATTGATCGATTGATTGCTTGATTGCTCGATCGACAGACTGATGGACTAATCGCTTGATTGATCAGTTGGTTCGTAGATCCATCTGATTGGCCGGCTCATCCTCTCCCTCCTCCTCCTCCTCCTCCTCCTCAATCTCCTCCTCAATCTCCTCCTCGATCTCCGCAGGGTCCGACCACGTCTACGGCATCCCCGAACACGCCACTTCCATGTCCCTCAAGACAACCACCGCCGAGGGCGACAGCAAGCCCCACTTCTCCGAGCCCTACCGCCTCTACACCCTGGACGTGTTCGAGTACGAGCTCGACTCCTCCGCCGCGCTGTACGGGACGATTCCCGTCATGCTGGGCCACCGGAAGGGGGCGACGGCAGGTGTCTTCTGGTTCAACCCCACCGAGACGTTCGTCGACGTCGAGCAAGGTACGACGCACCCGCTTTTTTGTCCAAGAGGGGGAGAGGGAGGCGGGGTCTCTAGAGGAGTGGGATGCGTTATAGGAAAGGGGGGGGAAAGGGTCTGGTTTAACCCCGCCAAGACGTTTGTCGACCGTGGAGCAAAGTGCGATGGATCGTTTCGTTGGAATGGGGGAAGGGGCTCTTGAAAGGGCGGGCAGAGGTTGTTGGTGTTATTGGTGTGGTGTTTGTTGATTCGGGCTGGAGGTAGGGGAGGGAATAGCTCGGACAACTATGAAAACCCGTACGTGCCAGGTACTGGTGCACATTAGTGTATCGCATCAACACGCCCCACCCCACCGCTCTCCTTTCTCCTCGTCATTTTGACTCGTCCTGACCCCCCCCAAAAGCGCCTCGTCGATACTTCATTACCCTCCCCCGTAAGATAGACAACCAGGGTACCGTTTGTTTTTGTGTTGGCGATCACCAAGGCTGGTGGTCTTGTTTAAATCATTTGTACGGGGTTGAGAACCTCAACTCCACACAAGGGGGATTATCGTGTCACGTAGTGTGTATATGGTAAGGCCTCCACGAGGCAGAAACATAGTAATACCCATTACTGTCTTTGGAAGTGGCCACACCAGAAATCAAATCAATTCATTGGAGGCTGTCGTCCATATGCAAGTCCGCCTCACAAGCGGTTCTTAGTAGGATGCAGCTCACCCTTCATGCGACTCGCCCAACACCTCACGGCGCTTCGCGCTTGGTGCTAGCAATGTCTGCCTGGTCGGTGAAAACCCGACATGCTCCGTCCCGGCATTGTAGGGATGCAAGGGTCTACGGTCATGCGACTACCGCCATGCATGAAAATGAAGTACACCCCCCCCCCTATAAATATATGATATATTTATAGGTTGGGTTGGCGTCGGTTGGCAACGACGCTGTAAAACACGCCACTCGCTGCGTGAGCTAGACAACCAGGGTGCCGTTTTTTTTTGTTTTTTTTTTTTGGCGGTCACCAAAGCTGGCGGTCGAGTAGATCATTTGTGCGGGGTGGAGAACCTTTGTTCCGCACAAGGGGAATGGTCGTATCACGTAGTGTTAATATGGTAAGGCGTCCGCGAGGCAGTTACATAGTAAAACCCATTGCTGTCTCCGGAAGTGGCCACACCAGAAATTAAATTAACTCATTGAAGCTGTCGTCCATATGCAAGTCCGCCTCAGAGGCGGTTCTTAGCAGGATGCAGCTCACCCTCCATGCGACTCGCCCAATACCTCACGGCGCTTCGCGCTTGGTGCAAGCAATGTCTGCCTGGTTGGTGAAAACCCAACGTGCTCCGTCCCGGCATTGTAGGGATGCGAGGGTTTATGGTCATACGGCTACGGCCGTGCACGACATGAGTACCCCCCCCCCCCCCCGGTCGCCTCCTCCACCCCTTTATACCCCCTCTGACCCTCCCCTACGTGCTTCCTTTGGCTTCCTCCCCTCCCGCCTTATGCCTGTCTGTCTGTCTGTCTGTCTGTCTGTCTGTCTGTCTGCCTGCCTGTCTCTCTGTCTCTCTGTCTGTCTGTCTGTCTTGTCTGTCTTATCTGTCTGTCTGTCTGTCGGCCTGTCTGTCTGTCTGTCTGTCTGTATGTCTGTCTGTATGTATGTCTGCCTTGCCTGTCTGTCTGCCTTGTCTGTCTGTCTGCCTGTCTGGCGTGTTTTGTGGCGTGCAGGACGTGCTGGCGGTAGACGCCGGGTTTGAGGAGCGCGACTTCCCCTACGACGTGATCTGGCTGGACATCGAGCACACCGACGGGAAGCGGTACTTCACCTGGGACAAGGGCCTGTTCCCGGACCCGAAGAGGATGTTAGACAAGGTGTGTTGGGTGTCCATGATTTGTTGGACGAAATGTCCGATGTGTCCCATGATTTATGTTGTCCTGTGTCCGTGTTTTTTATTTGGGATTTATTTGTGTTTGGACGATTTTGTGTCTGTACAGAGATTTCTTCGATGGTTGTGGAGTATCAGTCTGTAGGTGTGTATGTTTCCATGAAAAGAGGTATGCGTGTTGCCTATATGACTATTTCCATTAAATAAGGTATGTGTGTTGCCTATATGAATATATTTTTGCGTGTGTTTGTATGGGTGTCTGTATCAATGATGTGTGTGTCTTATCAATGATTTGTATGTGTACCTGTCAGTGATTTGATGATTTGTGCGTATCTATTTGTATGTAGCGATGATCTGTGCGCGCATGCATCACCATATTTTTTGTGCTTGTGTATCGTGGGTTTGTGTGTGTGTGTCAATGCTCGCGTGTGCTTGCATCAATGATTTGTGTGTGTATCAAATGATGGTGTGTTTCTGCATCGATACTTTAGTGTGTGTGTCTGCATCAATAATTTGGTGTGTGTGTGTCTCCATCAACGATTTGTGTGTAAATTGATTTATGTGTGCCTGCATCGATGGTTTGTTCAAGTCCGCGTCAATGAGATTGTGCGTGCGCGTCTGCATCAATCGCTTGTGTGCGTACCAACGAGTTGCTCTTCGTGTCCCTTTTGTTTTGCGCCTTGCGTGTGTTTGTACCCATGTTTTTTATTTTTTTATTTTAAAAGGTGGCGGCCCACGGGCGGCGCATGGTAACCATTGTCGACCCGCACATCAAGCGCGACAACAACTACCCCGTGCACAAGGAGGCCGCCAACAAAGGGCTTTACATCAAGGACAAGGATGGCAAGGTCAGTCAGGCGGGAGTCTCGACCGATCAAAAATATCGGATGGGATATAGTCGGATAAGAACGGATCGGACCGCAGTGGATCGGATCGATCCGATCCGATCGGGTACCTCCATGGAAGTAGAAAAACTTCCATGGATCGAATCGGGTCGAATCGAATCGAATCGGGTCGGATCGGATCGGATTGGGTCGGATCGGATCGGGTCGGGTCGGATCAGATCGGAATGGGGATCGGGTCGGGTCGGATCGGATTGGGTCGGATTCGGGTCGGATCGGGTCGGGTCGGATCGGGTCGGGTCGGATCGGATCGGTATGGGTCGGATACGATCACCAAGTATCGGATCAGATCGGATCGAAGTGGATCTGAATGGCTCGAATCGGGGATCGGACCGGATCGGATCGGAATTAATCGGATTGGATCGTGTCGGATCGAATCGGAACAAGCGGGAGCTGAGCCCGTTGGTTTCAATCGGAATGCCCGTTGGTTCCAATCGGAATGGGTCGGGTCATATTGGATCGGATAGGATCGGGTCGGAGCGGATCGGATGGGAACGGATCGAATCGGATCGATCGGGAGCGGAGCGGATCCCGTTGGTCCCAATCGGAATGGTTCCGATCGGAGCAGATTGGAGTAGATTAGGTCGGAGAGTAGGCGATAATGTAGGGTATGATCGGGTTATATTGGATGGGATTGGGTTCGACTAGATCGAGCCGGATAGGATTTCGTTGGATGTAATTGGCCCGGATAGGATGTTATTGAATCTGATTGGATTGGGCTGAGTCTGGTAGACTCGAATAATATCGAATCGGATGGGATCGGATGGATGGGATGGGATCGGGTGGGACCGGATCGGATCGGAACGGAACGGAACGGAACGGAACGGAACGGGACGGAATGGAACGGAACGGAACGGAACGGAACGGAACGGAACGGAACGGAACGGAACGGAACGGAACGGAACGGAACGGAACGGAACGGAACGGAACGGAACGGAACGGAACGGAACGGAACGGATCGGATCGGACCGTATCGGATGAAATCAGATAGGGTGTCATACGACAGGGCACAGTAGGAAATCTGTTGGATAGGCTACGCTACGTATGAGGATCAAGAAGGGCAGATACCTGCTACTGTAAGTATATATGCATATACTTCATTTGTTTTACCCAACACTTGTGTCTACTTGCCTTGCTTGCGTCGGGTGTACCCCGCACCTGCAGGACTTCGATGGCTGGTGCTGGCCCGGGCAGTCAAGCTACCTAGACTTCACCGACAGCAGCGTCAGGGACTGGTGGGCCTCGAGATTCGCCCTGGACGTGTATAAGGGTAGCACGCTGGACCTTTACACGTGGAACGACATGAATGAGCCTAGCGTCTTCAACGGCCCGGAGGTGAGAGATACACCTTGCTGTGTGTTTTACCCGTCGCATCCAGAGGTATCCATGATGATGTACATACGGAATACCTGGTACGTGCTTTTAGGTATGTCTTGCGTTGTCGACAGAAAGGAGAGTGAGGAAAAAAAGACAACTTTGCTGTACGTTTTTTTTTTTAACCCACCGCATTCTTAGGTATCCATGGGTGCGTGTGATACGCGCAGGTGTTATTTTATATCTATGGCGTTTACTTACAAATACTTATACATGATGGTGCCCGCACAAAGATATAGGTATCCTACCGTGCGGTGACTACAGACCACAAATAGACCGTTGGACAAATTTACCGTTGAAGCCCACACGAAAGCACCCACCACAGACCCACAGACCACAAATCTATACATGATAGACGGTATAGGTAGGTATGTGCCCCTTGTGTACACACATAGGTATCCACGACGCCCACCGCAGAGGTGTCCGTAATGCCTACATAAGGGTTTCCATCGTGGTCTTCTCAGACGTTGGTGACAATAATGTGTTTGCACAGTTAATGTTGGACGAGTAGTGTGCTGTACAGTTGGGATTGTTGGTGGTTAGTGTGTTGTGTGTACTTTTCATTTTGAGTGTTGCTGCTGTATCGGGGCAAAATCGCAAGCTGATTTTGTTTCGTTTTTTCTTTTTCTCTTCTGTTTTCGTGTTCATTTTCGTTTTCATTTTCGTTTTCGTTTTCATTTTCTTCTTTCTTATTGCCTGACAACACAACCTATTGCACGTCCTATACACATGATCATGCACACACACGTGCACACCTCCGACCTATATACCTCCGACCGAAAACCACACACGCACAAAAAAAAGGTTTCCATGAAAAAAGACTGCCTCAGCCTCTCGGGGGTGGAGCACCGCCACTGGCACAACACGTACGGCATGTACATGCAAAGGGCCACCGCCGAAGGTCTGGAACTCCCGAGGAAGGGGAACGCCAAGGGGGGGGGTGGGGGGGACGGTCGCCCTTTCGTCCTGTCGAGGGCGTTCTATGCTGGCAGCCAGCGGTGGGGGGCGGTGTGGACAGGGGATAACGCCGCACCCTCCCCGCCTCCTTTCAACCCCCTCCCCCGCCTCTTATCCCCCTCCCTTTCTCTTTCCGCCCTCAGTACGTCCGAAGAAGTATCGTGACGCCTGCGCGCGGTGGTGGCATTCCCTGCCCGACAGTAGAGGATGGTGACGGGTTGCCCCTGTTGAGCACTGGACCTCGTCCTTCTGCCCGGACCCACGCCGGCGCAAGTGTTCCGTCAGTACGCCGAGGTTACGGGCAAGCCTGAGCTGCCTTCGCGCTATCAGCCTTGGCTTTTCATCAGTGCGCTGGAAAACACCCGCGGGAACGAAAAGCCCAGGGTTTCTTTAAAAAAGGGGAAAGGGGGCCCCCCCCCCATTATATTTTTCACCTATTTTTTTGGGGGGGGGTGTAGGAGAGGGCGGTGGGGTGTCAGAGGCATGGCTGGGGGCGGGGGCGGCGGGGTACCGTGTTGTGTCTGTGTTGTATTACGTATTGCACTTTGTGTGCGGTGTGTGTGTTTTGGCGTGTGCTGTCGCCCCCCCCCCCCCCCCCGCTATATGTGTTGTGTTTTTAAAGAAATATATGCGTTGGGGCCGCTATATCTACGGCCGGCCTCGTCGGCCCAAATAACTGCGGTTGCTCTTGACCGGGGCGGCTGCCAGCACGGGGGCATGGGGTTCGTGGCACCTGGAATGGGTGACGTCCGCCGCCCCTGCCTGTCCCTGCGTTGTAGGGATGCGAGGGTCTATGGTCATAAGACTAACGCCATGCATGAATATCGAGTACCCCCCCCCCCCCCCGCGCCATCAATTAATTCGACGCTTGTTATCCAGTGCGAAAAAGCCCGCCTCGCAAGCGTTTATTAGTGGTAGGATGCAGCTCACCCTTCATGCGACTCGCCCAACAAACCTCACGGCGCTTCGCGCTTGGTGCAAGCAAGTAAAATGTCTGCCTGGTCGGTGAAACCCCGTCGTGCCTCCGTCCCGACATTGTAGGGATGCGAGGGTCTATGGTCATGCAACGACGGCCATACATGACATGAGTACCCCCCCCCCCCCCCCCCCCCCCCCCCCCCCGCGATGGTATTTACTTCATCTAGCAGCATCAGTTACTGCCTGCCTGTCCGTCTGCCTGTCTGTCTGTCTGTCTGTCTGTCTGTCTGTCTGTCTTGTCTGTCTGTCTGTCTGTCTGTCTGTCTGTCTGTCTGTCTGTCTGGTCTGTCTGTCTGTCTGTCTGCCTGTCTGTCTGTCTGTCTGTCTGTCTGTCTGTCTGTTTTTATGTCTGCCTTGCCTGTCTGTCTGCCTTGTCTGTCTGTCTGCCTGTCTGGCGTGTTTTGTGGCGTGCAGGACGTGCTGGCGGTAGACGCCGGGTTTGAGGAGCGCGACTTCCCCTACGACGTGATCTGGCTGGACATCGAGCACACCGACGGGAAGCGGTACTTCACCTGGGACAAGGGCCTGTTCCCGGACCCGAAGAGGATGTTAGACAAGGTGTGTTGGGTGTCCATGATTTGTTGGACGAAATGTCCGATGTGTCCCATGATTTATGTTGTCCTGTGTCCGTGTTTTTTATTTGGGATTTATTTGTGTTTGGACGATTTTGTGTCTGTACAGAGATTTCTTCGATGGTTGTGGAGTATCAGTCTGTAGGTGTGTATGTTTCCATGAAAAGAGGTATGCGTGTTGCCTATATGACTATTTCCATTAAATAAGGTATGTGTGTTGCCTATATGAATATATTTTTGCGTGTGTTTGTATGGGTGTCTGTATCAATGATGTGTGTGTCTTATCAATGATTTGTATGTGTACCTGTCAGTGATTTGATGATTTGTGCGTATCTATTTGTATGTAGCGATGATCTGTGCGCGCATGCATCACCATATTTTTTGTGCTTGTGTATCGTGGGTTTGTGTGTGTGTGTCAATGCTCGCGTGTGCTTGCATCAATGATTTGTGTGTGTATCAAATGATGGTGTGTTTCTGCATCGATACTTTAGTGTGTGTGTCTGCATCAATAATTTGGTGTGTGTGTGTCTCCATCAACGATTTGTGTGTAAATTGATTTATGTGTGCCTGCATCGATGGTTTGTTCAAGTCCGCGTCAATGAGATTGTGCGTGCGCGTCTGCATCAATCGCTTGTGTGCGTACCAACGAGTTGCTCTTCGTGTCCCTTTTGTTTTGCGCCTTGCGTGTGTTTGTACCCATGTTTTTTATTTTTTTATTTTAAAAGGTGGCGGCCCACGGGCGGCGCATGGTAACCATTGTCGACCCGCACATCAAGCGCGACAACAACTACCCCGTGCACAAGGAGGCGCTGTCGTCCATATGCAAGCCCGCCTCACAAGCAGTTCTTAGTAAGAAGTGGCTCACCCTTCATGCGACTCGCCAAAAACCTCCCGGCGCTTCGCGCTTGGTGCTAGCAATGTCTTGCCTGGTCGGTGAAAACCTGACATGCTCCGTCCCGGCATTGTGGGGATGCGAGGATCTATGGTCATACGACTACGGCCATGCATGAAAATGAAGTACACCCCACCGTGCGCTCAAGGGTCAAAGGGCGCCTCTTGATGCCTGAAATGTCTGAGTACTGGATGCAGTTTTAATATTACCTTCGGCCCGAGCAAAATACCCAACAGCTGTGGCGAAAAAATGGCATATATGGTACTGCGAAATACCCCACATTACTTCCTAGTATGTTTGTCCCTGAAGAAATAACCGCACCCCACGTTTTGGGGGTCAACATCCTTGGAAATACGAGCAGTACGTACGCCAGTAGGTGCAGTAGGTCCAGCAGTAGGTGCAGTCGGTAGTTGCAGTAGACATATTCACCGTACAAAACGGCACGGTACAACACGATACGGTACAATTCCATACCAGTAAGGTACCCCACGATAGGGCACAGCACAGCACACGGTACAACACACATCACTATACGGTAAACGCGTCGCCCGTCCCGCCCTCTTCCCGTTCGCCCCTTCCAGGCGGCAGCCTACCAGCCCTTCTTCCGCTCCCACGCCCACCACGACTCCAAGCGGAGGGAACCCTGGGTATTCGGAGAGCCATGGACAGCGCGCATTCGGTCTGCCGTGATGGCGCGTTACGCTCTGCTCCCCTACTGGTGAGGAGGGGGGGGGTGTACCTCTTCATTTCCATGTATGGCCGTAGTCGTATGTCCATAGACCCTCGCATCCCTGCAATGCCGGGACGGAGCACGTTGGGTTTTCACCGACCCAGGCAGACATTGATTGCCACTTGTTCGAGAAAATGGTCTGAAACTGTTCGTCTACAGAGGCTGTGAACGCGAACCCGACACTAAATGCATACTATTAGTAAGTATATATTTTAAATGTTTTTTTTTTCATGTTTTGCTTGCCCAAGCCGAAACGCCGTGAGTATGGGCGAGTCGCTGGAGGTGAGCTGCCATCCTGCTAAGGTACCGCTCCTCTGAGGGCGACTTTGCAGTATGGACGACCAGCTTCAATGAGTTAAATTTAATTTCTGGTGTGGCGACTTCCGGAGACAGCAATGGTTTTATGTCTATGTAACGCCTCGCGGACGCCCTACCATATTTAACACTACGTGAAACGACGACCATTCCTCTTTGGCGGACAAAGTTCTCCACCACCGCACAAATGATCTACTCGACGCGCCAGCTTTGTGACGCGCACAATAAAAAAATAACAAAAAAAACGGGCACCCATGGTTGTCTAGTACTCACGCAGCGAGTGCGTGTTTTAACAGGCGTCGTTGCCAACCGACGCCAACTCCAACACTTATAAATATAGATATATTGTATAGGGGGGGGGGGGGGGGGGGGGTTGTACTTCATTTCTGCATGCGCTAGTCGTATGAACAAAATGGTAAGTTAAGGGGGTATTCATATTCAAGTAGGGGGGGGTGCGGGTGCAAGGGGGGGGGGGGGCGCTTGAAACCTATACCCCCCCCCACCCCCTCCTTTTCACCAGGTACACCTTGTTCCAAGAGGCCAGTGACAGTGGAATGCCCATGATGCGCCCGATGTGGGTCCACTACCCCGACGACCCCAACACCTTCGACATGGATGACCAGGTACAGCCTCGCCACCCACCCTACTGCTGCTGTGTACTGGAGCATGTATACTATTAATAGCGTAGACTACGTATATACATACCTGGTAGCACTTGTTTTGGGGGAAGGGAGGAGGTATTTAATAGTAACAAAACAGTTTTGCCATAGATGCGCACTATAGAATACACGCTCGAGCTGAGCGTCAGTATGTCGGGACAGGGTTTAGGGGTACAGGGCTTGGAGTCAAAAGTATTTCAACCGTATTGATCGAAGCTGGGCCAAGTTGTATACAAACGCCTGGCGTACCACGAGCGGGTAGCCTGCAAGGAAAGCCAAATTATACAACCCTTTTGGTTGAAGTTGTTATTATTGTAGGTACCGGTAACCTGTGTACAGTAGCATTTGCCGGTAACCTGAAGGAAACCCCCCAAGGTATCTATCGTCTGGTACCAGGTAGCATGTGCTCGTACCGGTACCATGTGTACAGCGGTAACGAATGCCCGACGGTATACGCGGTACTACCTGGTACCGGCAACCTTGTACAGTACAGTAGCATCTCTTACCAGTAACCCGAAGGAAAACCAGGGTATACACTCCCTAGAATCAGGAAATAGCATGTGTTCGTACCGGCACCGTGTGCCTTGTGCAGTGACGAGCGCCAACCTGTGTGCCCTCTGGCAGCTGGGAACGTGTATACCAGGTATGCCGTGCCAGGTATCAGTAACCCGTGACAACCCACCCAGCAGTACGTCGTAGTATCAATAGTGTCACCAGTAACCTGTACGCAAGAAAAGCCAAGCCTGTGTATATACCCACTGGTACCAGGTAACTGTATACCAGGTATTAGCAACTCGTGCAGTGAAGGGCAAGCGAAGCTGGGTGACCTACATTGCATTGTTAGTATTTTCAACCAAGGCACTATTAACCCTTTTAGGACTGCAGTCCCGTTTTGGGGACAAACCACCCAAATTCTAAGTGATTTGTCCTTAAAACGGGACTCCAGTCCTACAAGGGTTAATAAGCATCCATAGGACCTTTGACCCTAACCCCCACCCTATAAAACCCTAATGCAATGCTACGATAGAGGTATCACCTTTTGGCTGTTTTTTTTTTCGGAATGACGAAGCTCCTTAACCCAAAATCGTCAGCATTTAGTTCCTTGTGATCAGGGGCGTAAAAAAAAAAGAGAAAACGACACAACACACGTAGGAAGGTCAGAATGAAAAACAAACCGGATCGCTGTGATCACAGGACGAAATGAGCGAAAACCATTTTTTTTTCGTTTTTTGTTCCCTTTTTTAACTTGGTTTTAGAGACCCCCC
>MEHQ01003155.1:45064-77127 GCA_008828725.1 Saccharina japonica | reverse complement strand
CCCCTACCACTTTCGTGTGACATTTCGTTTTTTTTCACGATATATATCAACACCAGTGGCTGGCCGGTTCAGACCTCCTAGCCAAGCCCGTCGTCACCGAGGGGGCCACCTCCGTCGACATATACTTCCCGGGTGCCCCGAAAGGAGAGGAGGGGGCACGCCTCTGGTACGACGTGGAAACCCTGTCGGCCGTGAGGGGGGAGGGGGCGTACCAGCCCGTTCAGGCCCCGCTGGACAAAATGCCGGTCTTCCAGAGGGGCGGGAGCATCATCCCTCGGTGGGTTGGCGTGTTGGCGTTGGCGTGGGCGTGCCATGCGAGTTGGTGTTTCTGTTTTTTGTTTGTTTGCATACATATACAGGTATTGTTTTTGCATACCTGGTATTGTTTTCGAGTTTTGTCTCTCTTCTCCTTTTTTTTTTTTGAAATCTTTTTTTTTTTTGGTTTGTTGTTTCGTGGATATACGCACCGTTTTTTCATTAAAGCTGTTTTTCGTTTTGACTATTGCTATTAACATTGGTATTACATGTACGTGTGATATGTGTACATGTGTTGCTTGATACCCGGTTGGTATCATACCGGTTATATATTTACGTTTTGTCCGGTTCCCAGCTCGCGTTCCATGGCGCAGGGGACGCGACCTTGTTGTTCGTACTCTGCAGGGCACTTGGGTACAGGAGTATTGGCACAGCAGTACGAGTCGTTTCTTTGTTTTTGTACGGGGGAACATATTACTCAGAACCAAATATACTGCATGAAAATCGGGGATACAATGCATGGTTTCCGGGTCCATCTTGAATTCTGATTAAAAAAAGGTCCCCCGTAATATTAATAGTATGGAAACATACTGTATGAACAGCACCAATCGTTGGTGGAAAGCGCGGTTACGCGTGTGGGTGCTGTTACGCGTGTGAGCGAAACTGTTTTGCTTTGTTACATTTTGTTTTGAATTTTTTTCTGCATCTGTTTCTGTTTTATGTTTTTTTTTTGTGCGGTGCTGTGCTGTACGGTGCGGCGCGGCGCGGTGCTGTGTAATGAGATGCGATTGATATATTTATAATTTATCCTACAGCGAACGAAAAGCAAAAATAGAAGACCCTGCTGCTGCTCTTGTTGCGTCACCTGTTCGTTGTAGTTTGTCCACTGGCCAGCGAGAGTGTCCTGCTCTTCTGTCGTGTCGACCGTGTTGTCCATGTGCACCTCTATGGTTGCCTCATGGTGTTCGTGCTGGTGGTAGTGTTGCTGTTGCTGTTGTTGGTGGTGTTGGTGTTGGTGTTGGTATTGTTGGTGTTGGTGGTGGTGACATTGTTGTTGGTGTTGGTGTTTTTGGTCTTGTTGTTAGCGGTGGCGTGGTGCTGGTGGCGGTTGTATTGTTGTCGGTGTTGGTCGTGGTGTGGGTGGCTCGCTGGTAGAGGGGTAAAGGTATCCGCGCGTGTAGCATATTCCAGGAGCCAGGATGCATGCGTATAAAGCAGGGCAGGGCCGTTCGAGGAGGCTGGGTATTTTCATCGTTTTTGTGTTCCCCTGTTGCCACAGTGCCGGATGGGGGGCCGTGTGCTATTTTCACATTATGCTCGTATGGGTTTTTGATCGGATTATGTAAAAGACTGTTGAAGCGGTGGACAGGAATGCCTCCCGAAACAACTTTTGTTTTGCTTTGGCTTCGGACGACCCCGCCTTTCGTGATGTAGAGGCGTGTTCCTGTGCCGTCTGTGTGTACATACAAAAAAAAAAAACGCTCGAGCGAATTGCCCTTTCCGGTTTTGTAGCAGAATATGGCACGATTTGCGCATTTTCGTCACTGCTCATGAATGTACTGTAGTATGATAGTTGTCGGTCATCGCTATGTGGCTGTTTTTCACTGATCTATACCTGTTTTTCACCGCTAACTGTTCATAGCCTGCCCCCTCCCCCCCCGCCTATCGGACAGACCACGTTCTAGGTGATCTATTGGTATGCCCCCCGTAGGGATGCAAAAGGTCTATGGTCATGCCCCTACGGCCGTGCATGATCATTACTACAACCCCTTCCCCCCACCCCGGCGACGAAACAGAAAGGGTATAAGGCCACCAAAACGTTCCTATGCAACCTATGGAAACAGCGCAATGAGCGCCCAAATATTGACATAACATAGATGCGTCTCTCTATCAGGAGTAGGAACGGTGCTCCGTCTCGATAGGGATGCGTGGTCAATGGTCACATGACTAAGGCAAGCAACAACTGAGTACCCCCCCCCCCCCCTCCTCCGTCCGGGAATGTAGGGATGCGAGGGTCTACGGTCATACGACTACGGCCATGCATGAATATGAAGTACAACCCTCCGCCCTCCCCCTCCCCCTCCCCCTCGACCGCTCACAGCAAGCAACGCCTCCGTCGGAGCTCCCTCCTTATGGCGGCGGACCCGTACACCCTAGTTGTGGCTCTAGACGACGCTGGTGCTGCGGAGGGCACGCTGTACCTTGACGACGAGGAGTCCCACGACTACCGCAAGGGCGACGGGGCTGGCAGAACGACGCGGAGGTTTTCGCTAGAAGGAGGCGTGCTTTCGGGGAGGGCTGTGGCGGGCAGCGGCAGTTACCGCCCGACGAACACGTGAGTGGGGAGAGAGGGTAGGGGCGTGAGGGGGGGGGTGTAAGGGGGGATATAAGGTGAGTAAGGAAAGGAGGAAGGACAAAGCGTGTTAATGGTGGTTGTGGTTGTGGTGGTGGTGTTGTTGCTGTTGTCGCTACTGGTACTGATTGTGCCTCGCTGCTGGTAGTTGCTGGTGGTCGCAGCTGTTGCGTTTTATGTGTTGGCTTGGAACGTTGCGGCATCGCACTGTTTGTTTCCACTCCGTACTGATGCTCTCGTATGGGGGGGGGGTAACACGCGCGCACGCAATGCATGTCTGTCCGGTTCCGACGGACAGGACAAAGTTGGTTTTGCCGCAAAAGTGTAACCCAATTATCAGCAGTCGTTCTATACGAGTATACAGTACATACTGTATAGGGGAAACAGCCAATTTTACGAAACAAAACACGTTGTTTTTTCTTCTTCTTCTTGTGTGTAGCCGGGCAGACGTGCGCTGGCTGGGCCGCGTGCGTTTTAATTGCCCTACAGTAGTGCTATCGACCGCCCACCGGAGGAGACTACGTACCCCGCACCTGGCTTGACAACACGCGTCGGTTGCCTCTTGCGGCGGGCAGGTTGTGTTGAATTTTATTTCTTTTTGTGTGTTTTGGATTTGGTATTTTGGTTTTATTAATAGTATTTTTGTTTTGGTATTTTGGTTTTTGGTGTTTTAAATTTGTTTGCTTTGTTTGTCTCCCGCTGAGCTGTGTATCGTGTGGCGATGGTAGCCTATTTTCCCTTCGTGGTTAGCCTTTCCCTCCCTCGTACTGTACTGCTGTACGAGCTCCTTGAAGGTGTGATTTAGTTGTATTCATAGTCGCATACTTTCTACGTGGTGCTCGAAAAATCGTCATTTTTTTTCCTCTTTCTTTCTCAACTCGTTTTTGGGCAGGATCGAGCGCGTGGTGATCGCCGGAGTGAAGACCGAGCCGGCCTCGGCAACGCTCACGGTGGCCGGCTCGGACACCGCGATTACGCTGGGGTTCGCGTACGACGCCGCGGCAGGACTGCTGACCGTCAGGAAGCCCGACGTCTGCGTGGCGGAGGATTTCGACATCCGGCTTTCGTTCTATAGCGCCAGCTGATGACGACGGTGACGATGATGATGGTGGTGATGGCGATGAGGATGATTGGTGATGGCGAGAATGATGGTGATGGCGATGATGATGATGATGATGATGATGGTGATGGCAAGGATGATTATGGCGATGGATGATGATGATGATGATGATAATGATGATGATCATGATTGTGATGGTGACGGCGATTCTGATGGCGGTGGCGGTGATGGTGGTCATGACGGTGGTGGTGGTGATGATGATGACGATGCTGATGCTGACATATGATGATGACGATGGCTACAAGAAGCGGAAGAGGAGAAGGAACTGGACGGATTTGGTTGGAAGTGGTAGGGTCGCTAGCGGAGCTGGCTTTGGGGTTGAGGTAGACTGTCTTCGGTGTGGCAAAATAGAAAAGGTAGACACTGATCATTGTTCCTCTTGCGCCGTGCGAACTTTGTATTGTTCCCTTGTTAGCGCGGACGCAAGAATTGGCGAAGACTCACAAGAGCAGAGAACCCACTGAATTTCCACTAGTACGGTGTTCTCGTCGCATTGCCTTCTCTTGCCGGGCATTTGTTTTCCCCGCTGCGAGAAAACGTGCAGCTGAAGTCATGCTGAACTTTGGGTTTCATTCTGAATTTTCATCAGTTCTGAATTTTGGTATATTCTGATTTGTTTTTTGTCAAGTCTGGACTTTTTTTCGTCTGAAACAACGAGAGGGAGAGCTTGAGAGCGAGCGCGAGATGCGGCTGCGGAGTGCGAGGCGCAACATGGGTCCTCACGCCTATCACGAGAGGACTTTCTCGAGATCTCTTGCCGCGTGCTATGCTGTGCTTGTTTTTATTTTTGTGTGTGTTCATGTTTGATATTTTGTGCGTTTTTTTTGCGTACGTATTTGTGTGTGTGTTTTTTTTACTTTTGGCGGTAGACTTTTGTACTCGCATCTATGGCTTTAGCGGCAGGCAAAACGTATCGATATTAGTTTCTTGCCTCCGCTATCACGAGACCGTTTTAGCGTTCATGGTGTGTCTGGCACGGGTGTTGTTCAATATCACGATTTTCTTTTTCACGATAACGTTCTTTGGTACGGCGTGTTTTTCGTGATGGGGGTATGTTCGGCGAACAACCGCAGAGAGCAGCTAACGAGGAACCCATACATCATGAGAGCCCAAAAGACGAGCAGTGGAGGTGAACCGATAAATCTCCCTGCCCGTATGTTTTCGTTTTCGGCAGGCTGACCTGCGCGATGCTGCCTGAGACAACGGACGAACTCACTTGCACCCTCGGCGCAGTCAAGCGTTACTACTGCAAGTTACTACTACAGTACTAAGTACCGCTCTGCGTCAACCTACAGTAGTGTATACCGTTCGTAGCATACTGCTGCGTGCGCCTGGTGTGTGTAGTGGCATTTTCAGCAGCATATATCTATCGATACATCTACTACTACTACTACCAGGTACTGTAGACTGTTAACATCTATGTGTCTAGACTAACCAACTATGTACCAGTTATATGATACTTTGGCATCTGCGTATCTTTCTACAGAATAGTGTCAATCTGTCTGCCCTTCTGGATTTTCGAAGGCCTTGAATTAGTGCCGCAAGAAAAACGTGGTGCCCTACACTTAGAATTGGAAAGCCATCTTCAGTAGAACACACGCTAGTAAACATGGCGAGGCTAGCCGACCCCCCCCCTCCCCCTAGCGTTTTGTCGAGCATCGGAATTCCAACATTGGACCACACAAACTACCCTTGGTCCGTATCATCTCTTGGTACGTATCATTTTCCCGGAAGGAAATACCTCTACAAATCACGGGACCCTCGAAATACATAATCTGGGAAGGGAACCCAAACACCGGGCGTTGTTCACAAGAACACCTTGCACACAACCAACTGCTGTCCCTCTTGCGAGTTGTTCTCTGGTGTTAAAAACAAATTAATGTAGGCCACATGGGCGCACTGCGTCGCACATGTCGCACATATCATCGATTTCCACATAATATATTATCTAAGTAGGTCTTTCAGAGAGAAGATACATACGCAGTCCTGATCTGTATGATCTGTATGGTTTCGTTCATGTTGCCGGGTGGAGGAGTCCGCATACTCCGTATGATCTAGGGACTGGTGCTACGGCAGGGGGGTCGCTTTTAAGTCCATTATTTTCAGAGAATGAGAGCCACTCCGCCGAGTGACCACCATATTTCTTCGCGGTTTTTTCAAGTCTTAACGCTTTACGTTTTTTTCGAGATATGCACCACCATGGTATGCTTGCTTTTCTGCGACAACAACATATTCATATACACCTGCGTCCAGGTTTGAGCGAGGTACAGAGTTACTCGCCCGAGTGGAGTAAACGTGGTAGTGAAAATCAGGCTACCCCCTACCGTAGCACCAGTCTAGGGCATGCATTCATGGACTGGATCTTGGAATGTACAGATTCTGCACAGCATCCTCATAACGGGAGGTTGGAATCTACTAGTTGATCTATCTGTAGATGATCTGTCCAACGGAACATCTACTACAGTAATAACTTTGATGTCGTAGCTGGAACACATGTATGTATGTATGTATGTATGTATATATGTATGTATGTATGTATGTATGTATGTATGTATGTATGTATGTATGTATGTTTGGAGGTTTTGGCACGGGGGGGGGGTTCAGTTGACTGCAATCGATTGAAAACTCACGGCTATTCCGCGCTTCGCACCGTGGTGTTCCAAATACGCATGATAGTATGCCGAGGTCCTCGTACTTGTACTATTTACAGGGTACATTCGAGTGTATGTGTACTTAGAAGTATATGATTTCACCCATCTTGCCCGTCCATTTATTTCATGCATAATACCCCCCGCCCTATGGTCATACGACTACGGCCATGCATGAAAATGAAGCACACCCCCCCCCCCCTCGGGGCTGGACGCCGGGACTTTTCTATGTTTTTCTTTCTGAGACGCTGGTGTCTTCGTGCCCCGCCCTGTTTTCGTATATAGGATTCGGCGTCACAAAACCCCCCGATTTGTTGTCGTTCCTGACTGTAGTTTGCACACACCTTCCCTCTTTCCACGCCCACGGATAGTGTGGGTCTTTTGTACGACCAATGGCTACTCCTCCCTCCCCTTGTGCAAGCAATGTCTGCCTGGTTGGTGAAAACCCAACGTGCTCCGTTCCGGCATTGCAGGGATGCGAGGGTCTATGGTCATACGACTTCGGCCTTGCACGATGCGGTTATGTATATACAGGTCGGCCTGTCACGGCATGAGTACACCCCCACCCCCCCTCCTTCCGTCTCGGAAAGGGATGCGTGGTCAATGGTCAAAATGACAAGGCAAGAACAAATGAGTACGCCCCCCCCCCCCCCCAAACTCCGCGAAAAGGCCATACACCTAAGGCCATGCATGGCGTGATTACTCCCCCCCTCCCGGTCAATGGTCAAATGACTAAGGAACGCAATATATGAGTACGCCTGGATACCGCTGGGGTATCTAATTTGGAAACTAGCTCATTGTCCGGACGAGTTTCAACCACAGTATCAAGAGCAGGGTAAATTAATAGTAGTTGTTTTTACTGGTGGTACGGTGTACCCTCAGGGTATCCACAATAAACCGCAACGCACAGTAACAGTATTATTACGGTTCTCCCCCCCTCCGCCCCCGCTCCCTGTTGTGGTGTTAAGGCGTTGCATTGGACGCACCCATGTTATTTTCCAAGGTTTGCCTGTTAAGCAGACCCGGCGTTGTCAGTCACTTGCATCGGGGTCGCTTTGCTAGAAGAGCAGCGCTGAAAAATGTGGAGTGGGTCCGATGAAAGGTCTGAACAGGTGAGATTAAGCTGTTGTTGTCTCGCCCAGAACCCTGTTCCCTATGCGAATAGACCTTCCCCAAGGAATACGTACACCCTCCTTATTCCCGGTAATCCTGCTACTGTAAGTAATCCTTGATCTTTACAGGCTTTCCAGGGACGGCTCTCGAGAGCATCGGCAACGTAGGAGAACACAATCCGCGCGTCCAGCAATGGCTTGAGTTTCTCACCGCGTTCGACTTCATCCTTAAGTACCGCAAAGGCAGCGCCAACGGAAATGCTGACTTTATGTCCCGCTTGCCGGAGCCAGCCACGGAACACGACCGCAGTGGGTCTTGCAGCCTTGCCCCTGCCGAGGACGATGAAATATTCCTCATCCGAGCCTGCGGGCTCGTCACCCGCTCCTCACCAACCCCTGGCGTCGGCTTGGGTGGGCTGGTGCCCGAGCCCCATAGTGGGGTTTTGGGTGGGCTACCCTTCACCTCCTCAGACTTTCGCGCGATTTTCGCACACACGGGCCACGTATGAGGATTGACGACCTCTCTGCTCCTTCGGGGAGATTCGTCGCTCGTGTATCTGCTTCCGTCGCCACCGTCGATAGCCGTCCGGCCCGTGGGGAATTTCCACCTGCCGCCAACACCGCTTTCGCTTCGGTTTTCGCCGTATCCTTAGAGGGCGGCACGGGCTCTGCAGAAGCCCCTGCTGAGGTGACAACGTTCGCCCAGCATGCTCCTCTCCCGACGAGAACTCCACAGCGAGCTGATTCCGCCGAGATCACAGATCCGGCTGCGTCCGCCCCTCCGTCGTCCGGCAAACCGGCGCCTCTGACGGTTTTGCCGCCCTCGGGCCGCATTTCCACCAGGACGCGTCGAAGAACAGCCGCTGCCACGGGCGCGGCACCGCCTGCTGTTGACTATGGTTTTGGGCCCGGCGGGGCCCCTCGACCACCTGCCCGGCGGGCTACCCCCCCGCCGCGAGCCCCCCGGCCACGATCGCCTTCGGCCGTCGTTATGGCCCCCGCTCCGGTCGCCTCGCCTGTCCCGACGGTACCCATTCCGTCCGACCGCGACTGCGCCGAGCCTGAGGGGACTCCTCTTTTAAGACTTCCGACGCCCGCTGGCATACCATCCGTCACCGAGACGAACTTGGATGCCCTCAGTGCGGCTGCCGAACTACAGTTCGGTGATTCCGCAGCGCGCTACTCATACGCCGACTGGGCGCGGGAGCAACAGGCCGAGCCTGCGTGCAACGCTGCCATACGCTACATAATTCTCGGTTCGCCTGAGGCCTTGCCAGCCGAATTTTTGGCGTGGTTTCCCTCACACCAGCGCCCTCCCTTTTCAGAGGTGCAGGAGCTGGCTGGCAAAGGACAACTTCACACAACCGAAGACAGACTTGTCCTCATTGTTTGACGGCCGTCTCCACCCTTAGCGCCTGACTCCACGCGCTCGGTGGGCCGAACAGCCTGTTTGTTGAACGACGAATCCCTGCGCATTTACGTGCCACTGCTCATGCGCCCCTGGGTCATGCAGGCCTGTCATTCCACAGCTTCCTGCCACCTGGGAACCGCGCGTACTCTACGCATGCTCGAACGTTTCCACTGATGAATCGGTATGAACATCTTCACCAGGTAGTGGCTACGCCACTGCTTAAAGTGCCAAGCGCGAAAAACCTCGCGGCTGACGGTCCGATGGCCCGTCATATCGATGCCCCGCCTGAAGGGCCCGGCATTGCTGTCAGCGTCGATTACTTCGGCCCCCTTCCGACCACGCCCCGAGGCAACACTTACATCTTGCTCTTCACTGACCGCTTCAGTCGCCGCGCCGACATGTTCGCCGTCACCGCCGCCGAATTCACCGCTGAGGGCACGGCCAACATCCTCATCAACAAGTATATCCCCCTCTGGGGATGCCCCCGCAGCATACTCTCGGACAACGGCCTCCAGTTCTGCTCGAAGCTTTCGCACGTCGTCTATCAGCTTCTCGGAGTTCGAAAAATCGCCACGAGCTCCTACCACCCTAACGGCAATGGTGGGGTGGAACGTGTGAACCACACGATGGCGCAGATGTTGGCGATGGTCGTCAACGAGCTCCAGAACAACTGGGATGAACAGCTCCCCCACGTCGAATTTGCGTACAACAATTCGGTCAGCGCCGCCACGGGTTTGGCTCCCAACGAGGTCCACATGGGTCGGCTCCCTCGCCTTCCTCTCACGATTTTTGAGCGCGCAGGCGTCGCCGGCCACCAGAGTTTGGCCCGCGACCACCTCGCGTACTGCGACTTGGCGACGGACCGCCAGCAGCGCGCGTACGACATCGTTCGCGAACACCACGCCCTCACGGTTGCTCGCGTGAACCGGCGCAACTCCGCCCTCTCCGACGCCTTGCGTCCGGTCCCCAAATTCATCACTGGCGGCTGGGCGTGGGTGTACAATACGGCAGCCACCATTCGTCAGGGGGCCAAGACAGACACGGACGCCAAGGTCCTCAAGGCCAAGCTGTCGCTGAACTGGACGGGGCCCTACAAAGTCCTTGCAGTCGGACCTTGCTCCTCCGCGGACACCCCAGACAAATCCCCTCTCGGGGCTAAACTCCTATACCTGGACCTGCCCTCCGACATGCCCGGCGCTGATGCTCGCAAGCGCGTGTCGGTACAGCGCTGCAAGCCCTGTGCAAACCCCCACGACCACGGCGACATGCCAAAGTATTTGCCTGCGGGGTTGACGCAATACGTCCTCAACAACTTCTCCAAGAAATCCCCCCCTTACCACGTCACCGAGGACGACGTTTCCACTCCTCTCCAACGTCTCGAAGTGGAGAAAATTACGGGACACCAGTCGGTTCGGGGCAGGGGTGGTGTCATCGCGGTGATGTACGAGACGCACTGGACGGGACTGTCTCGCCCGTCTTGGGAACGGGAAATGGATCTCCGACTCTCTCGCCGGGAAATTTTGCGATACTGGGCCGGCACCCCAAACCAGCACCGCCAAACCAACCGCCTGTACCGTCGAATGAGGATTGGCGCTGCCCAACGGGAGCTTTCTCGGAGTAACGGCGAACGGTTCCTGGCCCCCGGCTATGGTTGTGTACCGCACGCCGAATGGCTTCGCCGATACAGTGTCACCGTGCTTCCCAACGGGGCCCACTTCTGGTACAAGGGCGACGACGGTCTGTGGTGGCTCGGGAAAATCAGCGCGGCCACAGCAACGGGCGGAGTATACTTTGTTCGATTTTTGGATGACCCAGGACCGATCAAGCTCCCTCTTTCTCCGGCGCGCTACACGACTTCAACAGGAGCTGTACGCGGTTCTTGGTGCCTACAAGTACACCTGGCTAGCACGTTTACACGGGAGGTCCAGCGTAACGTAGATTCATCACGAGGCGCAGTCGTGGACAGCTGAATTTTTCGCGTCGCCGCTGCGCTCGACTTTTTTCTCATGTTATTTCAGGGGATTGGGGCGGAACCTCCTTGTATTTTGTACTTACGACGTTTTCCGAGTTTTCGGTTCGGACTGTTTTTCTCCTCAGTATCTCCTACCACTTTCTATTTTTTTTTTTCTGGGGCGGATTTGGGGGTATTTCTCGCGTAATTCGTGCATAATTCGTCCTGCCGACCCCCCCGCTCAATGCCGGGGATGGTCTGGATAATCGAGCCACTAAGTTGTGGCTCAAGACACGCTTTCTGAATGTTTTGGGCCGGGTTTCGGGAAAGTTTTTAAGTATTTCGTTTTCCGGTCTTATCAGTCCTACCGAGCCCCCGCTCTCGAGCCGGGGGGGCAGTTTATGTACAATGACTGCATGACTTTCGTTCCAACGTTTCTTTCTTTTGACGTTCCTTGCTCGGCTTCGTAGCCTTACCGTTCAGAGGTGTGGGAGTGGGTTTTGAGGAGCCGCATCTTCGACTCATATTTTAGCTCGTGGAATCGGGGTTTCCACGAATTTATCATATTTCTGCATATACGGCTCATCAGAGTGGGCTAGTGTTATGGTACTGCTGGAACGATGTGAAAACGTTGGTACATACCTGGTATCAGGTATATGAATCGTATTGGTAGTACTTGGAAGGCGTATCTTACATGGGTTCCAGGGAGGGTCGCCCGCACGATTTCAGTCTTTCATCACGGGAAAGGAATAAAGCTGCTCTTCTTCTATCTCTAAGCAAACAACACACGTGAGTACCAACTAGTACCCCTTATATAGGCTGACCTGGCTAAGGATATGATGTGTCTTTACCCTTAGTCTTATCACAGAAACCTCTACGGTATGGGTTTCATAAAATACATCCTCCCTGATCGCGATACCACGAACCCGACCAAAGCACAGACCGCAATGAATGATGCTGTTAATGGTCTGCAGAGCTATAATGCGTATCACAGCTATTAATAGCTGTGCCTGGTTTCAACGTCATGAATGCAGGACCGCGTGCTGTATGTGGTACATGCACGCAGTTCGCCTGCTTGAAGTGCTGTCTGCTGTCAGCAAAAAAGGCAAAAAAAAGAGACGAGACAACAGGCGGTATTATTGCTTGCTCTTTGCGCAGCGTACTGTCAGGTATACGTGTGAGTACAGGTCCGCTCAGCCGGAATGGAGCACGATTCTTTAATTTGTACAGGACTCGCAATGTAAACAAAACAAGAGGACATCACATTAATAAAATACTCGCAGTGGGGAGCAGGATACAAGATAAAACACAATAATAATGGCGAAACGGGTCAAAATAGAACTGAAACGTATGATACGATCATAGTAAAAATAGACTTGAGTCAACGTATACGAGTACCTGGTATGTATATGATACGATCATAAATCAGTGCTCGGACTATTCTGTGCTACTATTAAATACTGTAGTAGTACACCAGCACTGCTGTATAATTGGCATGCAATCATCGCGCGAACAAGCAACTTATATATACGCAACCAACAAGACCTCCTTCCCTGCCCCACACGATCCTTGCCGGAGGGCATCCACCCCCAATCACGCCTATACCCACACACTACTGCTGTGACTACTTTTATTTTCCCTCGTAAGGTATATTATTCGGAGCCTGTCCTCTGACCACGGATTGCAACAAGTACTCGTATACATAGCTGCATACATACGGAGTAGCTTCTTCATCCAATTATGGACGGTCGCAGGCAGAACGCTGCTTCTGGTACAACCAGCTCCAGCAACAAGAAGAGTGCCACGACGTCTCTTTCGTGGGCGGACAGCTGCGCGACGACTAAACAGCAGAAAAAGCAAGAACACAAGAAACGCGCGGGTACAAAAATGTGCTCTCCTTTCGTCCGCGCGAAGCCAATTTCGCCCGTTCGTTTCGCTGCGGCCGCCGTCCTATGGGCTATGACCCTCTACTGGCTGTGCCTGGTAGAAGATTATCCACAAAAATGAGGTTGCAGTGTTGTTGGTGCAGTAGTTTTTGTTGCGGTTGAGTTCAGGCTCCAGTACGCTGTGATACTCGCAATCGATTGCGTGATGTTTGCCGCATGCAGCCGTGAGCTGTGAAACGGATCTCCAGTTTGTTCCGGCTGTTTCTTCGAAAAATCAGGGGAACGGTTACACTGCAACATACCAATATGGGCGGAAACATAAAGATCGTTTGAATATTACAGTAATATCAAGATTAATCTGTGCTTATATTGACGCCCAGTCTGAGAGTGGTACCTGGTACGTACTTCGTATGATATCTGGGTAAAAGAGGTCGTGACCTTTTGTGCTGGAGGACGGTGGCTAGTAATACTAGCCTTGTAGTACTTACAGTACATACATACGACGATGACACCTCTTGCTATTTGCTGCCTACCCTGGTTACTGTTGTGTTGTTGTGTAGATCTACTCGTACAGCCGCAGTACGCAGTTAAGTACGAGTCCCCTTCCTCTTATTCCCTGACCTTGTTGGGCCTGAATTCTTGGATGATAGGGTGTTGAAAGCTGGGTCTTGGATCATGGAGCTTGGATCTTGGATCCTGGATCTTGGGGTCTTGGATCTTGAGGTCTTGGGCCTGGGATCTTGGGGTATTTTCTTGGATCTTGGATCTTGGGCCTTTGGCCTTGGTTCTTGGTCCTTGGAAAACGTTTGAGCTGTGCGTACGTCCGGATACCCTGTACTATGATGGCAGTTATTTTTCGCGCGAGGAGGGCTCAACCAATCAACGAGCAGACAGAGCTTTTCCCCACTTGTCGAAGGTCGGTGTGTCGTATCCCGCTTAACCCGAGCACGCCACGCCAAGAGCCACACCCATATACCTCCGATATCCCGAGAGGGTATATCAATCTGCCTTCTACAGGCATACCGCACTCGGACGCAAACTGAGGCACTCCGTACTACTGTACAGTCGGCACACTTTACTGTTGTTGTTGTTGTTTGTAGTTTCGGTGTGCATGATGCCTACCTGTACTACAAACAGTACACTGATACTGTACTACTGTAGTCGGTATTGATGTCGGGGATATATATGCTGCCTGGCGGCCTGATGCACCATCCACTCCTATATTTTATATCAGATGAGGATTACCCCGTGGGCTGGGTAATTGATGGTCTTTTTACTCCTACCTTTTCTTCACAGTTGACGACGTCGAGGCCACGGGTTCACTTCGAACGTTTGCACATTCGTCCCTATAAACGTCCGTGTGTCTCCCCTGGTTCCCCTGGTATCGAAACGAAGCGGATAGGTCAACGTAAGGCCGCACACGGTACTCACTTCGTACGCCGTTCAGAGTCCGGGAGAGTGTTCTAAGGATCACCCTGGGCTGGGATACTCGATCTACATTTTACGCCTATTACTTCGTATATAGGTCAGTAGGTACTGTAGGTAACACCTTCACATACACATCGTATGGTGGGGGATGCGGTGGGGGATGATGACCCTACGAGTATGATGTTATGATAACATTTTGCAGGGTCATCCCCCATAAGATCCACACGATCCAACTAAACATCTACCAAGCCGTCCCGTCTGTTGGTCAACCACCCCACCAGCCGTATGTAGACCGAGCGCGAGAAGGCCCAACCTGCTGTAACATCATAACATCATGACATGCTAACACATACCACATGCCGTGAAGGGTGGCTCCAACCATACATTCGCGGAATAGACCCCCCTCCTCTCGAAGAGCGGGTCCCGGGGACATCATATTACATAATGTACTATTTTGTAGATCTACGAATACTACGTGTACCGAGCTATTACTACTGCTGTACAGTAGTGTGGCTCGTATTGCGTCGTTGGTACGACATTTTGAACAAGAAGGAAGATGTACAGATTTTACATTTTTTTTTTTTCCCATCCCATTTAATATCTTCGCACTTCCGTCTCTCTCTCCCTAGTCGTAACATAGATCCGGGGTCACAAAGTAGGCTCCTCTCCCTCCTCCCCCACTACGGTTATTGCCTTGATTTTTATCGCGCAGAGGGTTCAGCCTTCCCAACGCTCGTCGACTTTCATCGAATTTTGCTAACTCACGCTCTCGCGCTTTCTGCTAGTCAAGATATTTTTTGCGAGAAAAAGTGCCCAAGAGCATGCACTCGGCGGGGCTCGCACTCGTTTTCTTGACGCTTACAGGCTTCGTGGTTACCTGCTAGCCCACCGGGGCGACCGGATTCTACATTGTTGACCGGGGTCTCGCGGTGCTTTTGTGCCGGGGTCTCGTGATGCTGTTGTTTTCGCAGATTACGATCACTCTTCTTGCTTTGTTCACGAGGCGCGGGTCGCTCAGGATGATAGTTTTGGAACAGACACGGCGGTGCACGCATGCGCACGTAGTGCAGTAAGTAGTAGCAGTACAAAACAGTATGCAGCACTGCTGTAGTAGCTTTCGATATTGTCAGTACACATCAATCAATGCGATCGGCAGATATTCCTACCGGTGGTATACACATGTTTAGTATGATTGACAAAACATTAGTCAGATTTTTGTCACTGCAGTAAATAAATGCTCGTTACAGCTATTACTACTGCTATGTACGTACGTACTGCAATACTGCAGTAATATACTTAATGCCATGGGTGTACTGTAGTCACAATAAGACAGACGGACTGACCGCAGTCGACATCCCGGAAACTTGTTTTTTGCGGTTTATTTACAGGCTGGTTCAAGTATATCGCGGAACATTCAGTCAGTGGCCAATGTCCACGCCGTTTTTGGAGATAGACCCTAAAATTTGGCACACGTGTTTTACGCGCCCTACCAGACTTTAACGGATTTTTTTTTTTTTTTCTCGTCAGCTATTGTTTGTTTTGTTTTTTTTTGGGAAATTTGGGTCTTATGAGATCCAAAATTTCCGGCGAAAAAAAAAAACAACCCATTTGTAAAAGGCTCGGGTAGGGCGTAGGGCGCATAAAACACGTGTACCAAATTTCAGGGTCTATCTCCAAAAAACGGCGTGGACATTTGGACTTTTTGCGGTAAAAGTGCAAAAATAGGCGTCACCTCGTAATTACTTAGTTTCAGTATGTATGGAATCGATTTTGGGCGTTAAATTTGACTTCATATGATCATACGCAGTCAGATCTTCGAATATTTGCGTGACACTTTGTACAAACATGCCTTGGACCACCTGGAAGCGGCTCGTTCATTTTTTTAAAAAATGGGGGAAAACATGTTTTCCTACGGAAACGCCTGACGATTGTTGACCACTTTGAAGGCCTGTGATTGGTCGGGCCACATTTTCGGCGGTAGCGCCAGTTTTAGGTCCTTGAATGAAAAACTGGCGATGTCACCCTCTTCCACTGTTCATGGCGGCCAATATGATACCAAATATGTTACATTGGAGTTGCTATTGCATGCGGCATTCGTGACTGGCGGAATTTTGGGTGATATGCCTGAACCAGCTCGTACTGCAGAACATTGCCACACTCGATGTGGCCACCAAGGAACATCGAAACCTACAGTACATATATACAACACGCGCGAAGTTATGTGTACGTATATACCGGTAAACTGGCAGCCTAGTACTACATCGGGGCCACCTCTATTAATAGTGGAAACGTGCACGGTAGGGAGAGAAAACGCGGCCAGAGCTACGCCGACGCTAGCGAGCTGCCGCTAACGCTTGGGTTTAAGAAATATTTCGCAGCGTGTGCGGGAAAGGATTGGTGCAAAATGTTAAGGAAGCTTAAGTTTCGGTGAGCCAACTTTGTGCCTGATGAGTCAGCGGTTAACCACCAAGATAGTCCAACGGCATATTGAAGTACGGGCAGGACACGGGCCGGCGCAGGAGAGTTCGCCCAATCAAACACTATACATACATATTACACCAGTGAAATGGCGATCACAGCAGAGGACCATAATTTGGCACAAATCATGGATCAACAGGTTTAATCGGAATGTCTTAAAATTCGTATCGCGGAGGAGCACTCGTCTTTTGCTCTTTTGCTCTTTTGCTCTTTTGCTCTTTTGCTCTCCTGGATCCTCGTGAGCATAGTGGGTCACGAAATTCTTGAAACCTCCATACAGTATTCTTAGTTTCATGTACCCAGATAGTTTACAGGTACTATCGGGCGCTGAGTACACGATACGCCGGCTGAGCGTCCACTCAGCACGGGGAGGCATACCAGGCGAGGGCCCCTGCGGGCGCAGCAGGCATCATCCAGTATATTGCACGTATAGTTCATTAAATTATCTACAGTAAAGAGACAACATGCAAAGTATTCTGCAGTCTGATTTTTTGTCGTGACTTCCATGGAAGTAAAAAACACATCTATCTATGGAAGTAAATTTTACTGCCGCCATGGAATTTTTCATGAAAGTATACTCCAAAGCCTAACACTGTGGAGATCGGTCCACCACATATGTTCCTTTCTTGTATTCACTTCCATGGAAGCTTCGATGTAAGTAAACTTTACTTAATAATTTTTCTTCCATGGAATCTTCGATGGAAGTACAATTTACTTCCATGGGATAAGAAAAAAAACTTACATGCAAGTAAAATGCTAAAATGTTACTTCCTTCATGGAAGTAAAAACGCTTTTAGATGCAAATTTTGTTACTTCTTCCATTGAAGTGTTTTCTACTTACTACTTCCATGGAAGTATTTTTACTTCCATACAAGTTTCCATGGAAGTATTTTTACTTCCATGGAAGTATATACGTGGAAAATTCCACTGTTGGTAGAAGCGGAAGCTTCCACCAATCAACAAAAAAAGCTTCCACAACCACGTCCATGGAAGAAGATTGTACTATTAATACCATAGGATTGTCCATGGAGGAAATAGACTCAAAAACGAACTAATGTGGAAGATCGGTCCACCACATTATATCACTTTTTGTATTTACTTCCATGGAAGCTTCGATGAAGGTACATTTTACTACCATGGAAGAAGTAAAACAAATCCATGGAGGAAGTGGAATGTTGAACGTTTACTTCTATGGAAGTAATGTAATGTTTACTTCCATGGAAGTCTACTGTTGGTAGAGCGGAAGCTTACACCAATCAACAATGTTTCCATGAAAGTAAATTATATTATTGATACCATGGCAATTTCCCTGGAAGTAGACTAAAAAACAAGTAATGTGGGAGATCGGTCCACCACATTATTTCCCTTTTTGTATTTTCTTCCATGAAAGCTTCGATATAAGTAATTTTACTTCCACGGAAGCTTCGAAGTACGCGGAAATTTCCACCGTTGTTGTTAGTAGAAGCGGAAGTTTCCACCAATCCACTAAGTTTTTTCCGCAACCACGTCCATAGAAGTAAACTATACTACCATGGAAATGTCCCTAAAAAAACAAATATTGTGGGAGATCGTTCCACCAAATAATTTCCTTTTTTGTTTTCCTTCCATGAAAGCTTCGATTGAGGTAGGTTTTACTTCCATAGAAGAAGTAAAAAAAGGCATGGAAATAAAAAGTTAATATGTTACTTCCATGGAAGTACAAACACTTCATTGAATTTTATGTTACTCGTACATGCATAGAAGTATATTTTACGTGTTACTTCCATAGAAGTACATGGAAACGTCCACAGTTGGTGGCGGAAGTGGAAGCTTCCACCAACTGCCACCAACTGAAGCTTCCTCAATATTTGCGGTGGAAGCTGCCAAGAGCTTCCATGGTACTTCCACCTACTTCATCGAGTTTCCTAAAACGCCGTTAGCTTCTACACGAGCCCATCGACGTTGATCATGTCCACCAGCTTCCACAGATTTCACTACTTCCATGGAAGTACATGTGGAAGTAATATATTAATTACATGGTGGATGTTGTTTACTTCTATCGCAGTTGTTTTTCTCTCATGGAAGCGAATATTTATTTCCTATGCTGTTATTGATCGATGGGGTGCCTAGGATCCGGGTGGCTGGTGGGCCTCCAACGGCTCCTGCAGGGGGGTAATTATATTTTTGAACCATGTGGGTGGGAGCAGGGTGACAAATAGGAAGAGTCCACTGCGATGTCAAGGGACCAAGTGGAAGAAGGGTGCCTAGCGAGGGGGGATATCCATGTATGGATGCTTACACAACTTGCATGGAAGTAGATCCAACGTTTATGGAAGTTTATTTTCTTCGAAGGAAGTTGATGAAAGCTTCCATGGAAGTTGCTGGAAATTCTATGGAAGCTTCTGAAGTTGGTATAAGCTTTCATGGAGGTAAACTTACTTCTTATTATTACTTCCATGGCAACGAATTACTCAGGCTTACCTATACACCCTAACGCGGAGTAAATTACTTCAATGGAAGCTAAAACACTTCCATTGAAGTAATTTACTCCCATTGAAATTTGCATGGAAGATAATTTTACTTCCATGAAAAAATTACATGGAAATAAACTCAAACACCAATAAGTTGGAGATCGCGTCAACGTATCATTGTGAAGCGTGGAGGGTGACCCTTTTTGCGTTCGTCTGTTGGTTTACGGGATGCACACTGAAGACTCCTCCCCCGTTAAGATGCTGTTTGGGACACACGTATCATTCCCTTCCGGGGTTGCCTACGTATTTTGGCTTCCTCTTGTTCATTTTAGAGCCCAGTGATTTATCATCTTTGACGATATCGAAAATTGCTTTTCCGTACATGTTTCCGATACGTCGGCTTTTACTGTAAATACTTATACCTCGTCCGAACTATCTGTGGAGAATCCGGCAAACGTTTGGTGAAACCCGTGTCTATAGTGGTGCTGTACCCATGGTACTACCCGCAATGGTGTTGCCTTGATGTACTTTGGAAAGAGCTGGGTCCACCACAATGATTCACATTATATTTACTTCATGGAAGCTTCCAAGGAAGTAAAACTACCATGGAAGTTGGTAGAAAGCTTCTATGGAAGTAAAAATCTGCAGTTAATTATTCCGTGGAAATCATTTACCTCCAAAGAAGTTCACGAAAGCTTCCATGGAGGTACCTGGAAACTTCCGCTGTTGGCGAAAATGCAAGCTTCCAACAACTTCCACAAACCTAATGAAGCTTCCACAACCAAATTCGGTGGAAAGGTTCAATGCTCCAAAATCTTCCATATATCCCTGTAGACGTTCACCCACTTCCACACCTTCCCTAAACTTCAACTAACTTCCATGAGAGCATCATGCAACGATCCTTCGACGGAATCCACAGACTTCCAATACTTCCACCAGCTTCCATAGACTTCCATCTACTGCCACGATTGTCTGAAGCTTCGAGTTACTTCTACGGACTTCCATATACTTCCACTAGCTCCCATGAATTTCGTCCATGGACTTCCGTGGACATCGACTTCCACCTTCACTAGCCACTACCACGGAAGTTGGAGGAAGCTTCTATGAAATTGTTGGTAATTTCCATGGAAGCACGGAAGTTCGTGTAAGCTTCCATGGAAGTAAATTTACTTTCATAGAAGTAGATTTTACTTATTTTACTTCCATGGACGTAATACGGAAGTATCTTCTACTTCCATGGAAGTAATTTGGACGTAAGCATGGAGGTAAATTTACTTCCATGAAAGTAATTCGGAAGTAAATGGGAGTAATTACGGACGTAAATTTGCTTCCATGTAAGTTGGTGGAAGCTTTCATGGAAGTAGAGGAAAGGTTTCACTGTTGGTGGTGGATATAGGAGCTTCCATCACACGCTTGTGGGTGATTTCAGCACCTTGTGGATGGGAACAGGGTACCAAATGGGATAATATCCGGGTGAGATCGGATCCGAGTAGATCAGCTCTGGGGAGCGATGGAAGTAGATGAAAGTAGAAGGAAGTAGATCTACTCAATTAAAGATTTAATATTTGATGGAATCATACATAATTTTACTTCCATGGAAATAGAAGGAAGCTTACATGGGAGTAAAATCAGGGTTAGTGGCCTTCCATGGAAGTTTGTGGAAGCTTCCATGGAAGGAGATTCCATGGAAGTTGGTGGAAGCTTCCATGGAAGAAAATCTAAGACCAAAGGTTATCGTACCACTTTGTGGCTCTTTTTTCTTCCCGACTTTTATTTCGGCAAACAAAGATAAAGGCTGTGCAGCAGCAGTGCCTATGGCCGAAGCAACATAATACTCGTATGTATTCAAAATATGGTACGTATCGTTTTCGTATACGTACTCGTTGTACGTCATACGTACATATTATACGTATCGTTCTCGTATATAGTGCAAGGCATGTATTATCGTATATACTTGCGGAACAATAAAAGAGCCAACCAAGATAATGGCGTATTGTACCTGGCATCATCTCAGGGGTCAGATGATGACGAGACACCCCTTTTTGTTGGATTTTTCAATCTTGGGGAACATAGTGGCCAACTTTATGCTCCATACGAGGGGTACACCCATTTTCTTTGGCACTATGTTGCTGATAAGATTATGAACGAGCCACAAAGTGGTACCATAACCTTTGGTCTAAGTTAATTTGAAGTAATTTTTCTTCCATGGAAGTTGGTGGAAGCTTGTATGCAAGTATCATAGATGGAAGCAGAAGCTTTCATGGGAACGCCCATCAAGGTCCATGGAAGCCTCCTCATCTACTTCCAAAGAGGTAATATGTAGTTCCATGGAAGCTTCCACCCAAGTAAATGGATGTATTTTTTTTTCCAACTTTCATCAAGTTCGATGCAAGCCTTTGTCTACTTCCAAAGAGGTAAAACTTAGTTCAATAGAAGCTTCCACCAACGTAAATGGAAACCCAACTTCCATCAAGTTCGATTTAAGCCTTCGTCTACTTCCAAAGAGGTAAAACTTAGTTCAATAGAAGCTCCCACCAAAATAAATGGAAATAAATTTACTTCCATGGAAGTTGAATTTACTTGCATGGAAGTTGGTTGAAGGTTACATGGACATAAGCCCAAAGAATGAATAATGTGGGAGACTGGAAGGCCTCGAAAGATCGGCAATTAACTCAGCTTAGGTATTAGGAACGTGGAACTGTATGTGTTGGTTAGAATGGATAACCTACTACAGTACTCAACTCAGTCAGCAATTATATCCCATGGAATCCCTGGTATCTAGTTTGTTGGCTCGACTCTGTCTCGGCATCGATCTCCGGGGCGAAACCCCTCGCCCCGCGCTACTGCTCAAAATAGAGGGACTCCCCTTGTTCCCTTTTATCTATCTGGAAAAAGTTGATGATAGCCGAGAATCGCACTCACGCATACAACTTGTTGACTACAGGGGATAGCCTCCCACTACTCCACTCAGTCTGCTCGTGGAAGTTTGTGGCTATTCCACAGTAGTAGTTAATATAGCTGCACCCGTCTTGGAACTGCCTGCTTCTTCGGCGTGTCTTGAGCAAGCGGCGAGCACTACAGTAGGAGTAGTTGTTGTTGGGGCATGACGTCTGCGTTTCCGACAGCTCAGCGAAGAAAACGATACTTTGTGTTGAGAGGACCTCGACCATCTCGAAACGACTTAACGAGAGTATGCTACTGGATGTGCATACCTGGTATATTTTATGATATGATTCGAGTACTCGAATTTACAAGTTTAACGAGCAGCAAGGGTGTGATACCGCTGCACTCTCTCAGCCAAACTGTCAGGAGTATCTCTGTTTTTGATAGATTTACTCTATATTCGGTAGAATCCTATTGGATCGATACTCTACACCAGCGGAATATGGCAAGTCGTATCGTGTACGTCATATATATGTGGTGTGTCATGTTTCGTATATACCTGGTATGCAGTAACACACACATCTTGCCAATATCAGCTTCGACGATATCCTCAATCTCGCAGTTATTGTTTGAATAACTATAATATATATACAGCACTGCAGGGGTGTACAAGGATCCGGATCCGAGTCCCTGACACCCTACTACCCCCAGAGCTCAGAATGAAAAACCAACCGGACCGTTGTGTCCCCAGGAAACAATACGTCAACTTTTTTTTAAACAACCTCCCCCGACCCCACCAGCGAAACAAAATAGGAGGGGCCTCTAAAACCAAGTGAAAACAACGGAACAAAAAACGAAAAAAAATGGTTTTCGCTTATTTCGTCCTGTGATCACAGCGCTCCGGTTTGTTTTCCATTCTGACCTTCCTAGGAGTGTGGTGTCGTTTTCTTTTTTTGTCGAATACCCTCGAGCAATGCGCGAATTTATTTTCTCCAGTAGCCCTGCAAGTCGCTGTTCGAGGAGCCAATCTAGAACGGCATCACAGTTAGATGAACAGCCATTTCGACTCGAGGGGGTTTGGAATTGACAAGTAGACAGTGTTGAAAACGTGACAGCAAGAAGCGGATGTTGTCGGACGAAGCGGAGGAACGGGAGTGCCTGCGCACGTCCCCGGGCTCACTTTCTCCCTCCACTCCCCGCTCCTGAAATATCCCCAGTTCATCGTGATAGACCTACTGTCACTCGGCCCACTTAAAACTAAGACACCACCGTCTTTCGTCTACATCATCAACAGTGTGGCCCGGACTGTCCAACCGCAAGTTCGTGCGCTAGCGCTCTAAGACCATTACCGGCCAGCGTCTGGGATCAGTCCTGACCATACCACTTGAGAACGGTTATCACAAGACGATCCGAATTGTATAAAAAGAGCCTCTGCACCCGTCTTGGAAGTGCCTGTTTCTTCAGTGTGTTGTGAGCATGTGGCGAGCGCCGGTCGCCGTTGCAGCTCAGGGCACCTATTTTACCAGATATTTCACGATAGTTAGCTAGGTATGATGCTGGTGGGTATTGCACTGCCAACACATGAGTGTCACGACCCGCGTTGCCAGGCTCACGTCCTTGTGCTGACTGTCCCGAACTACGTGCGACAAAGTTTAGATCTTCACTGCCTGGCGGCAATGCAAGCAAAAGGCAGTATGTTACATACAAATCCAGCGATGTATACGAATAACGTTTATGGGTAATGATGTTGTTCATCCTATTTATGACACCGGTGTCGTCACGGCTGGTGTCATATCTAAGAAGTTACGTCACCGGTCGGTGTTGTAAATAGCTTTCCCCAAAGTTTGTTCCGAGCGGAACTCGATCACCTCAAAACGACTAAAATTGAGGGCATGATGTATGATACTTCGAAGTATACTTATTTTAGATGGATTTTGATAAATGATACGACTACTCGAATTTACAAGCTTATCTAAAAGTGAGGGTGTGATATATACCGCTGCACTCGCCCAGACAACTTGTCAGAAATACCCTTGCACCCGGCTCGAACCTACGTACGTACCTGCTTCAGTGTGACGCGAGCAAGGGGCAAGCATTAATTCGTCGCTGCGTCGCTACCACACTGCATGGCTCTGGGCCCCAATTTCATGCGATAGCATTTTTCGATATTTTAGCTTGATGCGAAGTATGATATACTTCTGAGGACTGATGCGGATGCAGAACACAGAGGGAGATCATTTTTCCCTTTAAACCGGCCTAATTCTCTTCACAAACGATGTCCTTCACTGCTGTGCTCCCCCCGCTGTGGGGTCGGAGGGGGCGCATATTCCCTACCTAGCATTATATCATACAACATGTACGAGTTAGTAGGGACAAGCAAGGACATACCACAGTTAGTTAGGAATTGTACGTCGTACTACAGTACTGTACATAGAGTTTCTAAACGTGTTACAATAAATACGAGTGCTTGCTTGTTGTCTACTACGCGGTCTACGTTCGTTCGTCCACACGGATATGCATTTTTTTTTTACTTTTTCGTGGTCCTGTCCACGGTACGTGTCGCGGCATGTCGCGAGATGCCGCGATACGTTGGCGCCGTCGCGGATTGCGCCACGGTTCTTTCCGTGGCAGTGGCCGCGGCACTCGTCGCGGCATGCCACGGCCAGCGCCAAGGAAACTGCCACGGCATGCGCCACGGAAGTACCTTGACACTCGCGACAAGTGTCGCGGCAAGTGTCGCAGCAAGTGTCGCGGCAAGTGTAGCGACAGGTTTAGCGTCAAATATCGCGGCGTGTGTCGCGGCTAGTGTCGCATCTAGTTTCGCGCTGTGTGTCGCGGCGTGTGTCGCGGCGTGTGTAGGGGCGTTAGGGTTAGGGTTAGGGTTAGGCGCGACACTCGCCGTGGGGCTTACCGCGACACACGCCGCGCAACACGCCGCGACACTTGCCGCGACACTTGCCGCGATTCTTGTCGCGGTGCTTGCCGCGACACACGCCGCGACACATGCCGCAGACATGGCGTTCCGCGACATGTCGTGGCACTGTCCGCATCATGTCGCGGCATGTCGCGGGGTGTCGCGGCATGTCCTGCCGCGACAGCGTCCGCGACATGCCGCGGACAGTGCCACGAACAGGTCTAATAATGTACATCCCTTCGGGATACCTCCCTCCCCTCATTGCGTATTATGGTCTGGCCCGGGCCCAAGGCACTAAAATAGCGAAAGCGTCCTATCCGGAACCAAAATAAACGAAAGCCCAACACAATAAGAAAGAGTCTGCTCTCGCGTGCGCCCATAATAAGAAGTTAGCCTGAGCCTGATTTCAGGTTTCTTGTTAGAGAGGGCCGGAAGTTAGCCTGAGCCTGATTTCAGGTTTCTTGTTAGAGAGGGCCGGTACAAACAGTATTCAGGAAAGTATTCGCTATATTTATAGTTGCTTTGCGTGTCTCTCTCGTTCTGCTTTCTTTTCTTTCTTTGCATTTCGTGTTTTCCATCTGAGTTGCTGGCGTGTGGTGTGTGTATATTGTGCCTGTCGTATCCAGTACGGCAGCACCACATCGCTTTGTCCCCTCTCCTTACCGCAGTAGTATTACATTAATAATACAGTCAGTACAGGACCTAATAAGAAACAGGAAATCTGGTCCAGGCTGGATTTTTTATTTGAGGGAGGGTGCTTTCTACACCAATTTCAAGATAACGAGTCCCGAATTTCTAAGTTTTCTATTAATCTCAGCCTGGCATTCTTATTAGCCTGTTTCTTATTAGATGTCCCGTACTGCTGTATTATTAATAGTATAAAATACATCAATGCACTTTAACTATTAATACGAGCTCTGTGTCGTAGTTTTGTGGCCACAGAGGATGTACACGTGCTCGTATGATATAAATATCTTACTTCGTACTGCATAGAATCAGCAGGGACACATACTACGAGTGTTATTAATATGAATAGTGTGTTGGAGGATTTCGACGGGTAGAAAGAACAATTTTATTAATGTGAAGAACAAACACACAAGCACGTTTTTTTCTGGTAATTTGGTTTTACGGGCTGTTGTTGTCATACAAAAGAAGTACACACAAAAAAGAAGGGCAGGGGTATATTATCCGGACGAACGGCATTCATATACTTACCCACAATAGTATGAAATTCCGATACGTGAGGCTCGTTTCATATCATACATACCAGGTACGTGTGTAGTGTGGAGGAAGGTGGACATTTTCTAGAATAGAAAAGAGGGATCGATCACCGACAGAAGCCGGGGTATATGAAGAAAATAAAATAAAAATCGCAGCTGGGAGCAAGCTGCGAGATCGAAAATTGAAAACATCCTCAAAACTCATGCAAGCTTGGTGTGAAAATGATAATTCCATAGCGCGTTCTATATACATACTTACATATCGTACGGGTCGTTTCCCCCCCCTCCCATCCCATTCATTATCTTCGCACTTCCACCTTCCTCCCTCCCTAGTCGTAACTCAGATCCGGGGTCACAAAGTAGGCTCCTCTCCCTCCTCCCCCACTACGGTTCTTGCCTTGATTTTTATCGCGCAGAGGGTTCAGCCTTCCCAACGCTCGTCAATTTTCATCGAATTTTGCTGACTCACGCTCTCGCGCTTTCCGCTATTCAAGATATTTTTGTCGTGCAGGTTATTATTAATAGTTTATATTATATATTGTTGTCCGAGTGTTGTCTGCAGATTATTGCAGGTTTTTTCAGGGTTATTTGTTATTTCAAGGTTATTTGACCAGTATTAATAGGTGAACTCCCGACATTCGGACTCGTGTAAGAAGGGACGTACCTGGTATAATCAATGCAATACGATACCATACGAGTGAGTATGTTAAGTGTAAATAAGTATGTATATTATCCTGCATGATGACGCTAAATAATGCCCGTACGCGCGATCGGAGGACTGCTGCTGCTGCTGTATCACATATTTATACGTACAGCTTGCAAAAAAGATGAGAGTTTCGACGAAATCTCCCATCTCACAGCTGATGATGCTGCTTTTTGTTTTTTATGATATTTACTACGTGCAAAAGAGCGCGTTTTGCCGCATGCTATATCTCTATATATATCTAACACAGAATATAGATTACAGAGATGATGCGTTCTACAGCAGATCGGATGGCGTTACACCTCGAGGCAGCTGTTGTTGTCCGGTGGGTACAGCCAGGCTTGATGCGAATGCTGCACGCAGGAAGGTGAACAGAAGCAACAACAAGTAAAAGCAGATGCTCACCACCCAAAATTGCGATTCATTCCGGACAAAAACAATAATATTGAATGATGGCACTGCTGATGTGCCTGTCCCACTCCAGGTCCACCGTACTCATTCATCGGGCGCATCTGGCCGATATATCTATCAATAGCTGTACGTCTGGTGGAATAATGGTACGACGGCGGTACAGGGAATAAATGCAAATTTGCAAATATCAGAACATGCCGAAGTACTGTAGTATTCGGCAGTATTATTATTACAGAAATGCGCGAAGACGTGTTGCGTCGACTGAAACGAAGCTTCGTCTCCGCCGTACATACCACACAGACAGATAGAGCAGCATGGTTACACAGACCAACGACATCGAATAATGGTACGGCGGTCGTCCTGGACAACTAATTGACACATGAAAATACCAGAAGCATTTGAAGTAGTATTAGTATTCTCATTACAGAATTGCGCGAAGACGTGTTGCGTCGACTCGCATGCAGCTTCGTCTCCGTGTTACATACCGCACAGAGCAGCATGGATGGACATGGTTACAACACAGACACAACCACACCACCAACATCACAGGTGGAGAAGGGTAGTTGGTTGATAAATCTCTTCGTTTTCTCGATTTACGGCCGGCCGCGACGAGCGGATGAAACAAACGAACGCACGCACGACGGGTAGATTCCCCTCCACCCGAAAAACATATGATACAAACATACAAAAATACAAACAAAACGTACGTACTGCGTACCCATCACACACGCAGAAGAAATGCAAAATACAACAAGCCGACAAGGGCACGCTTACCATTAATAACAAGAACAACAACGAAAACAACAACCCGCCCACAAACTCCAACGAACGGAGCCATCATCGTGCTAAAAATGAGACCATCATCATCGATCGTCGTCATATCATCACCAGACCGTCATTCATTACCGTGCCACCCTCACGACCAATAATTCATTCAGCGGAACCCCACCCGCTACGAGTACGTATGATCCAATATACAACAGGAAAGAAACCCCCCAGCAAGCCACAGCAGTTACAGTAGTAGTACAAGTAGTCTCAGCACAAATCATGGAAGACATGCGATCTCACTACGTACTACTGGTGATAAGGAACCGAATGCGAATAGCAGATAGATGATGCTCTGCGGAGGGGGCGCGGGTTAAGAAATTAATCGACCACGCACCATCGTCATCATCAGCAGTAAGTAGTAATCCCTCATCAACCAATCAAGCAATCAAGCAAAAACAAATCTCAATCCATCAAAACCCATCAACAAAACGCCGAAAAATAGAGCTGCAAGAATTTGCTGACCCTCTCCCCCTCCAAGAAGAGGAGGAACTCGAGCCCCTCTCATTCTTAAAAAAACCACCGCAGTAGTACGTACGTACAGTAGTTCTTAAAAAAAAGCAAAAAACAAAACAAGAAAAAAAACAGAATGTACTGGTATCGCATTCTTCAAGTCTCGCGGACGGAATACATACGCGCACATAAAATACGAACACTACAACAGCAGTAGTAGTAGACGTATATACCGGCACACAGACCGCAAACCACACACCGCATACACTCTCTCCATACGTCGTATTCATACCATACCGCAAAAATATTCCAAGGAAAAATGGCCGACGCAAGAAAATTAGGAGAGTGCACAGAGTACGATGCGGCGTGTAAGGCCGGAGGAGGGCGGAGAGTAAAAGGGAAAAGGGTGGTAACGAAAGACCGCCCAAACATGCAGCAGCGAGTTCTACTACTACCACTACTACTACCTACTGCTGCTGCTGCAATTTTGTTCTCCACCATGTGTCTGCCCTGAGTTGAGAGGACGAGAATCCGCCCTCTCAGCGAAAAAAGATTCGCAGTTTCTCAGTATTTCTCTCTCGTACGCAAAACAGTACATACAGCAGCGGACAGCACAGTAAAGCAGTACTGCTGCTGCTGGTTGGTGGTTGCTGGAGCTGCTGCTATAGTACCAGAGTGCTCTCTTTCGAAAGACGAAAACATCGAGACCTCGTTAATAAAAGGACAACCGAAAAAAATCCGGCAAACAACCCCACCAAGCTACACGTCCAAGTGAGAAGACCCGAACCACAGCAAAGAGGGCACCCTTCATTAAGTTAATCACTCACTCGTATCCCACACGTCTACACGCGCTCCCAAGACATTGCAACAAAACCACCACAGCGCAAGCGCTATAAGCTCGTCTCTGGCGCAAGCGCGCCAGTGGCAGCGCCCAAGCACTGCTAGACGGTTGCCTGCTGCGCAACACGCGAACGAGAGGCAACGTGCTAAAGTACGTCGAGATTATACCGGTGCTACATACAGCAGCAGCAGTAGAGGTAGTAGTATTACAGAATAGCATTCAAAATGTTTCATGACGCGTAAGTTCATGGACGATACGATACGCACACTACGCAAAATACGCACGCAGCCTAAATGCGTGCAGCATATATATGTATTACGTGCTGGCTACTGGCCGCCCCACAGCAGAGCACAGCCAGCAGTAGCACACGCGAAAAATATCCTCAAAAAATCTTAGCGATGCATACGTATACGTACCGCGGCCGCCCCGCGAAGCCAACTTCTCCCGCCTAGCCCCAGTACAAGCACCGCGCAAAGCAATAGCAACAGCAGCAGGAGCAGCAGCAGCAGGAGCAGCACAGCAGCACAGCGAACATAAATTCTCCAATTTATCGGAGGGAATAATATGTGGAACAAACAGCAGTACTAGCACAGCATCTCTCTCTCCCCCCCCGACAGCGCACCGCACGTACAAACACAGTGTCTTTAGAATGTGAGGATGTGCCATCACATTCTGCAGTGCAAATATCTTCCGCGGGAAGCAGTAAAAAAACAAGAACTCAACTCACAGCCCAACCCAACTCGCAGTTCGTTTCTCCCGCTCCTTTACCAACTACTCGTACCAGTACTACTGCTGCTGTGTGCCACACCACGTCTTCTTCTCTGACTCCCGAAACAACAATTCACACTGATTCACAGCACCATCGCCATCATCATCATCATCAGCAACAGCACGCACCGTATGGAACAAAATTCCATCATGCCAGCACGGCCGTCGCTGCCGTCACCACTCCCGCCAAGGCCAAAGCCACCGCCGAAGCAGGGCGCCAGGACACCGCGCCGCTTGTGACAGATGCCGCCACGGAGTCACTGGCCGTGGGCGCCGGTGTCTCGATGGCCATCATGGTGGGAGAGGCAGTCGCATCCAGAAGAGCTGTTGGCGAAGCCGTCGGCGCAGACGTCGGTGCAAACGTCGACGCAGACGTCGGCGTAAGCGTCTCAAACTCGCGGGTCCCAGCGGTGGGAGAAGGGGTGGGCGAGCCGGTCATCTCGAACTGCTGCTGCAGGTTCCGGAAGCCATTGGTGAGGAACTCCTCGTCCAGCTCGGCGTCGAGCAGGTCGATGAGGTCGGCGCCGTCGAGGTGGTTCAGGGGAGAGTTGTCCGAGACGGCCGGGCCGGCCATCGCAAGAACGACCACGGCGAGGGTAGCCACGCGAACCAGGAAAGACACCATCGTTGTTGTGTGTGTGTCTTGGGTTTGTTGTGCTGGCCTGGCTTAGCTGGCGATAAACAGCTAGAAGAGGTAGTAGTAGTGGTGTTGTTGTGGTGGTGGTGTTCGTGGGGTGGTGGTGGTAGTGGTGGTGGTGGTGGTGGTGGCTCGCGTACGTAGTAGGTAGATGTTGTTTCGTAGACGTGGCGGGGTGACGTGAGGGAGTTGTGGAAGGAAGGGGGGGGTGAGGAGAATGTTGCGAGTTTGCCGTCTGCTGGCTGTGGCACACTACTTCGCGGGATCACCGTCATCATCGTCGTCACACAACAGGATATACGATACTTCCATACGTACACGAGTAGAATTTTACTGGTTTATTCAGGTTTATTACGTAAAGATGTGTAACGGTCGGGCGATCCTCCTCTCTCATATTTTTTTACATACGACCGCGGCAGTAGTTTTCAGTTTTCAGTTCCCAGTTACAGATTCCAGTAATTAAATTCTTATTTGCTTATAACAGATCAACCAGATAATCGAATTCACTCATGAGGTCAGCACGGACACTGGGTGTGCTGGATATCGACGCCGGTATACCGGTAAACATAAAAAAATGGTTTAAATGTGAAGAATATTAACATACATACACTCACACTATCCCCGGGAGGTTCTCCGTCTCCCTTGGTCCCCGCTCACCCATTGCCTGCCGTAGCTGGTAACATAATACTTTCGAATATCTTTATCTCCGTCGTCAATACTTCTCGAAGTGTTATCAACATATTATTTGTCCGCTGTGGGTATAAATAGATAAATACAATAATGACTCCTGTCGCCTGTCGCTGTCTCCTCTCCGCCTGTATTCGTACGACATATCACCAGTAGCGTTCACTGCTGCTGTGATGCTCTTTTCGCACTTCGCTGCCAATGCTGTTATCATTGTTATTATTGTTATACATGCTGCTATTCTAATTATATTATACTCGTACCGGTATATATTAACAACTATTTACTGCTGTATCAAATACGTTTTATTTAGTAGCATCGCCCCGGTGGTCTAACTGGTAGCCACGAATCTTGTTAGCGTTGGAGGTCGGGGGTTCGAGTCTCCTCGTATGGAGATTTTTATTCTCAAATGACACCAACTGTCGAGAGCGCGTACGTAGCGTGGGTAAGCACAATTCGACGAAAGTTGACGAGGGAAGAAAGTGCTGAAACCTTCTCGCGATAAAAATGCAAGGCAAGAACCGTAGTGGGGGAGGAGGGAGGAGAGCCTACTTTGTGACCCCGGATCTGAGTTACGACTAGGAAGGAGAGAGAAAGGAAGGGCGAAGATAATAAATGGGATGGACAAAAAA
>MEHQ01003155.1:9007-44790 GCA_008828725.1 Saccharina japonica | reverse complement strand
AACTTGCTTCAAGACGCACGCTTCCCATCAACAAATGCGCCCGACAAAAACACGGCACTACATACAGTCAGATATTAATATTAATAGTAGTCGTAAGTCATTTATTTGGGTTATTTTACGTTTCAGAATTCGTTTTGTTTTATTTTGGTTTTGTTCATATTTTTATGTTTTTTAATTTTTCTGGACCAGGGTCTGGCTTGACAATTGTGTTCTTGTTGTTGTTGTTGTTGTTGTTGTTGTTGTTGTTGTTGTTGTTGTTGTTGTTGTTGTTTTTGTTGTTTTTGTTGTTGTTGTTGTTGTTGTTGTTGTTGTTGTTGTTGTAGTTGTTGTTGTTGTTGTGTTCTCGTTCTCGTACCCAGGGTTGTGAACCGAAAATCGAGAGTCGGTATTTTTTCCCCCCAGACCGAAGACCGACATTCTTTTTTTCCGGTTTATTTGCAAAACACACGACTACGAGCGAAACCGACCGACATTTTCGGGTTTTCACCGAAAAACCGACAGAGCCATTTTTCTTTCTCGGTTCACAACCACCCTGCTCGTACCCGGTACTACGTTGACATTTATTTTCAGTTCACTTGATTTACCGATTAATTTGCGATTGTTTTTGGTTTTGGTTATTTTATCTTTAAGTTAGTCAGTAGAGCAGTATATACCAAGTATAGCCTTAAACGCACATCACTGAACTGTTATCTCGGATATAGTACGGAAATCGGGGAATATTTTATAGCTTGTTGTGGTCGACCACTATTAATTTGAAAAAAACACAAAAAAATGGGTTTTTCGTTTCAAAGCTCATAATTGGGGCGGGGTGGGGTTATAGGGGTGTAATGGTATGGGCTGGATGCTTTATAGACAATCCTGCAAGGGGATACTCTGTGTCTCACCCAGTCTTGTAACAAGTAACAAGGGTTATTAGTTATTAATACTAGTAGTGTGTTGTCGGCATTTTTCGAAATATCCCTTCTCATAAACTGGAACCGCACGCGGGCCACAACCAATTCCCCGACTTATATACTTTATCCTAGATAATCCAGAATTGCGGTAAACGCGCGCTCTCTACGAGTACGTAGGATAAGGAATCGAGATGGACACTGGTTAAAAGTCAACCCATACACTTTTAATAGTAACTATAAAACAACTATTTTTATATAATATATACATATACTTCGTATATATGTAAATTTTGTTGATGTTTGTAAACTTGCACCAGCCCGCGGATCTTCGGGGAAACAAGTTGACTCACAAGTCTACTTACAATGTTAATAATGTTGGCATCAACCTTCAGGGAACGTATATACATATGATATGATATATATATAATAAATACATACATACGAAGTATATACGTATGTGTATGCTACACACACACACATATTCATATAATTCCTCTACGTACATACGCACGTCTTGTATCAGGTGCGTATACTCTCAATAAAATACGAGATTTTTTCGATTTTTTGTTTGTTTATGTTCGTCATACGTAATGTATTTGTCATCCGACAACGCGACAATGAATGCTAAAAAATTGTGAGCTACGAGTACTGGCTACTGATGGAGAGCTTGAGCGTCATCCACAAACAAACAAACGTACGTGATGATCGAGCGTCAATCACAAACAAAGTCAATTGGCGAAACAACAGGTTACTGCTGTTTCCCCCCGTATTCTTGCGTTTTGTATTCCTATACGTACGTACGCGTAATCTACGCGTAACCTTATTAAATATAAATGGATAACAATACACACGCATATCATACGCGCATACAAATATCCTACCGGTTGGTGACATCCAAGACTACTCGTACTGCAGCTATATATTAATTATTCTTCCGATAACAATTTTTTTTTTTTTTTTTTTTGTCCATCCCATTTATTATCTTCGCCCTTCCTTTCTTTCTCCTCCCTAGTCGTAACTCAGATCCGGGGTCACAAAGTAGGCTCCTCTCCCTCCTCCCCCACTACGGTTCTTGCCTTGCATTTTTATCGCGAGAAGACTTCAGCCTTTCCTTCCCTCGTCGACTCGCATCGAATTGCAATAGGAGTATATAAATATAAAAGTATAACAAGTATTTTATATTCATGTATGTACAAGCTTCAAGAAAGGCATGCCATACTTGTGCCATATCTAATGTAAATGATACACTATACGTTGTACACCATCACTCACTGGAGAAGCCAGGGGCAGCATCAAATTACGCGGGCGCAGAGAAGGACCGCGCCTGAGCAGCTGGTGAATACGCCAATACAACTTGGTACCTGGGATGATATATGTTCTTCGCGTACGTTCATAGTTTTTATCTCTGTAGGATGAAGAATCAGCACGGGCAGTGGGCGAGCTGAATATCGACGGGTAGAACAAATGTTTAACGTGAAGAAACCACACAACTTATCTCTCCATCTAGACTGGCAACGGCAGCAGCAGTTGTGATAACGAGCTGACACGAGGGTAGCTTATTAGCGCTACGCGTAGGGTTACAGTAGTTAACTTCGTCTCGTACACAGGGTAGCAAGTAGTCGCGCGGATCCTCTCCAAGCTTGCTTTGCTACCCTCGCAGCCCAACAGTATCTCTGAGATGGCCGAATCCTCTGCCGAAGTTATTATCGATGCAGTAGCGAAAGGAGCGCCACCCCCACCACGTCGCACACACATACTCAGGCTGTGCGAGCCCGCGGAACCCTCAGCTGCCTTCAAAATAGCACGGACGGGGTGCGAGGGAGTATGCCCGACGATTCATATGCATTAAGAGGGACAAAACCTCGTGGAAGATGCTGAGGACGGCGTGTGCGAATCTGCCAGGGGTGGTTGACGCAGGACTACGTACGTGCTTACTTCGAACAGTATCTTGCTGAGACGGCGAGAGGCTCTTCGCTGACAACGACCAGCGGAGTTTCTACAATCACTTGACGGGCACTGTGGGGTTGGATTGTCGAAAGGCGAGAGGCGAGAAGTTCATCATGGACAAGGACGGCACGCTACGCTAGATCGTGGAACAAGTCGTTGAAAGAGAGATGACAATTTCACATTCACTTTCGGCCAATGGCTCCGGGCACCCGCTATAACTTGCGCGGAATTAGCTGTGCGTTTTTCCTTCCCTTTTGACGCTGTTTCCACGAGCACCTTCTCTTGTTATTTTACCTTTGCGCTCTTGCCACCAGTTGTCTTGGCCTCCGTCTTTTCGTAACCCGTTAACTGTTGGAATATTGCGAGGGCATTCCCGATCCGGAGCTTCCCCTTTCAGTTCCATAAGGGCTTTTCATTCTTGCTAGGGGCGTTAGTCTCATTACGAATTGTGCGGTAACTATCTAGTCTCCTATTTGTGTGCTTCGAATAGCCGCACCTTCGACACCCCTTTCCGATTTATGGATGTTGTTGTTGACATTATGTGATATGCATCGACGAATATCCAGGGTGGGCTAATGTCATGAAGTGTATACGTGATACGTACGAGCTACTTATGCATATATGGGGAATGCATGGTTTCCTAGAATTTTATAATATGGACATACGTCACGCTTCTGACAGTTTAGTCTGTACGCATGATATTGAGAATAGAGGGTGTCCAAGTCTATTGGAGCATCCTCTCTCCCCCTATTTCTCACGGTACATATATACGTTATAGGTATACGAAGTATATATATATGTCTGTGTTTGTGGCATGCCTTGGACGGAGTGAGAGCGACAGCATGGTATGGACTACTAAATGTGATAGATGAGTAAACAGTCGGTACCGACATGCCCACACTCATGAGGGCGCGCCCTGGGGGTAACACCTTCATAGGCGTGTGTGGTGGTCGCACGTCACACACATACACCTGCTACCACGTTCAGGGCAACTCGGTAAAATATAGAAAAACAAACAAATGATCCATTTATTTGAAATCGAAACGATGAAAGGGGTCGATTGCGAATCCTTGGTTTCAGCTACCGGCCGAACGGGGGAGCCACTCCTGCTTAACGCAGCCTGCCAAACTGCGTTCCCATATGTCGGATCGACCCAGACAGGGACGACACAGTAAAAACGAAAACACAGAGAATGTGCCAACTGCTGTCAGCTGTAGTGTGTCCTGTTAGGGGGGTGTTTAGTTTGGGTGTATTATAAAGCATATGGTCGCTGGGAACACCGGGGACTGTGTCTGATACTTGGGCTAGAGGACCACCGTGTTACATGCTATGGTATAGGAGAGCGGTACTAAGGCCTGGGCTAGGGGACCGTCTGTTTTGTACCGTCCAAACAAATTGAAAACAATTTCACTTTCTGCAATGCTACACGCACCCAACCCTGATTCCAAGTAATAATATTAATAGTGTGTTCCCGGAATGTGCAGTAGGCAGAAACCGGTAACACGCATGAATGCTGTCATACATATCCGGCACACAAGAAGGAAACAACATATTATGGCCACGTAAATATATCCGGAACGACGTACGATATGTACCTGGTGGATACTGTAGAGTTATCGCCAGTTCTCGCTGAATCCACAAGAAGTATTGGTGCAGTGTGTATGTTCCTTCCATATCATCCGTGCGCTGGCCTTGCGACGTGTTACGATCGAAGGATGGGCTAATATACAAAGTTCTGGATAACACATTACTGCTGTAGTCTACGAGTAACATAAAGAGATATGCGGTATATGTACTGGAGGGAAGTCTATCGAGTATCATACGATTTCGTAATTACTACTACTACTGCCGCACTGTACGCACTTCACCCAGTTTCCTACCGGCCTTGATATATCACATATGAAAATATACTATCATGTATGATCTGCTATTACTGGGTTATTAAAACAAATGGCAAGACATAACTGATTATCATATACTTATAGCATAGTGTTTCGGGCAATAGCATGTCTGTACACCTGGAGTGTGCCTTGTTGGTCAATCTGTTATAGAAAAATTATACACAACAAAACAGGCGGTCCCCCAGCCCAAGTTTCAGAAACGTTCTCCAAGCGTGCTGATAATGTTGGTTTCCAGGGTAACCGGCTAGACTATTCCAATATTGTGAACTCACCCCACATTAGGGTTTGCACGTTTTGGCTCAATATTTTCTGAGCGGTGGAGCTCCTTAAGTGACACATTACCGGTTAGCATTAGGCTATTTCTAGAAATGTATTTTTGGGACTACGAGGGCGTAGAAACCTTGTTCGGGTTGCGCGAACACACATTCTTCGAAACCATGTTTCGGGTGAGATATCGAAGTCCTCGTTTGTTAGGAGCTTGAAGAATAAGGCTCCTCCCCCTACCGTGGCGTTGTTCTGTGTGTCAGATGGTTAAAAGGGACAACCTACCTTCTAGACCGCATGGTCAGTTGTCCGTCCGTCGGTTGGAAGAGGCAATCTGCTACATAGGCCTAAACATCAATCCTGAGCTGACATGTATAGTCCCTAGCAGGTCATCCCTTCGAGCCAAAAGGCCCTCTAGCCTATGTATCCGGTACGGTTCCCTAACGCGGCTGGGTATTTCCCCTACTATAATACAACAAAATGACTAATTTTCCCCAACCTGAGCGACTCTCGAATGTATAGTATTCAAGACACGGCTATCGGAAGACAAGCCGCACGCGCACCGGAGCACACATGCAGCGGCGAGGAAGCCCCATCAAGCTCCTCCGTCAGGCGGTGGAAGCAGGACATGACGTGAACAACTCCGTCTCGCGTATTCATATTTGTTGAATGCACGCTCAACACGTTGTAGCCGCAGCTGGCTCAAGACGATTTCGGCCGACTTGTTACTGGCTCTAGCGGTGCTAACGCCGGGCACGGTATGGCGCGCGACACCGAGTAGCACCGTCGGCAGTCAGCGCCACGGCGCCGCCCACATCAACTTGTGGATCGCCGGGAGCGCCACCGCAGGACTAGAACCCGTGGGGGCTGCAGGAGGGTCAGAGTCAAGGCGACGACATCGTAGAAAATCGGACGCCCTTCGACCCCTGTCTAACAACAACCCTATGCACGAGGTGTTCGAGACTACAACGCATAGGCTTGAAGCTTGGCTGTGACTGCCTCAAAATGGCGTGTGCGGCGTTTGAACAAGCGGGCGTACAATTGGCCCGTGCTACAGAACCGAAGGAAACCACAAGAAACACATCTACCCGCACGACCCACAGTCCCACGCCGACCCAGTGATATCCCAAAACGCTTACCCGCACACCCAGGTGTAGCGAAGGCAGTAAGAGGTAAACACACCAAACGTATATCCAGGTTGCCACACAAAACGTATACTGGGACGTATCAAGGCTTAGTTTATGTTTGAATAGGTTTGCTTAACCAGCTGTATAGCGATGAATGTGGGCCGTACGTGAACCCGGGGACGGATTGAATGGACCATGTTCTACCCGTCATATGTCCCACTGGTTCTTGAGGATTCCCAGACAGCTGGAGCGACCCGTGAGTGATGCCAGCATGCAATACTCGATCCATTCCACAAGCTCCTGGACAACCCAGGCGTGCAGAGAAGCCCCGAAGCTGCAGGCAGCAGTTCATATACGCGCGCATGCAGGCTAGCAGCGGTTGACACACGACATGCAGCAATCGATACATGTCACACGTACCGGAGAACCCGACAGTATTGAGGGGGGGGCTGCAAGGGGGGACCGCCGTCCCCTCCTGCAGGCAGCAGTCACATAGGCACCTACATTACATTTGACACGTGCTACGCGTCATACGTACCGGGTATCCCAGACGTCGCTCCCCACCCCCCCCCAGCTCAATAAGATGCAGAAGATGACACGTTCAGGTAATCTTCAATACGTGCCATGCAGTATTGGGTGCGCGACGCACCCATCCGATGTACCAGCCGTGTCGGGGACCGCCGCCTACATGTAGCAGTCGCGCACCCGCACGACCCTCCAGTACCAGGCCTAACAAATGCTGCAATCGATATATGCTCGTATCATGCGCATCACACTTGCCGGGTAGCTCGGCCGTGAGACCCCCTGCACACCGTAGTCAGTGGCATGCCCACACTGGTATACCGCAATGCATCCACGTTATGTGGGCATCGGCACACATCAGGCGCGCTCGGTACCTCAACTGTGTTCGTGGCGGGGGGGCTTTTCGCCTTTCCACCCTTCACGCAGCGGAGCATGTCGGTACCTGGAGGCAGCAGTTGATATATTCCATGCGGGCTGTTGATACGAGCAACGCGTACCGAAATACCCAGCCGTGTTGGGGGGACCCTCGAAAGCAATTGGCGCATATGGACACGTGCGAACCGCAGACGAGGTGACGCCGGTACTGCCGTCTTGGTGTACCAGGTATGGTATAGGCTTCGCATATTCGTTGAGGGAACTCCACTTTACATATATCTCTTTGCTTACACCCTCACTCCTTTACCTTTGCTTGTTTGGTGCCAGGCGTGGGTACACTTTGGAGGGGTTAGTTGCACTAGTAGAGGTGGCCGGGGCGCGTTCCCACATCAAACATAGAGCCAGTCTCAACTGTTTCTCGAAAACGAGCGGAGCTAGCATCACATACGATCGACACTTGATTACACTGTAGCGACAACCACGATGGGGTCCGGGTTAGCCGACCCAAACTACGTTTTCCTGGATTGGCGGTGTTGCGAGCATGTCAAAACTACTGTAAGAGCCGAGCCTCAAGCTTGATACAGCGCCCAAACTTGTCCGAAACGATATGGCGATATGTATTGTCGTGCACTCGGCAACGGACCTTGAGGCGGCGAAGCAACGCTCTCTCAGCCTGTACCATTGCCTCTACCGGGCCAGCGTTGTCTCCTCCGCCGCCTGGGGGGCGCGCGTCATGAACGATTTGGGGGATCCTGTACTGCCAGCATACACTAACATCCCCCCCTGATGTTGCCCCCCAACGATCGCAGGGTGGTGCGGCAGCTTCAAGGTCTGGATTGCCTCGAGGTGTGCAAGAGGTCCAAGGGCCGAGACACCCATAGCGACAAGTGTTTCCGACGATGTATAGTACTCTGTTCCGGACGGCTCCGCATGGCGGAATTGTCGACGGCCTCTATATCCCGCCGGGGGGTGCAGAAGAAGTCCAAGACGGTCAAGGTACCAGGCCGGCAACGACTGCCACGACAAGGTATACGCCACCGATCACACCGATCAATGTGGCTGCCCAACAGGACATATACCCCTGGTTGTTGTTTTACGTTGGTGGTACGGGCGCTGGTACGCGCATTGTCCATGAAGAGGAGAACAAGGCAGCTGATATGTATGATCCCAACACACGGAGGGGTTTGCGGCGGTGTATGCGCATGCGCGACGGTGGATGAGAGTGTGCGAAGTAGATTGTCGATCGGAATAATCGAGGGTGCGTGTAACAGGTGTTGGATACACCTGGATATCCGAGCGACGCGCAGCCGCTGCGAGTTAACGATGACAGAAGTGAGAAGTGACTTGGAGGCCCGATTGTCTCGTTACCAATCCCAAACCTACAGCTAGTAGCCTCGAGAAAACTACGGCAGTCAAGTACCGATTACAGTTCTGCACACTTGGCAAAAGTGTTTCCTCTAGGTGCCAGATTCGTGACTTGTACCCCTGTGTGAGGCTATCGTGCCCGGCTGTCACCGCACAGTGGTTGCTCAATATTTAGGTACCGACTTCCTGACAGCGCGTCGTGCCCTTAAGTTGAATAGGACTGATATACTGTCTGCTGCCCAATCGAGCACAATCAACAAGTATTCTAGCGTCCAGATAGTTTTTTTCACGGAGCTGACCTTGGCTAGACTCAATCCGCACCAAGTTGGACGTAGGGCGGATCCTCTCGCCAAAATCTCAGTGACGAAGCAGACTGGCCATCTCCGTGCGTTAGAAGACGTAAGAGGGTTCACCAGGAAGAACCCGCACGACAACCCTTTATATCGTCTATCCAAAGGCATATCTTGAGTACGTACGCTATGGGTGCATGTCCCCCACTGTTTTCCGCCGCAGGGTAAGGCGCTTTTCCGCCGCAGGGTAAGACGCTTGAACATTATATACGTAGCGCATGAACTCCAGTGTGTAAAGGCGAGAATGGCTTTGATACTTTGTATCACCTGGTTGATGAAGGGAGAGAAGGAAAACGAGTTCAAACCCCTCGCCTTTCTCACTGTCTATCGGGATATGTGGCTTATTTGAGTGCAGGGTACTCTTAATTATGCGTGCTTTCGGTGGCCACGGTGATGACGCCTACTGTAGGGATCTACGAATTACGCGTATCTGATGCTATTATGAAATGAGATATGGACCCTCGATATGTACTCGTATGCCAGAGTGCGTTGAGGTCTTGGTGGGACTATGATTTTTCGTGTAGGGTGGCAGCGTTTCCGGCGTGTACCCTAACAAGCACCGTTCCTTCGACACCAGTGGATCCTTTTCAGGATAACAGTCCTGAGGTACGATCGAAAATAGACACACAGAGCCTGATGTGTTGGTATCAGGACGTTCATCACCTCACTAACCGCCGCGACGGTATCCATATAGGGACGGTTCAAACTCAGGACATTACGATTCCATAACAGCGACTGCGGTTATTGCTGACGCGCCTCATCTTCGTAGACGGTATCTACTGTACTACTGTAATATGGTACCATGCACTTAAAAACAGCTTGTACTGTAGTACAGCAGTATTCATACCATCTTCCATCCCGTCCGTGTTGCTATTTTACGGCGCGTACAGACTGATCGAGCGTCGGCATATCTCCCCACCATAAATCAGCAGCCCCTCGCCGACCTCTTCGAATGCGGTGTCCTCGAGCCGTTACGTCGACCACACCAAAAACGCTGAGTATGATGTACTGTAGACAATCTGATTGGAGGCAACAACGAACACACCGACGGTTGGGCGAAGGGAGGTCAAATGTATCCTGTTGCTCCCCCTCAGCGGTGTGCGATGAGCTCAATTTTAGTGGAAGCATGCTAAGCTTTGACCATTCAAGATACACCGGTACCACTACTCGTAGAAGAGCTTACGAGGCTGAGAGAGTATGTGACATTTTCAAGGGATAAGTCAGGACCCGCGTATGCCATGGTAACTGCACCCGCTTGTGGGGCCATGCCAAGGGCATTGAGGTGACAACGAAGCGGAAGGGGGTAAACCTTAGACAAGGCCTTGGAGTATGAGGATCGTAGGGGCGGGAAATTGCACACAGCACACCGCAAGCAGGAGCCAACGGGCTCAGGGCATACGCGCAAGGAAAAAGCTCGAGTCCATGGCGCGGGCTTTGCTGGACCGGTCAGCCACTCGAACGGGTGGATCTTGGTGCGCCATACCTTTCATCGACGACCTCACACGCTGTATAAATGTGTACCGACTACGCCGAAAGTCGGGTGCGCTTTCCGCGCTCGACCGTTTCGTCTCGGGAGCACTGCAGTTGTTTTACCTTGCTTGGGGCTACGAGTCAAACGGCTATTATCAGATCGGGTGAGGAATCAATCAGGGGAAAATCTTCGCAAGGCACTACTCATACTGTTCGTAGTCGGGGAATTACAGTAGGTATAGCACTCGGCGGCCAGCAAAGCGGGCGTGGATGGTGCTTTGTGTTCGACACCACCGGAGCAATGATAGTAGTCGGGGCCGGTAGGGCTCGGTTCTGATACAGTAGTACGGGTTCCGATACAGTACGGGCTCGGTGCCCATATGGACCCAGGTGTCTGGGCGGAAACACCGACGAGTATCATTATGGTGGTAGACAAATGCTGTCTAAATCGGTGGCCGTCTCTATTACTACTGTGGAAGATGAGAATAGCCAGGCAATGCGTGCGGGTACAAGTTTGGGATGGCGCTTTTCACATCCTCACATTTACGTACCAATTCCCAATTCCGGATTGTCAAGTTCTTCACAGAGGATAGCGAGGATCGCCACAGGAACAAGAAGCTTCGGCAGGCGTGCTCGTCCCGAGGAGTCCGAGTTGCGCCAAATAGCTGTACCTCGAAAAATAGCCGACTTTTCAAGAGCCTGAAATCGTAGCACGCCGTCGAACGAAGCAACAGGTTACGTACGTACGAAGTATATATGTTCGAAGGGCCTTTACTGCGGGGACTACGAGTATTACGATGAAACCGGACCGACCGACCGATCGACCGACCGACTGACCGACGGACGGACGGATAACGCGAGGTGTTTTTTCACCCTGGCCTCCTGGGAGATCACCTCGATGGCGCTATTCGTACGTTTGTTTGGGTATCCTCATCCTGTAAGGCTTCCACCATCTCCCCATCGACGACCTGAGATCCCCATGCGAAGCCGTTTAGTGCGACAATGACGAACACGTTACATACAGCGTGTTTCAAAAGCTCCTATCATAGATATTTGAGGATCTCGGATCCCGGATCTTGGCCAGGACAGAGGACTTCCACTGATTTATTGTAGCCGGTAAATATTTACCAGTATTTTCATATCGCTTTGGACGAATTATAGCTGATGCCCCAGCTGGAGAAGGTGAAGCAGAAATTCTAAGGTTTTTCGCCGGGAAGAGAAGACCTTGGTACACGATGAAAAGCAGATCGAGATCATGAAGGGGGACAGGGGCATCCACGTTATCGGAGGGGAGGACACACCAAGGAGGGAGGACGCTGGCCATGCTGGTATGTTTGGCATGTACTGCAAAACGACAGCAGTGATAGTTTGATAGACGGACCTTACCAAAACTGAAAGCTGAGGTCACAATTTATCGGTACGAGTATCCAACATGTGTGGCGCAAAACGGTATTTTTTGCTCGTACCTGTTCCAGCTCCAAATCGACTACCACCAGGCTGTACAGTCGACTAATGGTCCTATTCCAATCCGTATTGCTGAAGGGCAAGCCAGCGACTGGGGAAGTGGGTGGAAGGGCGTCGGTATCAAGGCTGCGAAACTGGCGGTGGGGAAATATTACTGACGGTGTTGCTGTGATGCACGCGCCGCTTCTAAAACCAACGAATCTCGAAGATGGTTGGCCAATATAGCGAGTTGTGGTATCGTGGCATCGCGAAACGCAGCAGAGACCATTCGCAATGGCAAATGCATCCCAGAGGGAAATATACCCTGCAGTGTCTGGGATGATGAGACCGTGGGTTGATGTCCTTCGCTGTTTGGTGTGCAAAACTCGGACGCATACGTACTTCGCAGTAGCGGCCTCAACCGCAGAAAAAATGTTTTGTCACCTCAATCTGCTTCAGTGCGCGTGCAAAAACATTATTACTCGTAGGGCCCCGTCAATAAAAACGCTTTACTCTTGAGTAAGGCTACGAACTCGTACTCGTAAGCCTTTTTCATGGCGCCATTTTTTTATCATAGGGTACTGTAGGTATCAAATAATACAATTTCCTGCGACACCCGGCCCCCGTTTCGTACATTCTCCAAAGCCTACGATACAACGCCATTTTTATAATTAATTCATACTAATTCAAGTCATTAATTAGTTTTCACCTTCGAAGGACACGATATAGCGGTTTAAGTTTGGGTAGAGCTCGCTGCCGATCACCATTAATCTCTACGTAGGTTATTTTTTACTGCGGGCCCTCCCTGTAACGATTTTGAAAAGAGGGAATCTATGAACCTCTGAAGAAATGGACACCGTCTCCCGAGAAGGAAATCGACCAGACCTTCCGCGAGTGACAACCAACAAACAACAAACCGAGCGCGTAGCGGATACCATGCGCCGTTTCTTGCTGGTCAGGGGCTCGGCGGCTACGATTTGGAACGAGACGCGGGGGTCGGTCGGATGAAGGACGAAGAGACCATGGCGGGAAACGGGAGCTTTAAAGGATAATTGATAAACCAGAGTACCACGAGGGGGCAGCACCGGAGGCAGCAATACCGACACAGTGATCACAGAGGAAGAAGTCGGCACCGGAGCCGAGGCCGCTGCAACGCTGAGTGGAGACGCTTTTTTTCATGGTGGGTTTATTTTTGGAGGCGGCCGAGAATATCCTCCTCGGTACTCAGCGCACTAAACAAATCGACAACAGGAGAAAATGGGCCTGGTGTACGCCCTACTGATACTCGTCCCCGCAGCTACAAGATGCCAACGAATCGGCTCAGCCACTCGATGCCCCAAAACTGGGCCACGGCGATTTTGGAAACTGATCCAAACCCGCCGGGGGGGTTGTGCTTCGACTTCGGTCACGGGAGCGCGGCTACGTTGCCCCCGTATTTCCCAATTCCGCCCATCTCCCCCGCCGACTTCAGACGGAGATCAAACTTCAAGTGCTCCGGGAACATGCATATACGGAAGAGCGGGAAGCCAGGCCTCTTCATGGTTCGAACAGTGACTGTTAATAGAGGTAATATCGATGTTGATGATGTTGATGATTGATGATCTTACATTAACGGTAATATAGCTCATTTCCTTGGTTTCTAGCCCGTGGAAACCAAACAGAAAGCGTCTTGGTGGAAGGAAACAAAGAGGTAAAAGCTACTATAATACAGTACTGTAGTAGTATTACATGCACCGCAGTACCAATGTACGAGGGAACGGTACCAACCTGTACCCCGTGCAATCAAGTACACGCCAGGAACATATCGCTTAGTTAGGTTGCGGCAGTTATGAGCGAAAAATATTATTCTACGTACGCAGAGAAGAAAGTAAACGGGCAGGAAAAGTTCACAGTGTTTTTTTTGTTTTCTTAATACTGGGCCTCATTGTCGTTCAGTGTTGTAGCTTCGAGAGGTCGCAGATGAACAAAACAATTATAGATGGGCTGTCTCGCCGCTTTCTTGCCTCGCAGCAGTGTGTCTGAGTAGCGCGTCGCTTGTCGCAAGGGGGCGGTAGGTCCAGGAGGGCCGTACTTTGTGGGGCAATCGCTGGAGGAGGAGAAAGGCTACGTGTAAACATTTTCGAGAACAGCGAAGAGATACCGTAAACTACTACCGTAACAGTTGTACGTAGTATCCTTTGCACTGCTGTATCAGGTACACTGCTGTAACACCAGCACGTGGGAACTTTGCGATACAGGTACGAGTATTATTATTTTCTGACAAACCGAGACCTGTCAACTTACGACAGATATATAACTGGCTCTCTTGTTCGATTTGTGCAAGCTGGCAAGACAGACAGACAGCAGTGGCAGTAGTACAAACTGGATACTTACATTGTTGTCGTCGATACATGATGGATGACACAATGCGTTGTCGTGTGCCGACATAGCCTATATCATTGTTGCTCCTTACCTCGGGCATGCCGTGACCCATTTGCTCTAAACGAATATAACACTATTTATATTTTGTTTTATCTTATTTGTTTTTTCGATCTTCGGGCGTGCGTACGAGCTGGTTCAGGCATATCACCCAAAATTTCGTCAGTCACGAATGCCGCATGCAATAGCAACTCCAATGTCACATATTTGGTATCATACTGACCGCCATGAACAGTGGAAGAGGGTGACATCGCCAGTTTTTTGTTCAAGGACCTAGAACTGGCGCTACCGCCGAAAATGTGGCCCGACCAATCACAGGCCTTCAAAGTGGTCAACAATTGTCAGGCGTTTCCGTAGGAAAACCTGTTTTCCCCATTTTATTTCAGTAGTGGACAAACACTGTTAGTGGATCTTCCTAAGGTAGCTAATTAGGCACTCTGATTGGTCAAGCAAGCACTGACCACTGGCATAGGGTTCGGGTTCGGGTTAGGGTTAGGGTTCGATCTGAGGGTCAACATTACTACTACCAAGACAAATACCCCCATTTTAAAGATCCACTATCACCCTTTGTCCACCCCTCTTATTTTTCTGAACGAGCCGCTTCCACGTGGTCCAAGGCATGTTTGTACAAAGTTTCACGCAAATATTCGAAGATCTGACTGCGTATGATCATATTAAGTCATAATTAACGCCCAAAATCGATTCCATACTGAAACTAAGTAATTACGAGGCGACGCCTATTTTTACCGCATAAAAGTCAAAATGTCCACGCCGTATTTTGGAGATAGACCCTGAAATTTGGTACACGTGTTTTGTGCGCCCTACCCGAGCCTTTTACGAATGTTTTTTTTTTTTTTTTTCCGCCGGAAATTTCGGATCTCTTAAGACCCAAATTTCCCAAAAAATTACAAAACAAGCAATATCTGACGAAAAAAAAAAAAAAAAAAAAAAATCCGTTAAAGTCTCGGGTAGGGCGCATAAAACACGTGTGCCAAATTTCAGGGTCTATCTCCAAAAAACGGCGTGGACATTCGCCACTGAATGAATTTTGGGTGATATGCCTGAACCAGCCTGTATCTATTTTCTTACTGTACCCCATTCCTCCAAAACGATATGTACGACTGTTGCTATTTTCATTTTCAAACCACCAATTAGTGACGTCAACTCTGTCCAAGGATATCCTTGGGCAGAAAGCGGAATGTGACCCCGCCTTGAATGAACATCACGAGATGCCCATGTATTTCCACCAATCATGTCACTCCTGTAAAACAATAGACCAATCAGAAACCTGCGGCCCAAAATCCTGTTATATCTTATGTTGAGCGTTGGGACTGCAAGGCATCTATATCCTGCTATAGGTGTGCGGCTGGCCGGGAAGTTTGTTAAATGCAGGGGGTGCTCGATGGCGACGGGGGCGCGGATAGCTGTGCTAGTAATTCGCCTATTTCCGAGTGAAACGCGTTCCGCTGAGAGTCTTTGCTGCCTTGTCTGGGCCGCGACTGGTCCAGTCCAACGTTGGAACAAAGAAAATCATGCTCATTCAGGGTGGGTACTCTCGGTATAGAGGGTTGTATTTCGTCGTTGCAGTAAATTGACGCGGCCGGGGCGTTCCCTCGGGAAATCCAAGGCCCTATGACGCCGTCCATCGTGAAATACGTCCGTTCAAACGGGGGCGGAGAGTTAGACCACGCGCTCACCCCACGGTAGGGGTTGCCTTTTTTCGGAGATCTACACTATTATACTTTTTTATGGCATGCAATGACAACGATATGGGTCATGGCGCACCATGATGGCCTATGGCATTATCATGGCCTTGACGTCACAACACGCCATGACAATGATATCGTGAGGCCATGGCACTCTCCTCGGCATACACCATGGCACCTGCATGGTTTAATATAAGGGTGCTTGTTCATTAACGATCTAGTTGTAGACTTTTCAATTATGACGGGGTATTGCTGTGGGGTGCCGTGGCATCACGGGCCTTATGGCACGCCATGGCATTGCCATGAACCCCCGTGGCGCGCCATGGCATTGTCTTGAACCTCAGTGGCACGCCATGGCATTGCCATGAACCTTCATGGCACGCCATAGCCTTGTCATGGCACCCCGACTCCCAGGGCCTTCTCGCATTGGTAGAAGCACACCCAGGTATTGTAACCGAGCTCTTAACCGTAGCCGCCCATGGTCGACACAAAGCCTCTAGAAGAGCTGTTGGACACGATTAAAGCAATGTAATCGTGTGGTGCGTGCATCCCAACTTACTGCGAATGGAATGGAGCGAGGCATTAAGTGGTTCGAGTAGACGGACGAGACGAGGATGGCGCGAGTCGGACAGAACGAGGTCACTCCGTTCCATCATAGTGACCTTAATCAGTCCGACCCGCCCCAACCCGCTGGTTCGTACCCGCTCATGATGGACACAACGCATCCAGAGGAGTTGCGGTTAGGTGGGATGAACAAAGTACACAAATTAGTAGCATTTACGGTATGCGAAACTACTCACGAGGAATGGTGGCCAACATGACAGAGTACGGTCAGGAGCTTGGGTAACATTCCTTGGTGTGACTAAACCTATGCGAGGAGGCCCTGAGCAGTGCATGGAGCGAGTCATCAAGTGAGGCTTCGAGTTGGCTGACGAGGCGAGAATGGAGCAGGTCGGACTGAACAAGGCCACTTAGTTCATGCCACCTCGATCAGTCCGACCCGCTCCATCACCGCATCGTCCTCTAACTTGAAGCGGTACTCGATTTCTCGCTCTGTGCACTTCTTAACGCCTTTTCGCATAGGTAAACGCGCACTCGGGCATCGTACTCGACCTCCTGATAAGCACCCGCCCATAATGGACGTAAAGCGTCCACAGGAGTTGTAGTTCGTCGAGATGAAGACCACACGCAGTTGTATCACATTTAGCGTGTCCCGCAACTACCCTGGAGGCGTCGTGTGGCTGACACGGTTAGAAGCTCCATTACGGTACCCGGCTATGCTTTTGCCTATCTATGTGGGGAGGGTCTGAGGAGTGCACAGAGCGAGGCATCAAGTAATGCGTCGAGATGGCGGATGAGACGGGGATGGGGCATGTCGGTCTGAAACTCGTTCGGTCCGACCTGCCTCATATCCGCCTCGTTTACCAGCTCGAAACATTACTTGGTGCCTCGCCCCATGAACTCTCCGGCTCTAAGGGCCTCCCCGTATATATATCAATATTTATGTATATATATATTATGTAGAAGCAACCCCCAATCATCGTATTTGAGCTTCTGAGCGTGCCCGACCATGATGCATACAACGCCTCCAGTGGCGTTGCAGGATACTCTAAATGCGATACAATCGTGTGCAGCTTTCATCTCGACTAATCGCCATTGAACCTGGAACGAGATATCAAGTGCTTCGAGTTGACGGACGAGGCATGCGTGTAGCTGGTCGGACCCCGTTCCGTTAGCGAATTATTCAGTGCCTCGAGTTGGTGGGCGGGGTGATGATAAGGAGCAGGTCGGACTGGACGTGAGTTGGTGGGCGGGGTGATGATAAGGAGCAAGTCGGACTGGACGAGGAATAGAACAAACGAGCTATCAAGTGTTTCGAGTTGATGGACGGGGTGACGAGGGGGAGGTCGGACTGAACGAAGCATGGAGCTATGCCTCGGTGGCATGGAACTATGCCTCGTTGTGTCCGACGTGTTTATTGTCGTCACGTCCATCAACTCGAAGCACTTGATATATCGTTCACATACCGGAGTGACCTCGTGCAGTCCACCCTACCCCCTCCCCTCCTCGTCCCCCAATTCGAAGCACTTGGCGTGTCTCGCTCCGTCCCATTGGCGATTCGTCGAGATAACGAATTGCTCATGAGTACGAGTATGTTGTTTTTATCGTTTCCCACACATTTAGCACAATATACAACAGTGAACATAATGTGCGAGAAAACATCAACAGCAACAGGAGCAACTGTTGAAGCACGTAACGCAGAAAGAAGGAACCTTCGCAGTCACCGCCCCACTCGAGATGTTCGACGCTTCAATGGCCCGTCGCTACCTATGGTCATGTCGTACGATGTGACATATGCATACTTGCTGCTATATACGAATCGAGACCCACATCACGCAGATGATGCGGCCGTACTGTGGGGTCTGAACTAATACTATCACTATTGTAGCCAAAGACCAGCTCGTTTCACCTCTGCACTGTGAGGCTGTCCAAGGTGGGTTGTTGCTACAACCGGTAAGCAATACTCGTACTTCGTATGTATTATAGTAAGAGTCCACATGGCATCGAAATGCGACAAGTTGACGACTTCTTCCTTCCGCCCCTCATTTCCCGACGCCTGCCGAGCTTCGTCCCGTGACCTAGGACGTTAGCGAACGCCGGAACCCCGACGAGCTCGAGGCCTGCACCAAGATGTCCTGTGGGTACTGGGGCGCGATGGGCGTGGATGCAGGGTGCGAGTAAGTCATGCTCGCCGTGATAAAACTGAAAAACATATGTTTTTCATTGTTTCAGATTGATAAGATAGACGTCGCTGAGTCTCAGCAGAAGTAGAAGCATGATTGGGAGGGATGCAATGAAAAAAAAACATACAAAAAAAGAGGTGGAACAGACGGGGGTCGGGTCACTCTACGGTGTGACAGAGCCAAACGGTCGTGACTAACATGCGAGCAGCGAAGCAGGAGGATTTGGTACTCCCCCGTGAGGGGTTACCAATTAAAGATAATGTAACAGGCGATGAACTGCATGCAGCAAGGAAACAACACACGATGAGACCCCATGGCTGAACACGCCCTGTGTCCACCTGAGCATATCCATAGCGTCGTCTCCTCTTCGTTTGTCTACCTTCCCTTTTCTCCCCTTAGGAGATGCACAAGCCCCTCGACGTGAAATTCGCGAGTCGGTTCTTCGCATAACTCGTGTCGGGGGTTGCACTTCGATGAGGACAGCAGCGCTGCCAACAGGTAGGTGGAGATCCCTACAGCCTCCGCCATGTAGGTGCCGCACTAACACTCGGACGCATGCTGCGGTAGAGGTTCGCCATGCCTTATAAGGGTGGCTACTTATCACTTGAGGAGCTCCATACCTCACCCAAAAACTGATTTTGGAAAAAATAAAAGTGCCATCATATTATACCCGATGAACAAGCCCATGGTCTACGTACAGTCTAAGCATACAAAGAAAAAATATGGCAACACAAGAGTCTTAAGAATGAAAGGCCGACGAATGTGGAATAAGGGCCCGTTTTAACGAAGAAAAAAAAAATCAATTTGGAAAAAAAAAAAAAAAATCCGCTTTTCATTGGTCAGAACCCGCACCACCACCCAAGATTGTACCCCAAGATCCTAATATTTGGTGCTGGTGCGTGTGTTGACCAATGAAAAGCGAATTTGTATTTTATTTTATTTTCCGAATTGAATTTATTTTATACTCGTTAATTTGGGCCCTAAGGAGGCCCGTCATTCAGAAATATTTTGAGCCAAAAAATGCTACTACCTCTATTGTAGCACGCTTCCTCGTAACATCAACACTAGCACCACCAGAGTCACCGGCACCAGAACCAATAGCACCAGCAACAGCGGCAGCAGAACCAATAGCACCAGCAGCCGCGGCAGCAGCAGACGTGCCCGACTTGGAATGCATGCTGTGAGAGTGGATTGGGGTACATGTCGGTGGCACAACGGCGGTCATGGCTGGCGCAGCTGGAGCACGTGTTAGATGCGTGGGTGGGAAAACGGGAAGAGACGCCTCGTCGCTTCGTGAGTTTCTAAGCCCAGCTGCCGAACAATTGGCAGCTCTCCTGCGTAGGCGGTAGCCTTGCCGATGCCATTGGCGGTTTAACAACAGCTAGCTACCGCGTGACGAGTGTGTGCGTACATATCTAGCCGGATCGATTGCACCCAGGAATCACAATCAAACGACACCGACCGGTACTTGAGCCAATAACATTTGCCTCAATGAGGATATTTTGTTTTTTTTTACCGGCCGGTACGTTTGATTCGTGGGTGTTGTCTCTCGTGTTGAACAGAGGCAGCCTTTTGGAGGGGTTAGTCCTACCCCCTTTGTCCGACCACAAGTAATGACATGATCAATAATCACGACCAAGGATAGTTGCTAATTTACACGGCCACTTAACGTATAGGGCATGCCTTACTTTCTCGCCGAATAAGTTCGGAGATTTACACCGCCAGACCGAAAATTCTCCAAACCACTTGTTTTCATCTATGCCTCCCTCCAGCCCATATAGTGACGACATGCCACACCTCGGACAGATGATGATTTATCTATCTGCTGTAGATCAGCTAGTTTATCACCCTCCGTTGCTAGTGGTTGTGCATGATCTGTACTTCTTTACAGTACAGATTCAACCCAGAAAACATCTGCTAGATCATCCAGATTATACGGGTCCCACCCAGCAACATGAGCTAGATCATATACTTCGTATACTTAGAAGTACAATATCGGGAGTATTTCTGCCTTGAAATATCTAGATCATGAAGTGGGAAGCGATTATCTGTCCGAGATCTCGGCAGCTTAAAATATATCCACCAGTGCGATTTCCTAGCGAGAGCTGCCGTAAATTAACTATGGTACGAATCATTAGGGTTGGATGGCGGGGGCGTACTCGTTTATTGCTTACCTTAGTCATTTAACCATTGACGACGCATCCTTTTCGAGACGGGGGGGGTTGTTTGGACGGGGGGCAAAGGAGGGAGAGGAAGAGGGGCCTACTGTGTCGGCGGGGAGGGGGTTACTTCATACTCATGGCCGTAGTCGTATGAGCAAGCGGGGGGAGAGAGAGAGAAGGGCAACGGAAAGTGTAGTCAGGAGGATCAAACTGAAGAAAGCAATAATATTTGCTTGATTTTCGTGGTGGTGGTCTGACCGTGCTCGGTATATGTAACGTCTGGGGGCTGCGTCGGTGTAGTACTGTTGTACCGCACCCTAACCAATGCGGCCTTTAACGTTGAAAGTGGTACCGCCCCCTAGATGTAGGTGTGTCTCTCACATCGGCGCGCACCCACACACCTGTCTAGATCACCATGGGGGGGGAGCTATCCTAACGAGCATCAGGCCCCAGCACATACAGCAATGTACCCACCTCGCTGGAGAACCGACGAGCACAGGGTGCCTGGAAAGGAAGGTGGGGGGGGGGCAGACAGAGACGACAGCGCCACGCCATTAAAAATCAAGGGAAACGGCATAACAGGGGCCTGGTACTTGGTGTATACGCATGTCGTGGGGAGCAGGTGTCGCAACGTCGAAGCCTTGACATGACACAAAATGGGAGCCTCGTAAGGGCGAGCTTTGTACCGCCGCTGTGTAGAAAGTTGGATAGAGCACGCGATGGCTGGTGTGTGCCCCATTCAGTTTGGTTTATCTCCGTGTGCCGGCGTTCCCCTGCATCACGCGTAGCTGTGCGCGACCTGACGAGCATCCGTTTGGAGCGTCCGCGCGTGTACTACGATAGAGGTAGAGGTATACCTTTTTTTGGCTGAAACGCTTTCTGAATGACCTAGGAAAGGCTCCTTAACCCAGAATCGCCGAACTTTCATTATTGTGTTGTGCACTGTTTCATTGTATACTCAGGCCATGGGGTTGTTCATCGCGTAGCACGTTTTTTTTTCCCCTCCAAAATCATTTTCTGGGTGACTTACTAATGACTTCACTAATGACTTACTATTGACGTACTATTAGTATAGAGCTCCTCAGGTGAGGAGCTTCACAAAACACATGATGCACCTCGATCGTAGCATGCGCCGATGGCAAGCGATTGCAGACCTAACGAGTATCCGTTTCAAGCGTGGACGCGAATGGAGCTTGTGATCCCCCAAGAGGCAAAGAAAACAACGCACCCCTTGTGGGGGCATCTACCTATATCCATCGCCACCGCTTTGGTTTGCGGCCCCGTTATTTGTAATGCGCGGCACAGCCGATATCAGGCAGTGTCGACGGCGGCGCCGGGGCTGCGGTTGGTCGGTATGTCCGCTGACACTCGTACCACCACGCACTCCAAACCTTGTGTTAACCGCATCAATCAGTAACGTGTCAACTTCACATCTACTTTCAACACTGATTAACTACAAAGTTCGAATAAAACACACATACATACGAATTACACGCGCCAGGAACCATTTACCATTTACTCCGCGGAGCTACTGTAGTATTCAGGTTTCTGTCCACACGTCGTACTATTGTAGTGCCAGAGCTGGATTATGTCTCCTTGATTCGAAACAATTAGGTAAAACACTCGCCCCTCGAACTGCGCACATCGTTTAGCTGTCTGCACCGTGAAGCATGTTGCGGCCGAGGCAGAACTCGTTGTTGTTTTTTTCATCCCCGGCATAGCAGCCGGTAACTACTGTACCGCACGGTTGTACTGCACGGGGTCACATTCTGCGCGTTCTTCGAAAATACCCCGACAAAGCGAGCAATCATGAGGCGTCCGGCACCTCATACATGTATAGACGAATCAGCATAAGAAAAGTACTCGGTAAACCTACGTCGCTACTATTGGAACTGGTAAACCGTATAATAAGCGGATCGCTTTTTTTTCCTGTTTCGCAGACTTTCCTCGGCGATTCGTGTCGGACGGGATAAACAACCACACAGGGTGCAAAGTTGACCATCACTGCTGTGGCCGGTAATAGAGCAGTCTCCATTTGGAAGTTTGGACTCTGATGCCACTACGAAACGGCTTTTATATTGCCGGCCTGAGTGGTACCATCAAGTTCTTGACCAAATTCACAGCTGGCATAAAGGTATTCTGATTTAAACGGGGGGAAAGACAAGCAAGCGGATCAAGGATGCACCCTATATCTCTACAGCAACACGCCAAAATCGTCGATTAACCTGGCCGGTGCTGAGACGAGCGGCGGACGGGGTAGGCTGGACCTCGACATCGCAAGTGAACCTTACCCCCTTTGCACTGACGCCAACTAATACTACCGTGTACCACAACGAAAAGCCTTCCCGAACATGCGAAATTCCCGACACGAAACGAAGAGCTCCCCCCCCTACCTTCTCCAACAAAACAGAACAAAACGCTCGTGCTTTGCTATATATGTGTACTTGTGACAAAACAGCACTCGACCACAGCAAACACCAAGAAACAAAATGTACTGCTACTTACACAAGAACGGATATTTTCCGAAACCTGGCGTTTCTGTGTTCGAGATTCGAACGAAAACAACCTCCGATTGATAGCCACGACCTGGTTTCCTCCCACAGCAGCAAATTATACGGCAAAAATAGCCACACATACATAATACAACCCGCCGCCCTCGCTCCCTCGCGCCGTACACACGACAGACTCCCAACGCGACGTCCCTTCCTCCTACGCCATCGCCATGTGCCTTCAGCAGACCCCACAACAGCCCTGTGAACGCCACCAGTCACAGAGTTGCATGCAACCCTTCTACGTTACCCATCCCCCCCCCCCCTCCCCCACCTCCAAAACAAACGAAATAAGTGCCCACATGTTAGAAGTGTCTCTATTTGGAGAAGGAACGGTGCTCCGTCTCGAAAGGGATGCGTGGTCAGTGGCCAAATCACCAAAGCAAGCAATAAATTAGTACGCCCCCACCAACCCGCTCTCTCCCGCAGCCACCTTGTCCTTTCCTCCACCCTCCCCCCGTTCAGCCACCCCCAGCACTAACGCACATGGTGGCTTTATTCACGTTCATCGGTCATTTTGTCGCTCCATCCCGACTTTTCGCAGACTGGCTTCGCCCAGGTCCTTTTGGTCGGCGTTTGCATCCATCCGCGCCCCCCCACTCCATAGCACAACCCTCGCTCACGCCCTCTGGTATACTCCCACCCGTCTACGAGTATTATACAGCCCCCCTGATCCTGGGAGTATACCTAGCTCCATCAAGCCTGCCAAACCAGTCACCCGCGGAACCAGCCTATTTCCGCTGCCATCCTTTTACTTTCCTATTCCTTCCCCTGTTCAAAGCGCATATTTTGTGATATAGGGGTCTCCTCGATGTTTCGCGTCTCTTGACACTGCTCTCGTCGTGCGCTTTCGCTGGAGAACATCACCCGGACAAGAATCAACTGCTAGTTCTGCGATCGTCTTGGGGGCCCAGGTATATTTATACGAAGGGGTCTAAACAAAAATGATGGGTGCGGCCTTATGCGCCGTCTATAACAGCGTGCGCGCGCATCCGTAACGAGACCAGCATGCTGCTGCATTGCTGCTGCTGCTTCTGCGCTCGTGCTGTACAACTCCTTGCAGAGTTAGTCCGGGCCGGGGACAATGCTTGACAAAAACCCCAAGCAGCAGCCCCAGTTGCTCCGCTTCGAGTGCAGCCGATGATGTCCGTATATATTCATCCATTTTTTTTGTTGTTCCTTTTTTTTCCAATCTCTCTCAAGCCCCAGCAAGGGTTCACCTTGAATAATCTCCACCACGCCACTCCTTGTGGTGGCCGACTCGTTGTTCGAGGTTCAACCTTTCGCCGCTTTTCCCCCCTCCCAATCGTCCAAGTTCCCGAAACAAACAACAAAATAACCCGCGCCGCGGAGCTACTACTACACAGCCGCTACACGGCCACGAACACGCCTCAAACCGCCGCCGGCGGACGGGGCGGCTCCACGATCGGCATCCTCCGTCCGGAAACCTCCCCCGCTTTACCGTCAGCGCCTTCGCCCCCCCCCTTGTCGCCGCTGTCTTTAGACGAGGGGGGGTGGTCGACGTCCCATCGCTCCTGGATGAGCGTCAAGACTTCGCTCGCGAGGGGCGCGTACCCGCAGACCATGGGGAGCAATGGGGGAGGCAAGCGGTTGGCTTTGAGCCACTTGCTCAGCTGGACGTGCCTGCGGGATGTTCGCCGGGGGGTCCGGCGCGCGCGGGGGGGGGGCGGCGCGGGGTCCAGGGAGTCGAGGCGGTAGTGGAACGAGGACAAACGAGCCAGATGAGAGTTACGTCAAGGTTCCGGTATATGTTTAACTCAACGAGAGCTGATCGAAGGAGCCCGGTTGAGCATGGAAAACGTTCTGGTCGGTCTTGGCAGGTAGGTTTTGATACCATCAGTTGGTGCTTTCAGTATCGTACTTTCGAGGGATATTTACAATGAATGACACACAAGCAAACGAACAAACAAACAAAGAGGGCTGATATACAGCATCCGGAGGAGCGCTTCAAAAACGTCGTGGCTGGTCTCAGTCCGTAGGCGTGGTGCCATAGGTGGGTAGTTTCAGTATCGTGGTTTAGAGAGAGAGGGGTACGTTGAACATACACCACTCAGCGCGGAGAGAAGAAAGAAACTCAGTGGTGCTTGGCACTACCGGTATACCTGGTATATTCGATTGGTCTCGGTTGATACGAACAGTTTATTTATCGCAGTTTCGAGTGTTGTGGCCAGCTCAACCACGTGGCCAATACGGTCATAACCCAAAACGGGGATGATACGCCGACAGGTTACTACCCTTCCCCTGCGCGCTGCCATCATGCCCGCCCCTGATCCCGACGCCACCCCCCCCCTCCCCCCGAGCCCCCACCACTTGCCACCCCACGCTGCAGCAGTATTTACGACTTGGCCTGAGTTCGACAAACAAAATGATTGACAATCCACACTACAGAAAACTCCAAATTGTACCTTCATTCCGATAAATTCTCTACGAAGCGGTCGGGGTTTGGGCTACATAGGGTTAGGGGTAGGGTTCAAGAAAAGTACATTTCAACCATTCTTGTCAAAGCTGCGCTGATATGTTCGTCTATGCAACCGTCCCACGCTGATATACTCGACGCTTCGCTCGAAGGCATTCATTTTTGGGTTCGAACACCCACGAAGAAAAATGACTGACATATCCGGATGCATACCGCATCACACCGCACCGCACCGCACCGCACCGCACGCTTCTCTTACCCTTTCCGGAGCTCGCTCTTGAGTTCGTGCTGGGCGTCGTAGTCGATCGTGTACCGGTTGTTTGAATCGGACTTGTGAGAGCGGACGTCGTGAGTGATGGTCAGCGGGTGGTCCCTGCATCACCAAGCGCGGCACACGAGCGGGAGAAGGGCAAAAACAACGAAAAAAACAACAAAATACAAACACACCGAGCAGAAGTACACGGCTCAACTTCATTGTTAATAGATGTGTGCCCACGTTCAAGGGGACAAAGTTGGAAGTTGATTGGAGTACGACGAGTTTGTAGCAGCAAAAGGGTTAAAAACAAAACACACACATACATACATACATTCATACATACATACATACATACATACATACATACATACATACATACATACATACATACATACATACATACATACATACATACATGCATACACCATCACAATCAAGTGAAAAACAGGAATACTGTGCACGCGTGCGCTCGCCGGGATACACTCACGGCTGCACGATATGGAACGAATTAACGCGCCCACAATAGCCTGGTGAAATCAAGCAAGCAAGTAGGGACATTGAGGCGTGCTTCGGTATTTGTTGCATTTTTCACGCCCAAACGTTTTCCACTGACGGAGCTCCTCCATCCAGGAGGCATGCTTCGGTAGGGTTTGCACCTTTGCAGCCCAGACATTTCCCACTGACGGATGGACTTCCTCAAATAATGCTTCGGTATTTGTTGCATTTCCAAGTAATTTTTCCCACTGACGGAGCCCCCTCAATTGAGGAGGCGTGCTTCGGTAGGGGGTTACACATTTTCAGGCCAAAATTATTCGCAAACACCCTACGACGTATGATACGCACGACAAACTCCTGCAAGCATGAATCCCACCTCAGAGTGTGTTCGCGGCCGTAGACGTTGGAGATCCAGTCGTCTGACCACCAGTTCTTGAAGGCCAAGGGGAAGTACCGTCCGAACACGTCTATGTGAGTCCTGGAAATGGTACACACGGCAGTACAAGGTACCGATGGGAAGGGGGGGGGTGTACTTCATTTTCATGCATGGCCGTAGTCGTATGGCCATAGACCCTCGCATCCCTAAAATGCCGGGACGGAGCATGTCGGGTTTTCATCGACCAGGCAGACATTGCTTGCACCAAGCGCGAAGGGGGGTCGCTTGGACCTGATGTAGAGGCGTGACACGAGAGGGGTCGTATCAGTTTTCGGTCAAATTATTTTCTGCCAGACGGGAGCGCCCCGCCCCTTCACTGAGAAATCGCTGGGTTAACCCTTTTAGAACTGCAGTCCCGTTTTGGGGACAAACTACTCTAATTATAAGTGATTTGTGATTTGTCCCCAAAACGGGACTCCAGTCCTATAAGGGTTAATATAATTTCTGTTTAACGCTATGCTTCGATAGAATGCCTAGGCCGCCATGGAACTGGGCATAGGGTTGCGCTTTGGTGTTTCTCGAAGATCAGTTCATGATTGGGGTATAGAGCTCACGCACTATAATCAAGTGATTGTCATACCCTCACAGCAAATAGCGGTTTGCTGCTGCCCCTACGGTAGCATGATTTGTATACACCTTCGCAGGCGTTTTGAAGGATTAACGGCTTGTAGAGTTTGGGGGGCACCGAGCCCTTCTCTTCCTGTTCTCTCTTCGCTTCCTGTCGTCCAATAAAACGAGATACCAGGCCAAAAAGAAAGCATCCCGTCCTCTGCCGCCGCGGGGGCGGTCAGACCATACGGGCTTGAGACTTTGTGGACAGAGAGAGAGGGAGGGGGAGGCAGTGGCGTTGTTGTTTGTTCTCTCTCGCTATATAAATACGATATGTATATATATATATATCTCAAGCCCTAAAAAGGGTCAGCAAGCGGGAAAATTAAAAACGACAATCAAATAAACCGCCAGCCCAAGCCGTAGCCGATGCTGCTGTGATCGTCACTTGTTTAAGTCACAATTCCCAACCCCCCTCTACTCCTAGGACGGCGTGTATAGCGCAAAGCTGTTAAATTTAGCAAGCGAGAACACAAAAACAAAAAGCGACGACCGCCAAAATCACGGGTATATAGCATACTAATAAAACAGAGCTGTATAGAGGACGGCCTAGCTTGGACCAAATGGTGGGAGATATACTTCACTTCAAGCACGAACCCTAGCCCCTACCGCCTAGGAAATTTCTCGGAATGTTCTAAGATATCATGAAGATTTTGTGTGGACCGTCACCCATTTTGTGGAAGCTGGGTCAAGTCGCAAGCACTACTACTGTGTACATAAAAGTATACGTACGAAGTATGCCCACAGATACGCCTATAATTGTACTGTAGATCGCGTACATTGGAGGTGTACATCAAAACAAATCACAATCATTCAAGTAGCTTGATTATGTAATCCAATTCATTGTTTAGTTCCCACTTGCAACGCCCACTAATCAGATTTCACCTGCTAGACACACACCCTGGTATATACATACTTCGAAGCATACTATCAGAGGCTACAAGGGAGCTATACCTGTGCACAAAGGCGTGCGTGAGAATCCGTCGGTTGTTCGTGTCCGTCGGTCCCGTCACGCCAACGTTCGACCCGAGAGGGTTGGCCAGGAGGATCCCCGTAAACGTCGAGGCCCAATCGGGGGAGTTGATGTTGGTGTCGTCGTTGATCTGGTAGAAGTAGTCGCAGCCGTCATCGTAGGCATCTTTGATCAGCGCGCTCACCACGTACGACGGCGCGTGCTGCGCGAGCGCGCGCCAAACAGAAAACGAAAAGAAGGGATGGAGGCAAGCAAGGGAAGCAAGGGAAGCAAGCAAGCAAGCAGGGGGGTGTTAGTTTCAAGTCGGGGTGCGGGGGGGGGGGGGGGGGTGAGGACAGCTTGGACCATTCCCCGCCCGGCCGCTGCAGCCCGGCGTTAAGTCGGTTTGGCTCACACACGACGCCTGGCGGCGTTCATACGACGATATTTTGCTTGCTTGTCAGGCCATTTCAGAAAATGGACTTGCTGGATTGGCGCGTCACCCCACTGTAAAAGGAACCTGGTAGTGTCGTATCGTAGCACGCACTGGTTGGTAGTGGTGTTCTGCGTAGCTTGCGCGCATCTACTGTACGTTCTGCTGCAACTCGTTGGTGCCCTCCTCGAAGTTGACACTATCTACCGCTGATCGTAGTCACCGTTGTTACTGTTTCTTTCGACACTGGTTTCCCCTCTGAATCCCAAGAAGGGTCAATTGTCCCTGTTTGGGTCCCCATGCATAACGATGAAAAAAAAAAAACAGTGCGGTCTTCTCGCGTGTCCAGCTGTTAATAGTGTGAGAGTCCGGTGAGTGGTACGAGCATCAATGTATGCTGCTGTTGTGCGCAGGCGTCTCACAAGATTCCTCCGTGCTTTGCAGGTCGTCGTAACACACGTTTTACGCTCAGCACTCCTCCGGTCGGCTTCGCGCGGCCGGTGCTGCAATCTAGTCGTATTTTCTTTCAAGGTTAGGTTCTCACGCCTCGGACGGATAATCAATTCCCACTCCATGATCTATAAGCAGTAGACCTTTCAAGGCAAATAGATGTCTTCCCGATCGTGTATGATGTAGCTCATGTTGCCACTCCATGATCTATAAGCAGTAGACCTTTCAAGGCAAATATATGTCTTCCCGATCGTGTATGATCTAGCTCATGTTGCCAGGTAGGGCCCGCAGAATCTGCATGGTCTTACGCATGTTTCCTGGGTTGAATGTGTACTACGCAGGTCCTGCAATACCCCTCGCGCAACGACAGGTGAGGACCTAGATTATCCAGATCATGATATATCTGTAAATATATCTGTCCAAGGTGTGTGTGGAAATGTTTCCCACTAAAGGCCCATCTCTTCGAGCACGACTAGCCTGTACGGCAACCCTCTTCCGTATAGCCCTCGGTACACCACAGAGGCGTTTACCGGTACGTACCTCCATTCCTTCGTAGCTCTTCACGTGCAAAGTTAGGCCATCCTCCCTGAGGCCGGCAAGGGCGCTGCCGGAAACTCCTTGTCTGCTAAACTCCTGTCGGCGAAACATCGTCCGAAAAAAGCACAGGAGAAAACGTTCGAGCAGTGGAAACAGCGGCGATGGCGGAAGTTGGTTGGTTGGACAGCAGCAGCAGCAGCAGCAGAAACCTACACACATCGTCCACGCGAGACCCGTGGCCCTTCGTGCAGCAGTACTCCACGGTAAGGCTAGGCCCTCTACTATATCCCCATCGCTAACCCCAACCCCCCTGATCCTAACCCTAACCCATGCACAAACGATACCCCTGCCTCCACCGGTAGGACAGAACTGTCGCAGTTCGATTCCAGGAATTTTCCTGGAAGTTAATAATGCCGAGCGCTAAGAGCCCCACTTCACACGCTTGGTGCAAGCAATGTCTGCCTAGTCGGTGAAAACCTAACGTGCTCCGTCCCGACATTGTAGGGATACGAGGATCTATAGTCATACGACTACGGCCACGCATGACGTGAGTACACCCCCCCATCCCCATCCCCCCTCCCTCCCTCCCTCCCTCCCTGTAACTGATCCCTCCCGCCCCCAGATCCCCTCTTCCAGGGTAGGATGTAGAGTCCCCAGTCCTCCTCCCCTCGGTCTATCAGGAGTAGGAACGGTGCTCCGTTTCGAAAGGGATGCGTGGTCAAACGTCAAATGACCAAAGCAAGCAATACATAAATACGCCTCCCCCCCCCACCCGCTCCTCCTCCGCCCGACAAACTTCAAAATACCCCCCTGCCTGGTTGGTGAAAACCCAACGTGCTCCGTCCCGGTATTGTAGGGATGCGAGGGTCTATAGTCATACGACTACGGCCGTGCACGACATGAGTACACCCCCCCGATGTTTCGCCGACAGGAGTTTAGCAGACAAGGAGTTTCCGGCAGCGCCCTTGCCGGCCTCAGGGAGGATGGCCTAACTTTGCACGTGAAGAGCTACGAAGGAATGGAGGTACGTACCGGTAAACGCCTCTGTGGTGTACCGAGGGCTATACGGAAGAGGGTTGCCGTACAGGCTAGTCGTGCTCGAAGAGATGGGCCTTTAGTGGGAAACATTTCCACACACACCTTGGACAGATATATTTACAGATATATCATGATCTGGATAATCTAGGTCCTCACCTGTCGTTGCGCGAGGGGTATTGCAGGACCTGCGTAGTACACATTCAACCCAGGAAACATGCGTAAGACCATGCAGATTCTGCGGGCCCTACCTGGCAACATGAGCTAGATCATACACGATCGGGAAGACATATATTTGCCTTGAAAGGTCTACTGCTTATAGATCATGGAGTGGCAACATGAGCTACATCATACACGATCGGGAAGACATCTATTTGCCTTGAAAGGTCTACTGCTTATAGATCATGGAGTGGGAATTGATTATCCGTCCGAGGCGTGAGAACCTAACCTTGAAAGAAAATACGACTAGATTGCAGCACCGGCCGCGCGAAGCCGACCGGAGGAGTGCTGAGCGTAAAACGTGTGTTACGACGACCTGCAAAGCACGGAGGAATCTTGTGAGACGCCTGCGCACAACAGCAGCATACATTGATGCTCGTACCACTCACCGGACTCTCACACTATTAACAGCTGGACACGCGAGAAGACCGCACTGTTTTTTTTTTTTCATCGTTATGCATGGGGACCCAAACAGGGACAATTGACCCTTCTTGGGATTCAGAGGGGAAACCAGTGTCGAAAGAAACAGTAACAACGGTGATTACGATCAGCGGTAGATAGTGTCAACTTCGAGGAGGGCACCAACGAGTTGCAGCAGAACGTACAGTAGATGCGCGCAAGCTACGCAGAACACCACTACCAACCAGTGCGTGCTACGATACGACACTACCAGGTTCCTTTTACAGTGGGGTGACGCGCCAATCCAGCAAGTCCATTTTCTGAAATGGCCTGACAAGCAAGCAAAATATCGTCGTATGAACGCCGCCAGGCGTCGTGCGTGAGCCAAACCGACTTAACGCCGGGCTGCAGCGGCCGGGCGGGGAATGGTCCAAGCTGTCCTCACCCCCCCCCCCCCCCCCGCACCCCGACTTGAAACTAACACCCCCCTGCTTGCTTGCTTGCTTCCCTTGCTTCCCTTGCTTGCCTCCATCCCTTCTTTTCGTTTTCTGTTTGGCGCGCGCTCGCGCAGCACGCGCCGTCGTACGTGGTGAGCGCGCTGATCAAAGATGCCTACGATGACGGCTGCGACTACTTCTACCAGATCAACGACGACACCAACATCAACTCCCCCGATTGGGCCTCGACGTTTACGGGGATCCTCCTGGCCAACCCTCTCGGGTCGAACGTTGGCGTGACGGGACCGACGGACACGAACAACCGACGGATTCTCACGCACGCCTTTGTGCACAGGTATAGCTCCCTTGTAGCCTCTGATAGTATGCTTCGAAGTATGTATATACCAGGGTGTGTGTCTAGCAGGTGAAATCTGATTAGTGGGCGTTGCAAGTGGGAACTAAACAATGAATTGGATTACATAATCAAGCTACTTGAATGATTGTGATTTGTTTTGATGTACACCTCCAATGTACGCGATCTACAGTACAATTATAGGCGTATCTGTGGGCATACTTCGTACGTATACTTTTATGTACACAGTACCCCCCTGCCTGGTTGGTGAAAACCCAACGTGCTCCGTCCCGGTATTGTAGGGATGCGAGGGTCTATAGTCATACGACTACGGCCGTGCACGACATGAGTACACCCCTACCACCCCCCCCGCCGACTAAGCTCAAAGCGAGCCCAAAGTGCGTCTGTCCCTACCTCCATCGCGCCCGCCTTGAACTTTCTTTCGAGGGCGAGGGATGCGGGGGGAGCATCGTAAATGGGGTCACCCACGTCGAAGCCGAGGTACCTACCGTCGCGACGCGATAGACACGAGGGGGGTTAGCGTGAGATAGCCCTGCAGGGGACCCGGGCGCGTCGACAAAGAAACGGCAAAAGACGCATGGTACGATAGAGGTGCACCATGTTTTTTCTGAGCTCCTCACTTAAGGAGCGTCATGCCTCACCGAGAAAATGATTTTGGAGCAAAATAAAAGTGCTGCCGGATGAGAAATCTCATGACCGAAGTAATTTCTGAAACATGTTTCGTCACAAGGATGAAAGTTCGACGAACCTGGGTTAAGGGAGCCCGATCGTTCAGAAAACAATTCAGCCAAAAAAGTGCTACCTCTACCGTAGCCCGCGTCCAAAGCGTGTGTGGCACTTCATTCATTCGAACTGTCTGATAGTAGTATTAATGGTGTGAGTGGCAGTATATGCGTGTTGACTCGCAAAACAAACGCGCCAACAACAACAGCAGCGTCAACAACAGCAACAACAACAACAACAACAACAACAACAACAACAAATACAACAACAACAACAACAACAACAACAACAACAACAAAACCACGAATACAGCCACCACAACCCCCACCACTACCACTACCACTACCACTACCACCCCCTACGCCCGAACCACCACCACGACCACCACCACCAACTACCACACCCCCTGCTCTGCCACGCGCCACCGGCCGCGAAATCACTCACCAGTGAAACCTAAACTTGGGAGCATTCCAGTCCATGCTCGACAAGAATGTCTGGAAGGCGTGCGTCCACACGGGGCTGTCGTCGGTCGACTCCATCACGGTGCCTCGGCTGGTCGCGGGCACGCAGACAGCAATGATCGGAAGCTGCCCCCCCGCGCTTGCCAGCCCGCCTCCCCCGGCTCTGTCGAACCCCCCCCCTTCCACCAGTACTGCCTGCTGGAGAGAGGGAACGGGAGGGTATATATATGATATATATGTATGCCGACGATGGACGACTATGGTTACGACGACGACGAGCGCACGGCGTTAATTCCTGTCCTTCGTTCCTTCTTTTTGTTGCTGCACACCCGATGTGGGGGGCAAATTACTTGGAAATAGAGTTATGTTATTTCAGCAGTAGTGAAAGGGTTTACACCTCGGACGGATATATTATCTACAGATAGATCATGTACAGATAGATCATCCACAGATCATCTACAGATAAATCATCTACAGATAAATCATCTGCCGTTATGACATACTATGTTGTGTGCCTGTGGTATCCAGTACGATGACGAGACATTGGCATTGTCTACTCTGTGATTTACTGCATTACAGTAATGTAGTACTTCGAATCTCCTCTGTGTCGCGGTTTTGTTACCACAAAACTTTTTAATCTCTCTATCAATCAGTAGCTAGGATAAAGAATCGGCACGGACACTGGGTGTGCTGGATGTCGACATGTCGACGGGTAGAAAGGACGGTTTAACCCATTTAGAACTGAAAAACGTATCCCATACTAATTCCAAGTAATTTGTCCCCAAAAACGAGGGACCAGTTCTTAAGGGGTTAAACGTGAAGAACTCACACACACACACATCTTGGTCCGCAGGAGCGATAGCCCCGCCATAAAAGGCCAACAAGAACGGGATAAGATAAGCAACAAAAACGAAACTGTACTACGTACAGCATATGGAAAAAAACGTAATGAGCGCCCTAAATGTTGGAGGTGTCTCTACCAGAAGCAGGAACGGTGCTCCGTCTCGAAAGGGATGTGTGGTCAATGGCCAAATGACTAAGGTAATCAACAAATTAGTACGCCCCCTCCCCCCCATCCTCATTTATGTTGGACACTACCCCCCTCAAACTCCGACCGAAGGGATTAGTAGCGGTGCCTCAGAGCTGCGATTTTTGTCGAACTTACTGGTACGCTTCTTTTTCTTCTTCTTCGCGTTTTAACCTGCTGCTGTGCCGTCATATTGTTGAGGTATCTGAACACTCTTATTATTATTAGTGTCAACACCAGACCAGCTGCTGATGTAACGCCAACTCAACTTTTTTCGCTCATACAAAAAACATACTGCTGTCGTGCCCTTACCTCCTACGGAGCCTATCGATATACTGCCTTACCAGTATACTTCTTTACCAGTATACCAGTATGCTGATTTACCAGTGTACTGGTATACAGGTTTACCAGTATATCCTGATCCTGCATCAAAGGAAGCTCTGCAAGCTCAACGTATTTACTTATCTCCGTGTTGCCTTACCAGTATACTGCTTTACCAGTATACCAGTATGCTGATTTACCAGTGTACCGGTATACAGGTTTACCAGTATACCAGTATGCTGCTTTACCAGTGTACCGGTATACAGGTTTACCAGTATATCCTGATCCTGCATCCAAAGGAAGCTCTGCAAGCTCAACATATGCACGTATCTCCGTGTTACCTGTCTTCTCGAAAGGGATGTGTGGTCAATGGCAAAATGACTAAGGTAACCCCCCAACTCGTACCCCCCCTCCCGCCCCCAATAGATGTCCCTATTATATATCAGGCTCCTGACGTCAGGAGTTGTACGTTTCACCCAAAACCTCGATTGTGATTATTTTCATTGTTTTTCTTTCAACAAAAAGCGGGACATCCAGGGACACCCGGTGGACGACCAACCAATCCCATTAGCGTATATAGACATACGTAAACACACAAATAAATGTCTTTTTTTGTTCTGTTTTTTGTGTTCACAATACATGAGAGGACATTGAAAACACATACTCGTACCTGGTATCGTCTTTCGATTAAAAAAACAAAACAAAACAGTTATATACGTATACTTCGAAGTATTACGTAGTACGCATACCACTCTTGCTCGGGAACACAAGCCCCGTTTAATATTCACATCAGCCTCCAGGCGGGCACTATATTTCCGGTCAAGATAGGTGGTTACGAATTTCACCCCCCCTCCCCCTCCCCCTCCGTCTCGAATGGGATGCGTGGTCAATGGTCAAATGACTAAGGCAAGCAACAAATGAGTACGCCCCCCCCCTCCCCCTCCCCC
>MEHQ01002462.1:218126-291210 GCA_008828725.1 Saccharina japonica | reverse complement strand
GTGTGTGTGTGTTCTTCACATTAAACCTTCCTTTCTACCCGTCGACATCCAGCACACCCAGTGTCCGTGCCGATTCTTCATCCTAAAAAGGTACCAGTTCTGTGGTCACAAAACTACGACACAGAGATACTACACTCAGTGCAGTAAGCAGAGCAGACAATGCAACGCCATATACGACAGGCAAGACCTACCCTGCTAGCAATCCAGGTGCATGCAAGAGAAAAAAAGAGAAAAAAGAAAAAAGCGAAAAGAAAAAATAATAAAAAGTAAATATACTGAAGCAAATCAATAATCAAGCAACCAAATAAAAAGCATGACAAAAAAAGAAAGAAAGTGTCGTGCTTCTCCCAGAGGAGATGCGACCTCCAATAAAAAACCAAATGAAATGAAAGAAAATAAAATGGACCGAAACAGCGCCAACAGAGCAAGACTGAGAACGACAGGATAGGACAGCCAGCCGGAGCACACCGAAGGCCAGCCGAGGCAGGTTTGTGCCCATAGTACAGGCAGGTTCTACCAGCTAGTCGGTCTGGCACCTACTCTGTTTTCCGTCTCTTTCCTGCTTTCGTCCGTCCTGGTTTCCCTATGACCCCCCCCACCCTCCGTCTCCCTTCCCTTGGGCGCCACCCATATGTGAACCATTTCAGTTGAATCGTAATCTTCAGAGCCTTTAGTTAATCTTGGCGCGAAATAAGTTCATTTCGGCGTCAACCATTTCAGTTGAAGCATAAAAGCCTTTCATACCCTTCAGCATTGCACCAACGTTTTGGTGACACTTTGTACTTGGAATTAGTGTGAGATATTATTTAAGTATTAATAATCGAAATCGAAACAATCAAATTTCGGCGTCAACCATTTCATGTGAAGTACGTGTATCTTGCGTGCTACCAAGTATACGGTATGGAGCCTAGGGCACTACATACAGTTAATAGCTGCTGTGCGTCGGCAGGACAGGAGGGGTATACTTGTACCGGTACAATGCACTTTGATATTAAAGGAATACTACTATTAATAATACCTGGTAAGTACTACTACAGTACGAGCTGGGCCAGCCAAAAAAATGCTTTTTAAAGCAGATTGGCCATGCCCAGACCAATTTTACGAATTTTGACCTTGGAATTTGGACACAGTGTAGATCGTGTACTAATCAACACACTTGCCGCCTGCCCTTTTTTCTTTTTTTTCGAGAGAGAGATATGACGATCCAAAAATCGGGGGGGGGAAAGGAAAAAAAGCGGTCAAAACTAGTTGGGGAAAAAATAATAACAAAAAGAGCAGGCGGCAAGTATCATTGCACGTACGGTTCGAAGACGCGGTTAAATTATTAGAGTAAAACTCTCAAAATTGGTCGGGGCATGGCGGAAACGCCATTTTTTGCGTAAGTACTTGACTTATATATGGAATCGATTTTTTTGTCATATCTCTTGATGGGTGGCGAATTGGACAACGAGACTTACATCGATCTTCTCCTTGTGTCTTCAGCTCTGTCTCCACCAGATTTCATCTTGATCGAATTGAGACAAAAACAAATAAATGTTGTTTTCGAGTTTTCGCGGATATCTCGGCGAGATCGAGTCGAGAAAAAAAACTCATAACTTTTCATATACATTTTTTTTCTGCACAAAAGCAGTGGTGTGTCAGAGTTAGTGCTGCCAATTTTTGTAGCCCAATTCGCAATGGTTCACGAGATACTACTTTAGGAAGCTTTGTACGTTTCTTGGCTGTCCCAGCTCGTACTACTTTGCAAAAAACGACGGCACAACAGTCAGTAGTAGTACACACCAGGCACCAGTATCTGGTATTATATATACATAAATAAGGAGGCGCAGTACATCCCGACGTGGCTGCAAACGGCTTGATTGAGATGCAAGAGGCAACAACGACGGGGAGACCGGTCTTGTTGGGCGCGTCCAGGTCTCTTCTGGCTTTAATATACTAGTTTTTGTGTAGGGGCGGTCAGTCAAGGGGATCAAGGATGCACCCATACCAAAGTGGTTGCAAACAGCTTGATATATTACAGTACCGGCCTGCTCATAAGAAAGGAACTCACAAGAAAGTCAGCCTGAGAAATTGAAAAAAATAAGAAAGCCCTCAGCCTGGTCAGTGCATAATAAGCTGTAAGAAAGTGACCCCTTCCTGTGGCCGGCTGGGGCCCTAGCCGCCATTCATTGCACAGTAATAGGGAAAACGTCTTCTCGGGGACCAAAATAAGAAACCGCAGCATAAGAAAGTGTGCTTTCGCGCGCGCCCAGAATAAGAAAGTCAGTCTGAGCCCGATTTCAAAAATATTTCTCGTGAGAGGGCCGGTACTGTATATACGTTTAATACAATACACAAAAACGATGAGACCGGTTTTGTTGGGGCGCGTCAAGGTCTGTTCTGGCTGCAATATACTGGTTTTTGTATACAGGGGGCGGTCAGTGTGTTGTCTTCACATTGAACCCGTTCTTTCTACCCAACTACACCAGTACTTCCAGTGTCTGTCCTGATTCCTAATCCAAGAGAGATACAAATTATGTGGTCACAGGCTGTGTGTGAGACAAGAGAACCAAAACAAAATAAACGCCAATGAATGGGTAAAACAAGTGAAATGCCAACGTAACAGGTACGAGAACACAACGACACAAGCCAAACAAAAAAATACGAACAAAAAGACAATAAAAAACGAATTATGAAATGAAACATAATACAAATGACGCAAGGAAACAGAAGCGCCCCTAGAAGAAAAGCACTCGTACGTGCCCAAGAGTAACAGGTAACTTCTGCACGGGCCAGTCAAAGGGTCATGCCGCGATCTCCTACGTTACATGTCTGAAAAAAAAAGAGTTTCAATAGCAATACGTACCAGGTATCGCATACGTTGAATTTGATACCCGCCTTTAGCCAAAGCAGAGATGGACATGCCAAGCTTTTTTAGGCGTAATATACCTGGTACAGCAGCAGTGGTCCCTCTATAGTGCCGGTATGCGCCAGCCAACAATACCGGCACTATGGCGGCAACCGGCACTACTCCGCACACTGCCACACTGACTGGTTAATCCCATATGTGCCAAGCGATTTCACCGGCACTATAGCGGGCAGCCGGCACTACTCAACCGGCACTATAGAGGGACCGGCACTACGAGTACTGTATATGGGTATACTCCGTAGCTCGTGGCTCGGCAGGTGTAATATGACGGCACAGTGCGTAGCTTACCGACGTGGCTACAAACAGCTCGAGACACAATATACAACAAAGGTGCTCGTAGCAGACCGGTCTGTGTGGGCGCGTCAAGGCCTCTTTTGGCTTTGGTATACTAGTTTTAGTATGGGGCGGTTCGCCACGGGATCAAACCGCAGTCTCCTTGTACGTGTGTATGATATGCGTAGCATTTGATAAACCCAAGTTTTTTTTACTGATACTACTATTTTTCGATAGCAATGTCGAGAAGATTCTCGCCTTTAGCCTAGAGAGATAAAAGATGGACATGGCAAGCATGATTTTTAGGGCGCGGTATTGGGCCATTCTCTACTGGCAGTACATCTCTCTCGGCTGAGGAACATGCCAGGATTCCAGGATATTGCCCAATTTACGTGTATACGTTCAACTAAAACGCGTCATAATACAGCGGAAACCCATCGAAAAGCTTCTATACAGCAGCATTCCGTACACACTACAATCACCACAATACGTTTTGTTGGCAGTTTCGACTTTTTCCTTAGTCAATCTACCCCCCCCTAATCCAAAAACATTGTCTTTGAGATACGGCCCAAAACCAACTCTTGTTTTTTGCTCTAATGAAGCAAAAACGCGTAAAAACGGGCCTCCGGCAGGGCACCCCCAGCGAGCCCCCCCGGGGGCGCCTCCGGCGGGGCCCCCTCGTCTGTCGGCGGGGTGGGGCGCGACCAAAATCCTGCTCGGATCCAGGTTCCTGGCTGCTGGCGCAGCCAGAAAGCCTTCTCCTGGGTAGAGCTATACCAGTATAGGGCCTCATTGATACACTACGGAAATATATCACCGCCCTGGATGATGTCACCGTTCGACCAGGGATTTTTCACCAATCGTAGACTTCCTTTAGAAAAAATGACCAATCAGAAAACTGCGGGCACCTTTTCTTTCTCTCGGCTCTCTGGGTGGCATGCTAGCCTCTTTTTCAGCTGATGCTGTGCTCTTCATCATCGCATAAAAAAACAAACAAACAAAAACAGCCTGTTCCTTCGGCGGGGGGTTTATACAGTAGTAGCCTACAGTCAGCACATTAACCACACAGTGTGGTAGTGTCGGAGTAGTGCTGTATAATATATAGTCTACGATGTACCTGATACTGCCCAAGACACAAAATAAACGTGCCGGCTGTACTATAGACATACTGCCAGTACACTATACCAGGTAGTACAGAGTAATACTGGTCCTCCATAAGTGCCGGTTGCCCGCTATAGTGCCTGTAGAATCGCTCGGCACACAGATGAGATTCACCAGTGTGGTAGTGTGCGTAGTATATAGTGCCGGTTGCCGCTACGAATAGTGCCGGTATTGTTGGCTGTGGCGCATACCGGCACTATAGAAGGACCACACTTCTGTACTGACAAGGATATTTGTACCCACCTGAAGCATATTTGTACTCGCCCGGTGCAGTACAGTAGTCTACTTTAACGAAAGTGTGCAACTCTTACGTACAGGTTACAGCAACGACAGGTACTACTGTTGTATATACTGCTTTTTTTACCGGTAAACGGTGAATGAGGTAGATGCGTAAAGTTAATACCCAACGGCTAAAAAAAAACATTTCACCTCTCACCTGATGGTGCAGGAGCGCGGGAAAAAGAGAGGCTGAACAAGGTGCCGAGGAAGGACAAGACGGCCGCGGTGGTGATGCTGATGCGGTCTTCACTCATGATGCAGCGCGCGAACAGAGGTGGCGAGAAGCCCGGTCTTCGCCCTCGCCGAACACCACAGCAGACCACGGAGAGAGGCAGGCTGGAAGAGAGTAAGGGGTGCGTGAGGCTTGAGGCTTGCTGTGCTGTGCTGTGCTGTGCTGCTGACACCAGAAAGGACATGGCGGATGATGAGAACGAGACCATGGATGATCACTTTTTTTTCGGAGGTTGAGCTCCTGCGGTGTACCTGGTACGTACGTAGCAGTATAGGTTGGGAGAGAAGGGAAGGGGGCAAGGAGAAGAGGGAGGAGAGGGGGATAGAGGGGACAACGCAGGCGAATGGGGCTCAGGATTACTGGGTAAGGAGGGCGAGGAGGAGGTGAGAGGGCGTCGCGACGGATGCGATGGCCATCCGACGGGCTGGAGCGAGGACGCCCGTACGACGGCCGGGGGCACAGCATCGAAAAAAAAGTGAACCAACATTTTACAGCTAGCTTCGTACGAGCTGGTTGTTGTGCCCACGCAAAACGTCGACAGAAAGCTGATGGGTGAGCACGTTTTCAGCAGGGATTCCCGACCAATGCATCGGAGCAAGCGCTGTGCTGCTGTGCTTCGCAGGCGAGGCAGCGTGCGCGCGAGCGAGAGCGAGAGCTACAGGGGCATTGGTGAGCGAGAGAGAAAAAATCGACTGTATTCTCGCGGAGAATCCGCGGCAAGGCAAAGCAAGGCACGCCCCCCGACAAAGCCACCGTTGCTCTCTACTGCCACGGAGCCAGTGCGCACAAACAAAGGCACATCTCGACTCTCGACTTACTTCTGTCGGCCCAAGAGCTCGCGACCATGCATCGCCGAGCCGTGCGGGCGCTGGTCTCTCTCGTACACGCAGAGCAACACGGACGACATCGAACATGGCATCGAGTCCCGAAGCAAGAACAATCTACTCTAGCCTCACCTCTGTCTCAGAACATCAGAGTCTTCGCCCTTGCTCTCGGCCCAAAGAAGAGAGCACACCACGCAGGAGCAACACAAGAGGGCACGGTCTCCTCTGATGGATGATGCTTGATGATGGTGGGTGTGTCACGAGGGCACCTGGCGGTCCAGAGGGCGGGCATGCATGCGAGTCTCCACCCGAGCAGAGTCAAGGTGAGCACAGAGGCAGCTTGGATGCACACGCGATTGACTGGAAGCAGACGCAGCGCTTCGCCGCTAACAAAGTCTCATCGCGCGCGGCCCCGGCCACGGCCCCATACGCATGGGCGGCTGGCTGGCTGGGCGAGCTGTGGTCGATGTTTCCCAGAGGGGGGTCGTCAGTGAGAGGTCGGCTGTCAGCAGCAAGGAGGAGAGGTGATGATGGTTATGTCACCTCGGGAGGGTGAGACAGAGAGCAGAGGCGGGAAAACACAGGAAATAAAGTGGCCGTTGGTATTTGCGCCCGGCGATATATCTTTGCATTATTTCAACAGTAGCCATAAGTAGCATGCGTAAGATATACCTATAGTAAAATCAAGTGATTGAATGATTATTTGGGATTGTATGATTGTTCTAGAATATTCTTTGCGGTATTTTTCGCTTATTTCGATACGATTTACGGATTATGTCACAACATATATTTAAATGAATCTTTAGCAATAAACAAGATATAGAGGATGCAAAAAACAGAGGGGAACGAACGGAGAACGGAGATGCATAAATAATGCCACGCCATTGTGGTGTATTGTCCATGGACTACTCGTATTTTATTGTTAGTTAGTGTGGCACCAGGGTGGTACCGATATCAAATATCTGGTCCTGGCACTCGTGTATAGCAGCAGCGGCAACTGCATAGTGGTAGATAGAGCTCTGACGGGGTGTTGGGGGTATGATATGCAACTCATACTCACGCTGACGGAGGTCGCCTGCCGTCTGGCATTGCTGCTGTCAAAGCTGTTGTTGTTTTGCTGTTGGTTGGTTGTGCTGTCGTCGTTGTTCTGTTGTCGATGTTGCCGCATTTATTACTGCTGTTTACCACTTGTTGTATTATTCGTACTACGAGTACTACTGCTGTAATTCATCGCCGAAAAATGTGTTCATACTCCGTACGTCACGTACCACCGTACCACAGCAGTATATACGAACTTCGTGGTACGTACAAAAGTCCGTGACACAAGGCAGGCTCCAACCAATATTTACCTTTCGCGTTGTGTACGAGTATGTGTATGCTACGTATACAAATGAGTCGGCACGTCTAGCCGGCACGCGTATGTCCCTCCTACAGCAGTAGTACAGCAGTAGTACAACAGTCCAGTATTTTACGGTAGTACGTACATACCATAGTAGTACATTACAGTACAGTAGTATCATGCACCTGGTACACCTTGGGTACACCGGTTGTATCTATCCTTCCTTGTGTTATTCTCGGAGGGTGCGGTTAGGAACCGGTGAGGAACCATTCATGCAGTGTTGGTTGCGGTTGCGAGTTGTTTTCTCTTCATCTTGTTGTCGAGAACAGGAGTACTGCTACTACTGCTGTACTACCAGGTGCCTGGTACAGTACTATCCTACGTATTATTACCACAAGTACTGTATGTGTTTTTACTGCTGCTGTACTTACTACGTGCATGTCCTATTAATACATGTTGGAAACGATTTTATATTAACATCAACTAGCGGTACGGTCACGGCTCCGCCCGTGGCGCTAGCACTGCGTTTCCCATTATGTATGTACGTACCTGGTATGATAGTACTCGCATTGATTAATAGTGTATTGTGATGTACCACTCTGAACGGAAAAGTAAGGACCACCGTGCGGGGCGGTATCGACCCGGGGGGCGTCCGTTCTCGTCCCCGGGTCATTGGAGTTGTACGTGTTTGAAAGTATTTATGATCCGGGGATGGGACCTTACCACCCCCGGGTGCGGCGGGACCTCGACGCTGTCCCGGGGGGCAACTCTCGCCGCGCGCTGGCTCCATGAGCCCCAGCCAACCATAAATCAGTCAGTTGGGTTGGGGTTTCCACACCTTACGAGGCGGTATCGACCCGAGGAGTGTCCGTTTTCGTCCCCGGGTCATCGGAGTTGTAGAGATATGGAGGGATTTCTGATCCGGGGATGGGACGTTATCATCTCCGGGTGTGGCGGGACCCCGATGGCTCTATTCATCACCAGCCTTCTATAAAACAGCCAGTGGCCGCTGGGCGGTATCGGCCTGGGGGTGTCCGTTTTCGTCCCCGGGTTGTTGGAGCTGTAGATGTATGGAAGGCTTTCTGACCCCGGGTATGGGACCTTATCATCCCCGGGTGCAGCGGGACCTCGACGCTGTCTCGGTGGGCAACTCTCGCCCCGCGCTAGCTCCATGAGTCTCAGCCAACCACAAATCAGTCAGTTGGGTTGAGGTTTCCACACATTGCGAGGCGGTATCGACCCGGGGAGTGTCGGTTTTCGTCCTCGGGTCGTTGGAGTTGTAGATGTATGGAAGAATTTCTGATCCGGTGATGGGAATTTATCATCCCCGGGTGCGGCGGGACCTCGCCGTTGCCCCGAGGGGCAACTCTCGCCGCGCGCTGGCTCCATGAGAGCCAGCCAACCGTAAATCAGCTCGTGGGGTTGGGATTTCCACACCTTGCGGGGCGGTCTCGACCCGGGGGGTGTCCTTTTTCGTCCCCGGATCGTTGGAGTTGTAGATATACGGAATAATTTATGATCCGGGGATGGGACCTTGTCACCCCCAGGTGCGGTGGGACCCAGCCATTGGCCAGAGGGGCAACTCTCGCCGCGAGCTGGCTCCATGAGAGCCAGCCAACCGTAAATCAGCCCGTAGGGTTGGGGTTTCCACACCTTGCTGGGCGGTATCGGCCCGGGGGTGTCCATTTTCGTCCCCGGGTTGTTGGAGTTGTAGATGTATGGAAGGATTTATGACCCCGGGATGGGAACTTATCATCCCCGGGTGCGGCGGGACCTCCAACGCTGTCCCGGGGGGCAACTCTCGCCCCGCGCTGGCTCTATGAACTCCAGCCAACCATAAATCAGTCAGTTGCGTTGGGGTTTCCACACCTTTCGAGGGGCACATAAGTGGTTTGGCTCTTGCGGGCGGATGAGTTGGAAATAGTAGAAGAAAGGAGCAGCAAAAAAAAAAAAAAAAAGGGGGGGGGCGGTCTATTCAATTTTCATGCATGGCCGTAGTCGTATGGACCATAGACCTCGCATCCCGTTACAATGCCGCGGACGGAGCATGTCGCGGTTTCACCGACAGGCCAGACATTGCTAGCACCAAGCGCGAAGCGCCGTAGGTGTTGGGCGATCGCATGAAGGGTGAGCTGCCATCCTACTAGAACGCTTGCAGGCGGCACCTTGCATATGGATTGACAGCTTCAATGAGTTAATTTAATGTCTGGTGTTGGCTACTTCCGAGACAGCAATGGGAGCACTTTTATCTGCCTCAGAATGCCCTTACCATATCACACTACGTGATACGATCATTTTCCCTTGTGCGGAGCAAAGGTTCTCCACCCCGCACAAATGATCTACTCGACCACCAGCATGGGTAACCGCCAAAAAAAAACAAGAAAAAAAACGGTACCCTGGTTGTCTAGCTCACGCAGTGAGAGGCATGTTTTACAGCGTCGTCGCCAGGCGACGCCAACCCAACCCATAAGGCGGGCGGGGGGGGGGGGCGGTAAGAGGAGGAGAAGGAGCAGGAGGAGGAAGAGGAGGAGGAGGAAGAACCATTGAGTTATATTACGAACACCTCACCACCACACTACCAGTAGCATCACCACTAGTACCACTAGTACCACCGCCGCCGCCGCCGCCACCACCAACACCACCGCCACCATTGTTACCACCACCACTACCACCACCACCATCACCACCCGCCACCAACGGGAAACAATTAACATCATCACAACCACGGCGCTAAACGTGAAAGGGTGTCCTTGTGCAGGTACAAAGTATGATACCACGTACGAAAGTATGTGTGATTGTATGCGCGGTGACGAATGCCCCCTGCTCCGACACGGGGAGCGCCAACATACCGTACGTACTCGGACACGGGTAGTTTATTGTCTATAAACTTATCCGCCCACCCCTTACTACCGTAGGAGGTGGTATGGAAAACGGGAAGTGACAGGAGATTCAAGCAAGGTAAGCGGCAACAGAGTGGGTGGGAATAGACGGGTTACTCTATACGTAAGAAGCGCAGTCTATCCACTCTTATCATGTTTGCCAGTCGACAATATGCGAGCTTCAACATTGATCACTCATAAACGTTGCCAGAACGAAGAAGAAAACCAAGGGAAACCAAACGTGAAAACCTACGCACGAAGTCTAACCCCCTTCTTTACCTACTTCCGATACTTCTCTGCCTCATACTCTTAAATCCTAAGCCGTATGCAGGCTCCATCCCCACGCCATAGGTGTGGATCTGCCCCTCCCCCCCCGGTTTATTCTTGCTTCCTGGCGATCCCTAAGGTAGAGCTTAACGTGGGATATCCTCCGCGAAATGGCGACCTGCATGGTCACCAAGACGATTTTCAGCAGGCGTCGGTATCGACCCGGGGAGTGTTCGTTTTCGTACCCGGGTCGTCGGAGTTGTAGAGATATGGAGGGATTTCTAATCGGGGGATTGGGCGTTATCATCCCCGGGTGTGGCGGAACACCGATGGCTCTTTTCAGCACCAGTCTTCTAGAAACAGCCAGTGGCCGCTGGCATGTATTTGGCGAACCAATCAGCGGCCGGAATTGTGATTCAAATTCGCATGTCAGCAGCTAGGCTGGCTGGATGGCTGTCAGAACTGCTGCGGGATTGTGCCACGGCGACGGCTCGGCGCGGCATGGGACCCGGTGTTCTGCTGGTTGTAGCATCCAGCCTCCCTACCCATGGAGCAAGGCGGGGCTGAACCGCTCTGGATAACGCTACCCAATTACAGACAAGCAGACAGACAGAATAGCAGCTTTTATTATATAACTAGTTATGTAATAAGATATATAGCAATTCTTATATTTCCGGACATATTGGTATCATACAATCACACAACAGTAGCTACAGTAGAGGCAAGCACAACAGGACAAAAGTGGTCAAGAGCTACTACACATGATACAAGCAGCACAGCAGAACAGCAAGCAGATAGGTTGCCGTTTTTGCTGTAGTTGTTATCTTCACATGAAAAAAATCGTTATTATGACGAATTCAGTACATCCAGTGTCCGTCTTGATTACTTATCCTAGATAGATACCAGTACAAATTATACGATAACAGGCTTTGTAAGACAAAAAAACATCTCGTAAATAATCGCAAACAAATCAAGGTTAGCAAATGAGGTCCAACGTACCGGGTACGAAAAGACTACAAAACAAATAAAACAAGAAAAAATAAAATTAAAAACAAACAAACCAAAAGGAATCCTGCAACGAGACAGCACACGAATGACGCAAGGAAAGAAATATATTGTTAAGAATAGAGAAAGAGGGGTACAGGAAAAAGGGACAGATACGAGGAGGAAGAGAGGAAACAAATCATATGTATAGAGAAATAAAGCCAAAAAACAAAATAATCGTGCTCACAGGTAATCAAGACAGAATATTAGCATTGGTCTGTCACCACATCGGGAACCTTTCCACACGATCTCTCACATCTCCTCCTTATTCTCGTCGACAGCGGTGACAAGTGTCTGTACTGCCGTTGTCCCCCCCCCCCCACCAGGGAAAAAAAAAACAAACCCAACGAAAAATACTAGAATTCGGGGCAGCAGTAGCACATGTTCCACATTAATCATCCAACCGGCGGTACCTTGCCACGATCTGTCCTTTATTATCTGCATTCCTCAACAGCGGTGTTACTGTAGTACGGCTGCCCCCCCCCCCCCCCCCCATCCCCCTTCCCCTTCCCCTTCCCTGTCCTGCTCCACCCACCCACCCACCAGCTGACCTGCAAGCGCAAATACACCTGCGAGGGGGCAGCGCTGACCACGATGCATCAGCTGCCTCTACCTCCGAGGCGCGCAAGTGCCAACACTACGCTCGTCCGAGACATGTCTCCTTCGACGAATGAAGCAACAAACTTGCCACTTAAGCGATGGAAAGCCTTGGGCGCCTCGAAGTAGAGAGTAACAAATGTGTCCACCAGCTGGCAGCGAACGTCGTGGGGGCGAGGGGTGGAGGGTCGATGGCTAAAAAGGGGGGTGGTGAAGGAACGCCTGCTGAAAATCGTCTCGGTGACCACACAGGTTACCATGTCGCGGAGGATATCCCACGTCAAGCCCCACCTTAGGGATCGCAAGGAAGCAAGAATAAACTGGGGGGGGGGGGGCAGACCCACACCTATGGCGCGGGGACGGAGCCTGCATGTGGCTTAGGATGTAAGAGTAGAAGGTAGAGGAGTATGCAATAAAAAGGAAGGAGCAAGGACAGCAAGTGGGGTAGATCGATGTTAGGTCGGAAGTAGGTAAAGAAGGAGGTTAGACTTCGTGCGAAGGTTTTCACGTTTGGTTTCCCTTGGTTTTTGTCCTTCGTTCTGGCAATGTTTATGAGTGATCAATGTTGAAGCTCGCACATTGTCGACTGGCAAGCATGATAAGGATGGATAGACTATGTTTCTTAGGTATAGAGTGTCCCATTTATTCCCAGCTACGCTGTTCCCGCTTACCCTGCTTGAATCTCCTGTCACTTCCCGTTTTCCATACCACCACCTACGGCAGTAAGGGGTGGGCGGATAAGTTTATAGCAAAAAAACTATCCGTGTCCGAGTACGTACGGAATGTTGGCGCTCCCCGTGTCGGAGCAGGGGGCATTCGTCACCGCGCATACAAACACACATACTTTCGTACGTGGTATCATACTTTGTACCTGCACAAGGACACCCTTTCACGTTTAGCACCGTGGTTGTGATGATGTTAATTGTTTCCCGTTGGTGGTGGCCGTGGTGGTGGTAGTGGTGGTGGTAACAATGGTGGCGATGGTGTTGGTGGTGGCAGCGGCGGTGGTACTAGTGGTACTAGTGGTGATGCTACTGGTAATATGGTGGTGAGGTGTTCGTAATATAACTCAATGGTTCTTCTTCCTCTTCCTCCTCTTCCTCCTCTCCCTCCTCCCCCTCTTCCTCCTCCTCCTCTTCCTCTTCCTCCTTCTCCTCCTACCCCCCCCCCCCCTGCTGCTCCTTTCTTCTACTATTCCCAACTCATCCGCCCGCAAGAGCCAAAACCACTGATGTGCCCCCGCTCATCATCCTTATGTCAATCCCAGACCAGTGAGGATTGCCATGAATAGACCCTTCAGGATTCACCACCCACCCCTGCGTAGGAGAAGCGACATCACCACCAGCCAAAAATAGGGTATGGCACTCTCCTATACAAAACACAAAGAGAGAGATAACGGAACCAGGCATCTGAATGCATACAAGAAACGACCAGCACTGGCTTGGTTTTCGTTACCACACTCTTACCTACGCGGCCCCCTCGCGAGGCGGCAGTTCTCCTATGTGGGGTTCAAAAGGGTTAAACCGGAAGACCGAAGAGATAACCAGAGATAACGGAATCGAACATCCAACTGAACGCAAGGAGAGATATCACGAGATCTCTCTATTATTGTCATTCGTATTACGGCGCTTCCGCGGAAAAATAATTGTGCTCGCTCATGGATGGTCGGCGGCAGTTCTCTTACTCACTTGGGGTCGTAAAATATTAACCGGAAAGGCAACATCGCCACCAGCGACAAACATAGCATGTCATTCTCTACCCACCCCGCATATATTATGTACAAGAATCTCAAATCAAACACGAAGAGACGTGCGATTTATGATACTTAGAGTAAAGAGGAATCAAGCATCTATTTGAGCGCAACTAGAAACGAGTGTGCTCTCTGCGGTCTCGGCATTCCACTCACGATGATAATTACACGGCTACTATATTCGTACTCAGCTCGTGATAGCCGGCGGCAGATCTCGTGCTGTAAGTACGCAATGTATGTAGGGGCCAACAGTGTGGACCCCTGTTGAGATCCAGTTACTATGTATTGTTATCGAGTTTGCCATCTGACGATGTGCACCATGATCTTCGACGTTGATCACTCATACACATGGTATATTGTGACCACAAAAGTAAGAAACGCGGTATGCATACGCCGTTTATTACGGGAGAGCCTACATGATACTATCATAGTAATCAGAACCAAATATGGTGTGTAAACATATAGGGGGATACTTGGTTTTCGGGATTATCGTGGATTCTGATTACCCTGCCCCCCTGTAATATAGTGTGAGCGGGCAGCGGTATGAGTACTGCTGTAGTATTAATAGTATGCTATGTTGCTGCGCGCGTGTCATGCAATTCCATGCTTTTGGTCGGAGCACTTGATGAAACTCAACACAGCCCGAGCTGCTTGGTTTGGCCGGCCAATGTATGCAGTCGTCGTCGCCAAGTTTCGTCACTTTTCCCCCGTCTCTGTCGTCCCACTCACCAGCAGAAACGGGGCATGACACGTCCCGTGCTACCCTACGAGTAGGAGCAGCATAACATGGAACCGAGCATCTAACTGATATAAAAAAACGAGGACGACCGTATTTCTACAGTGGTGGTCACCGCGACGATCTTATTCTAAGGCCAACCCCAACCCTTATTGTAGGGCATACTCTACAATATACCCACAGGAAATTTCTGGTAAAAACGTTGAAAAAAAAACGGAAACAAGGAATGTGCGGAGAAACGTTTCGACCATATTAAAACCCACGTATCTGGTACTCGCACCCCCCCCGCCATTTTCTACACGTTATCCTAGATGTTGATTTGGTAACGGCTATTACAGTACTATGATACTGCTGCTCCACTCGCCCTTACTTACTCGCACGTTACGCGGCAATATCCGAGATTCTTGCATGGATGGCCGACGGGCAAAGACTGTGCAACTGGCTCGAGAAATCTCAAGCGTAACACGCACTAACCACCGATTTGCCCCTCTTCCACCGGACAACCGCTGCCGCCGCAGCCGCGGTACGTGGAACCCGGCCCGCGCCCGGCGTTCGCCGACGACGTTCGCTGATTCTATCGGCACGTCAACGTACGTGAAGCAAGAGAAGAAGTCAAAAATTGGAAATTTAGCGGGCACAATCGTTTCGTCGACAAGAAAGAAGGTCGATCGGCGACGACTATACGTAACCGGGACGGAAACTCGGACGCTATAAGCCCACGTGTCACAGCACCGACCTCACATCCTATACAGTCTACAGCGTAGAACAAAGCCGGACAATGGATACAAGCCACACAGCAACAAGGAGGCGCCAAACGGTTCCCAGAGAGGGAAAAAACGAATACCCTTTTCGTTTGCGTGTTGATACTACTCACAGTACGTACGTACCCGTACTCCTGTTGTTGTTTGTGCCGACTGTCGTCGGTCGTCGCATGTTTTTATGAGTTCAGCCGATAGATTTGTTGATATATACTTGGCTTTGTGACCTGCGTGATGCGTCGGCTGCGAGTGTTCTACATTCCTCGTGGTTGGTGAAGGACATTCCGTAGGTCTCGGTTATTGGTGATATCTGGCATACGTTACTTGCTTGCTACGTTCTTGCTACGTTTCTTCGTGGGGGGGCGGTTTCGATGATGTCGATGTCGAGAATCGAGAAAAAAAACGAAACGTGAAACCGAAACCGAATTCCCAGTGACTTTAGTTACTGGGCTCTGTCGCGGAAATTATTTAATTTCCCATTCCCAGTGACTTTAGTTACTGGGCTCTGTCGCGGAAATTATTTAATTTCCCAAATCCCCTGCCTTTCAACTCTGTTTCGAGGTCTAATTCCATCTTTTTTTAGTAATCCCCTCCCCTACTTAGTTCAACTCCAAACACGATTTGGCTCTGTAGCCCATCAATCCCTCTACTTCATGTTACACCTGGCATAGAAATTTTACTCTGTAGCCTTTGGCTAGATAAAGTTATACACATTCGATACTTAACCCGACTAGGTAATATCAGCTCTGGGTCGAGGCGATTATTGTGTCGGACGTACTCGTACTGAGCTTTACATGGGAAGTGGGAAGTGCAGCTGTGCAAAGCGACGGCGCAACCACCTGACGATAACGTGGAGGACTGCTGCAGCAGCGTGCTGCTGTGCTGCTGCTGCTGTGCTGCTGCTGCTGAGCCTAGGTGATATACGCTGCGTTGTGCGCTAGCACCCGGCGATAATGTGGAGGACGCTGATTTAAGCTGCGTTGTGCGCAAGCGCCTGACGTACTCGTACTGAGCTTTACATGGGAAGTGGGAAGTGCAGCTGTGCAAAGCGACGGCGCAGCCACCTGACGATAACGTGGAGGACTGCTGCAGCAGCGTGCTGCTGTGCTGCTGCTGCTGTGCTGCTGCTGCTGAGCCTGGGTGATATACGCTGCGTTGTGCGCTAGCACCCGGCGATAATGTGGAGGACGCTGATTTAAGCTGCGTTGTGCGCAAGCGCCTGACGAGCACATACATACATGGAGGACGCCAAGGCAGCATTACAAAAAAAGCTGCTCTGCTGTATGTACATGATGAATACCAGGCATAGCTGCGTACAAGCTACAACAATACATAATACTTCACAGGCGAGGCAAGGCGGGTAGCCACCTGAAGATAACGTGGAGGACTACTGCAGCAGCGTGCTGCTGTGCTGCTGCTGCTGCTGCTGCTGCTGAGCCTAGGTGATATACGCTGCGTTGTGCGCTAGCACCCGACGATAATGTGGAGGACGCTGATTTTTAAGCTGCGTTGTGCGCAAGCACATACTACATACATCGAGGACGCCAAGGCAGCATTATACAAAAGCTGCTGTATGTACATGATGAATACCAGGCATAGCTACGTACAAGCTACAGCAATACATAATACTTCACAGGCGAGGCGGCGGGGAGCGGGTCGGGGTGCACCCCCGACCCCTGTGCTCCGCCCAGCTGGCAACCCTGTGTATGCACGTCCGTGGAATCTTGTTTGAATGGAATTGCCAGGAAGTGGAGTGGGTAAGACGGTCGTTCGTGTGTGTAATGCGAAGCACACAATCAATCGTCGTGATCTCTATGGCCCATGGCCCATGCCTTGGGAGAGAGTTCGAGTCGATCCACGATTTCACGATCCTGATCCATGGTCCATGGTCCATGATCCACGATGTTCGTGCGAAATGTAACGTCAAATGAAACGACACAACGAGTTATGCCGCTCGACATCACATACTTGACATATTGATCTGCTGTATTCATACTCGTACGTACACAAACGAAATATTTACGATTAATGCGATTGACGGCGAATCGAATGCAATACGTATTATTCGTCAGCCGTACAAGCGCAAGAAGGTTATTCTTGTCGCCACACATCGCAGGCTTTGCGGCGGGGAGCGGGTCGGGGCAGCGCCCCGACCCGCTCCCCGCCCAGCCGACAAACCCCGTGTGCGAGTCAAAAGGATTGTTGCCTCTCTCTACTACTACGAGTACTATGGATTCTATCGATGCGATAGAAGCGCCAAGTAGCGGAGTGCGTCGTCAGACGTATTATACGCGTAGTAAGTAAGCAGCATCAAATGGATTCAGTACAGCAGTGCAGACAGGCACAACAACAGTAGTAGTTCTAGATCTTCGAATACAAATCATTTTGCAGCAGGATGAAGGGGGTAGACCCACTGACACACAGACGACACACAGTAGTAGTGCAGTACGTCAATGCAGCATCATCGCTGTGGCCGTCGATCATGGCAAAGTACGGATACGTAATAATATATTATTCAGTGCAGCAGTACTCGTGCTACACAATAGTACTAAGTGCGGACTCGTACTGCTGTAAGCGCGTCAAACGATTCTATCGATACGATGGTGGCGAAGTGTCACTGGGACCCGCGTGCAGAGCAACCCCTCTGCGCGCTATAACTATATGAACATGCAATAGCCACAAATGGAAACCCCTTTTCTCGAGATCACGCAGAGTGTGAGAGAGACTTTGTCGCGCAGCAGGGCTGCTGGTTTGGCGTGAAGTGTTCGCTCAGCAGCATCAATCCTTGATCACACGCGACTTATACCCATGGAGGGGCGGTTAAAGCAGAAGCTGCGAGGTGCAGACGGGTGAGCAGTAGGTATTCAACCCGAATTCAACGGTTGACTTTTTGGCGACCTGCACGATATACAGCAGCAGAGCAGGATCAGAGGATGCTTGTCCCATTCCCATGCCCACTTCGCAGCGTTAGTAGTGTACGCGTGGATTTCACAGCAATGGTGTCCCGCAGCCACCACTCCTCGCGTGACAGGCGGAACCCGTCTGAGCTTTCTCACATGTGTTTGCCCTACTCACGCCCCTTGCATTTGAGTGTCTTGCATACTTTTTCCTTGTTCCACCATCGCCTGTACTTTACTGCTGCTGTTCCCCTTTCCCCTTGCTCCAGCGTGTTGTGCTGGCGGTCGAGGCATTTCCTGCTGGACGCTCCATCGCGGTCGCTCGCTGTAACGGATGCTGGCGACGGATTTGTTGACAGCGGCGGAGACTTGTCGAGCTGGACCACTCCAGGTCCCTTAGGGGGCGATCCGCCAGGACTCTCAGTGACTCGGGTGAGATTGAAAACATGTGGAATTGGCGAGCTTTTCTTGGGAGCTGGGCGACCGGTAAACTGCGAAACCTGGCGTAAAAATCGTACCGGGGGTAGGCTCGGGGTACATACATATGTAGATGTGGTGCATGATACAGGTACAGCCTGCAACAGCAGCACGTATTGTATACCAGGTATACAGCAGTACGTACAGTAGTATTATAGAAGCAGCGGAAGCACTGGCCCTGTGATGGGTAATCGGGACACCGGCCCACACTGTGTACACGAGTACGTAGATTTATCATTGGGCAGCGGCCAAAAACAGGTACACCTGGTCCGTTCGGGGCCAAAAACAGGTATATACTAAAATCAAGTTTAAAACGCACCCCTCGAACCTGCCGTTCCTTGCAACGCAAAGTAGAGTTTTTTCATGTTCTTCGTGCTCGCCCGGTGGCTACGTATATGAGTAGCTGCTATTAATAGTACGAGGAACGAACGCCTGCTGCTGTATTCTCCCTTCTCAGCTTGCGACACCCCTGGTATTCCAAGTCAGCCACAATCCCGAAGGGGAGCCTTCTACCTCGTCTTATTTCGGCGGAGGTGTGTAGGCAGATATGTGTGTCGCTCGAGTGGCGTGTGGTGCGAAGTGCGAAGGGAGGAGGGGGTCTCCGCGTACGTCGGCATTTGTATAGGGGGCATATAGGGTGGAACTATGAAGGGCCTCTGATTGGCTTAAAAACGACAAAAAAAAGGTGAAAGTCAAGCAGAGTAGACAAAATCAGGTATACCTGGGTTTTAAAGAGGCAAAAACCGGTACAACGAGTTTTGGACCAATGGCAGGGCACGTGGAGTGCGTTTTTGACTTGATTTTAAGTATGTACCTGTTTTTGGCCGCAAACGGACCAGGTATACCTGTTTTTGACCGCTGCCCTTTATTATTCGAGAAAAAGTGTGTTCCACACTATTTTCAGTATAATAACCGCTCCCGAATTTCTCGTTTACCCTGAAATCTCAGGCTGAGTTTCCTGCTGGCCTTTCTTGTGAAAGCCCCGGTGCTGCCGTGCCAAAGAGCACTCAATAGACACAACGGTAGCAGCACAGCACCAGTCAGTACAAGGCGAACTTTGCGCTGCTGGCTGTGCTGCTGCTGCTGCTGCTGCTGCTGCTGCCACTCTATGTCATACTGCTACTGGGAATCATACGTAGTGCATCGTGGAGTTCATATCGGCGAACTTAGAGAAGAATATGGTGTCCCCACGATCACACCCGCTTTCCCTGCGTACGCAAACTCGTATGTAGGGTTGAGCAGCTGTCTCCGCTGCACCATGCTCGTACACCTTCCGCGATGGGAATGTCCACCCTACTCAGCGCCATGAGGTTTAAAAAAGCGCTCTGCAAGCTGCAGCACCGGCCTCTGAGCTCGCCGCTGCTGCTGGTACTTACTGCTGCGGCTCAGCAGTGTCTCGTCTTACAAGCAGTAAAATTTGTACCTGGTATCATACGGAAGTATGTACCAGGCATGTAAAAGCCAGCGGGAGTACTTATTTACATTCGTACCAGTTATGTATAAACTCGTACTTCTTGCGTACATACTCGTGCCCGGTACGAATACATACAATGCATACTGTACATGTGTACACCTGGTGTACAGCTAAAGTGCTGTTCAGGGTGCATACGACGTACTCCCAGTCGAATGACGATAAAATGATAAATAGTGGGAACAATTTCGGGGTCAATGGCGACCGACCCACTACTTCCAACGGGCTTTCCTCGGTTTCGTTTGGTTCCCATAAGGGCCAATAGTCGTAGACCTGCATAAAATCCGGGTATGTATATGTATATACGTACGTACATAGCGCATATAGATATATTGATGGTGCACAAAGTGATTTCGAGACTGGCCGCGGTTTGGAGGGCTGTATGTGTAACACCTTAAGCCAGCTTGCACAAAAAAATGTTGAAATATACTTGACTTCAAGACATAACCTTTGCCCTATATAACCTATATATCCCTAACCCTGACTGTCTGGCAATTTTTCGGGATGAAGATAGAATGAGGAGTTAGTATGGACTTTCAACCATACTGTCGAAGCTAAGCCAGGTTGTGGACGCTACTGGCTCGCGCGTCTGGTTGTCAGCAGCATTCCCAAGCAAGCAGGCAGACAGGATTTCTAATGTAGTCGCTCCAGGCTTGCGGCTTGCGCGTTGTTTACATGTGCAATGAAATGAAACCAGCCGTGTTGTTTTTTTTCGCTCGGGGCAACGGTCAGGTGTCGCTGGAAGGCGCGCGGTTGGCGAAGGCGTGGACAGGCATCAACGCATTCAATGGATGCGGCTTCGATCTCGTCTGGGCTAGCGGCCGCATCTGGTCGCTCCTCTGCGAGGACCCTCGAACCAGAAAGTCTTGGGTGAGCGAACAAGAGGGGGGTGCTGTCTTTCCTATCCGATGCGCGAACGTTTGCAAACGTTTTTCGAAGACGCCTTGGCTGTGTTTTGGGTTGGCGCAGATTGTGGGCAGTGGGCGTAAGTGATGCTCTCCGCGGACCAAGTCAAGGAAAATGGCCAACTATTACAGGGGACCATAGTAAATAGGACCTCCGATACACACAAAAACCTATATATTTACAATTTTTTACTAAGGGCCCGTTTTAACGAGTATGAAATAAATTCAATTTGGAAAAAATAAAATTCAAATTCGCTTTTCATTGGTCAACACACGCACCAGCACCAAATATTATGCCCCAAGATCCTAATCTTTGGTGCTGGTGCGTGTGTTGACCAATGAAAAGCGGATTTGAATTAAAAAAAATCCGAATTGAATTTTTTTCTTCTTCGTTAAAACGGGCCCTAAGGGCCCGTTTTAACGAGTATGAAATAAATTCAATTTGGAAAAAATAAAATTCAAATTCGCTTTTCATTGGTCAACACACGCACCAGCACCAAATTTTATGCCCCAAGATCCTAATCTTTGGTGCTGGTGCGTGTGTTGACCAATGAAAAGCGGATTTGAATTAAAAAAAATCCGAATTGAATTTTTTTCTTCTTCGTTAAAACGGGCCCTAACAATACTTGGTTCTACTTACTGTGGTCCCCCGTAATAGGGGACGTCTGTATCTCCTTGTGCGGTACCAGGTACATGGCAAGGTTGTATCGCAGGAACAAACAGTAGTAACGCCTGGTGAGAATGTGACAATCAATCTTCCATCCCTCCGCACCGCCTCGAGAACATAAAAAAACAGCGACTCGAGTTCGCTCTTCCCCCTCGCAAGTTGTAGGAACTCCTACTATTTTTTTACACTTTTTCTACAAAGTCCTGTCGAATTGCATCGATGATCTCTTCTTCGCCCCGATGACATCGACGGGGCCATCCTTAGAGACAAGATGGCACCAAACCGCGCTCTACACCTGTTCCTTGTAACACGCTTCAAGTATGCACCCCCAATCGGCTCCTGAGCTGACGCTATGGCAGTTGACGCCGTAACCTAAAATACCTTCCCCCGTGCACGTATTATACCGCCTACGGTGATCGCCCCGCCCAACACAGGTGGACGCTCTGAACTTATGCGTCGTGGACGCGGACGCCGAACCCAACAAAAACGCTGCAGGGGGAGAAAGTAGAAACACCGTCCCGCCCACAGATTTCCACCAGAAACCACGTCAAAACGCGCCACGGGAGACGGCGACGAGTTATCGTGAACCATCAGAAGCGCGTCCTCCAAATCCTCCTCATCCTCCTCCTCCACCGAGGAGAAGGAGGGGGTCGTCGACTTCGGGCGGTCAGAATGAGTTGTTGGCGGGTGGTGGCTGCTTGTTCGACGACGAAGCGGAGCCGATTTCTTCCAGCGCTTGGAAAGGGACGCGACGGCGACGCAGTGAGGAGGTGTCCTCCACCTCCGACGAATGGATGCCGCCATGCCCACCACCACGCGACCGAACGATCGCCGGCTTGGTCGACGATGAAGATGACGATGCTTCGAGCGGCGACCGGCAGCAGCAGCAGCAGCAACAGCAACAGAGGCAGCGGCGGCGTCGAAAACGGCAGGAAGATACCGCGGAACCCGAACGAGACTTCGGCATTTCGGGGTCCGCCGTCTTGTCCTCGGTGAGCAGAACAGCGTGGGGTAGACGGGGCGGCGGAGATGAGGGTCGCCGAACGGCGGGCGATGGAATCGAAATATTTGGTGGTGGTGATGATGGTGGTGGTGGTGGATGTAGTGGTGGGAATGGTGATGTTGGTGTTGGTGGTGGTGTTCGTGGTGGTGGTGGTATGGGGAGGGGGGGCACGGGAAAGAACAGGGCGCGCGAGAGGAGCGAGGCGCTGGCGAAGGCGAGCGCGGCGACCTGGGGTCAGTTCCAGCAGCTCTTGGAGAGGTCCCGCGAGTCCAAGGCTCGTTTTGACAGGAGGGTGGACGTAGCCGCGAAGGCGAGCGATGCCCCACGCGTTGCACCGGTACCTTCTTCCTTCGGTGGTGGAGTCCGTGGTTTCAAGCGCTCCGATGGACCCCGCGTTGCCGAGGGACGGCCAAGGCTGCCCATGGGCTCTTCGGAAGACACTGGGCGGTTGCGGGTCTCTCGCGAGGCAGTAGCTGCGGCGCCGGGCGAAGTGTGGACTGGTTCGACCGGAAGCGCGGGCGGGTCGTCCACGGACCGTGTGTCGGCTGCGACGTCCACGTCTGGCGCTGGAGAGTTTGGCGGTGGAGAAAGGAAAAGTGGAAAAGTCGTCGGCGGTAAAGTGGCGAATCTTGCTCAGAGTTGTTCCTTAAAATCTGACTTAGATGCCGCGGAGCAGAGCCGTGTTTCAGCTGCGACTGACGTGGAGACGAGCTTGCTGCTGTCCGGTCGCGAAGCGTCAGCAGGCGAAGGAGGAGAATGGGGGCCAGAAGGAGGAGACGGAGACCGGCAGCAGCAACAACAACGACGACAACGACGGCACCTTCCGTCTCCTACCGGAAGCGGCCGCATCCCCGACGGCGAACAAACAGGCGAAAACAACGAAAGGCTGAAGCGGCCGGCCTCATCTCGAAAGGTTGTTGCACCTCGACACCGAAAGACCCTCCCGATGGAGGAAGACTCTGCCGCGCGCCTGACCCAGGTCGAAGCGGAGCTACAGAAGGCACGCCTAGAAGTCGCGGCCGCACTAGAGACAGAAAACCTCCTCCGACGAAAGCTGGCGGAGGCGGTGTCCGGTGCCGACTCCGAGGCGCAGCGGCTAAGGAGCGAGCTGTCTGCCCTCAAGGTGGAGGTGGGGGTGAGGGAAGAACGGGAGAGGGAGAAGGAGGTGGTGAACGCGCGAGCGCTTGCTGAGAGGGAGAGGGAGAGGGAGGGAGAGACGGAGAAGGCTGCTGCTGCTGCGGCAGCTGCTGCGGCAGCTGCGGCGGCGAAGGAGGAGGTGGAGGTGGTTCGGAGCCGTGGTGAGGAGAGGCTTGCGAACGCCTTGGAAGCGGCCGAGAGGGCGGAGAGAGAGAAGAAGGAGGCTGTGCGGCAGAGGGAGGAGCTGGAGAAAGCGCTAGCTTCGGTGAGGGGAGGAGAATATATGTATATTGTTGCTTCAGTGAGGGAGGGGCGTACTCGTTTGTTGCTTGCCTCAGCCATTCAACCATTGACCACGCATCCCTCTCGAGATGGAGCACCGTGCTGGGGGGGGGGGGGGGGCGTTTTTTGCTTCAATGAGAGGAAGGGGGAAGGGAGATTGTGTTTTGCCTCGGTGAGGGCGGAGGGGAAGGTTAAGGGTTTGTTTGTTTGTGCCGCGCCGTCCTCCCGAACCAGGAGTCTGAAGTTGTACTCTTGAGAGACCGAGTGTGAGTGGGATATAAACAGTACCTGCTACCGAGGGCATACGACAACAAAAGAAAACGATACAGACTCCACTTCCTCCCCTTGTCCGAACCCAAAGTAAACCAGTGGGGTGGGGTGTCTGTGCAATGTAGAAAAAAGACATGCTTATTTTACTCGCTTTCTACTTGGTTTTTAGTTTACCCTCCCCTGTCTAGCTCTCGGAATGATGTAGCAGTGTGGTTCATATCGGTTTATTTTTGTTTCGGCCACCTTCACTACTACTGCTAACATGCTTAATACCAGGTATGATATTTTGTGTTGTGGAAAGAAAGCAGCCGTCGATGGTATTTCGTTGTTGTCGTTTTTGCCGCCACGCGAAATGGAGCGCCCGATTTCCGCTTGTGTGTGCCACCGTGCCACCCTATTTTTTTTATAGCTGGTTATTGTTTTCTTCCCCCCTGCCTTGCGCACGAAAACAGGAGATAGCCGAGCGAAGGCGTGTGAGCGACCTCTTGGGCGAGTGCTCTCGCTCGGAAAAGGGTTTGCGAGAACGCTTGGAGGCTGCAGCGGGGGAGGGGGACGCCAAGGCTCGATTGGCGTCCGTGCGATCCGAGCTGGAAGCGGTTTCTCTCGAAAGGGACGCCTTGGTGAGCCTCGCCCCCTTTTCGCTAACTTTGGCTTGTCACGCCTTGTCTTGCCTTGCCTTTCGCCTTAAAGCGTGCCTCTACTATGATCGGGTGCACTCAAGGGATTCGCGCGTGTCATCGCTCGCTCTGTTGGAATGATTTTCGCCCGGCTCTCGTCCAGATTGTATGTATCCGATTGGTGTCCGCACTGGTACAACAGTAAAATCCTGTTTCCGCTGTTACTTCGGTTCATTCTTCGATGTATCGCACCACCTCTGGACGTATCGTACCTGGTACTATTTTGGGGTTTAATGCGTCGGGGGTTACAGACGATTGATAAATACAAATTGAGGGCAGGGGAAACCCATTATTGTCGGATTAAAAGGGCAGGAGAGTGGCGATATTTGTTGATGCATGGTCGATATGCCGTCCCCCCCCCCACCCCTCGACAGGGCACTAAATATCACGAAGGGTCCCTATGTATGTACGTAGTGTTACAATAGACGGTGCGGGTAGGGTAACTTGATTTCTTCGCTTCCCCAAAAAACGGTCCCCTCGACAGGGCACTAAATATCACGAAGGGTCCCTATGTATGTACGTAGTGTTACAATAGACGGTGCGGGTAGGGTAACTTGATTTCTTCGCTTCCCCAAAAAACGGTCCAACTAGAATAGTGCATCAACTATATTCTCCCCATAATGTGCGTGTGTGTTTTAGTGAAGAGGTTGAGTTTATTTATAACCCTTTGACTGCTGCGAACAAAAAAAAACGCTGATTCCAAGTGGCTTGTCCGGTATGATTCTTAAGCGGGACCACCTTGTTTTCGTTTATTTATTTTTCGTTCTTGTTTTTTGTCGTCTCCTTGACGCCTCGTTCGGCGTCACCGCTGGCGCCGGCACCATCGACTGGCTATGTACGAATGACACAAAACCTCAGGCTGGGGAGCTGGACCAGTGCATCAGCCGTCTGGGCGGTCAAGCGAGGGAGGTGTCTTCCGCCCTGAGGTCGAGGCAGCAGCGAGAAATCGCAGAAATTTCCTCGAGGTGAGTGAAGGCCCAGGTCTACCAAGTAGGGAAAGTTTCTCTTTTTTTTTTGCTGCGCGTGCTGGTGACACCTACATACAGCTGTATTTTTCAGCGCTGTTCACAGGCCGGGTCAACCCTCGCGGGTCAGGTCGAGTCTGGTCGGGACGGGTAAAGGTGACCTGACCCGACCCGTGATATTTTGAAAACCTCCTGACCCCACCCGACCCGATACGACCCGACCCGGCCCGACCCGGCCCGACCTGACCCGACCCGGCCCGTGGGTCGAATCATGATTCGCGGATCATGGCCCGCGAAGAGCCCTGGTATTTTATGTACCACTCTATCCGAAAATGTAAGGACCGTTTTTGGGTAATAATATGAATACTCATATGTACGTAGCGGTACTTATATTCTCGGACAGATCAATATAAATCCTCGCATGCCCGTTATGGTACTTGTATTTCCAGACAAGATTGATATTCATTTATCAAGTTTTGTTGTAGGAGTATTGTTTTGGGTTGAGGGTTTGGGGGAGACATGAGGGAGACGTGGGTGCCGCAGGCGTACCCTCTTTGCGTTTTTTTTTGCTTCCGGTACACACTAGTCCAGCTCTGATTTCCCCCCCAAGTGGCTTTTGTGTGTTCCCGAAACTCGAAACATGGGGGCTGGGGTTATCGCTGCAAGCGAAAATAAACGTTTGGAGATCAGCTTTTCCAATGAACCCGTCCGTATATACCTGCTTTGTCCGTGGTATATGTGGTTGATATAATATGTGGTTTTGCTTTTTTGTCTTCGTACTTGTACTTTCCCGCCTCGGGTACAACATGAGGGGTGCGGGTGCAGCACACCAGCAAGAAGACCTGGGGTGGATTTGGCCTAAATAGCGTTCTGGGGCCCAGAGATAGCAACAACAAAGGATGCTATGTTACTATGGGTGTTATTAACCGCCCATTGATCGTGTGAGCGCGCGGCATACGTACACGTATATAGCATCATTTTTGCGCCTGGCTACATACGTTTTCGTTGCGTTTTCGGTACGTTTCCGTTACGTTTTGTTACACACGTGTTGGTCCCTTTGTGGTCATAATTTTTTGTTATATTTTTTTGTTACGTTGTTACGTTGCGTTGCGTCACGTTTCGTTATCTTATTTCCCAATACGATGCGTTGCGCTACGTTGCTCTACGTTACTTTACGTTTCGTTACGTTACGTTACGTTACGTTACATTACATTACATTACGTTACGCTACGCTACGTTACGTACGGCAACGATATGTTATGTTGTGTCTCATTACGTTATGGCACGTTTCGTTACCTTGTTTTTCAATACGGTTCGTTACGATAAGTTACGCTACGCTACATCACGTTACGTTGCGTTTCGCCCAACCGCAGGTGCGAGATAGAAAAGGAGGCGATACGAGAACGTTGCATCCTGGAGGCAGACGAGAGGTGGAGGGAGGAATCGCGATCAGCGTTGGAGGCGCTGGAGACGAAGCTCAGGGCAGAAGCGACTGCGGCAGCGAGGCGCGAGGCGAAGGTTAAGGACAAGCAGGTGGGCTGCTGTGGTAACGCGGGTTATTTCGTACGTAATAAAAATCTATGCGAGTTTTCTAATTTTGACGGCGCCTAAAACTAGGGACCCCTTTCGGAATCGCTGTACGTAATACGCATCTGCACACGACCGCAGCGAATCTTGAAAAAAATCGGAGTGGACCAACATCATACTGGTATGCACGTCACAACAACAACGCACACAAGTTGACGACAGGGTTAGGACAGCTGCTGATATTTTATCTCGGGCCGCTGTCGGTCGCAGACGAAGCAAATGCCAATGACTTGCTTCGTCTGTATTTCCAGCAGGCTTTCTTCCACTCCGGGGATGCCCTCCTTGCGTACCCGGTTTTGGGCCCAAACTTACCCCACAATACCCCGTTATCAGAAAGTATGCTGCTTCGTATTTTGCTGCTGCGAAAAGCGTTCCACACTACATCCCAGTAGATTTTCCCCAAAGGCGTAGGTAAAGTAAATTTTCTACAAAGGGTTAGCTGACGTTCACACCACACACACATATATTTATATTATAAATATATATATATATATTGGTTTATGTTGCCGCGGCAGCTACGGGAGGTGAAGGCAGAGGCGCAGGCCACCGGCGAAGCGACCCGGAAGGACATCGAGAAGCTGCGCAGACTGCACGCGAAGAGGGTGCGCCGGCTGGAGGCCTTGCTCAAGGAAGAGGCGGAGAATCTCGCGGACGCCCGCCAAGAAATAGGTGGGTTGTTGTTGTTGTTGTTGTTGGTGTTGTTGTTGTTGTTGTTGTCGTCATCGCTGCTGCTGCTGTTAGTTGCTGTTGTTGGTGGTATTTGTTGTTGTTGTCGTCGCTGCTGCTGTTAGTTGCTGTTGTTGGTGACATTGTTGTTCTTTCTCGCGTTTACTGGTCGCCGTAATCTCGTCCATGGTCACAAGACAGGTTCCGACATTAGGTACCGTATTAGGCAAGAATAGTTAAGGGTCGGTAGGAAACCAGCTCCAAGCGCACACGTTGCCCGCCAAACTGCGGATGGTGCCTATCTCTCTTTCACGCCCCCCGTGTCTCCTCTGCGTGGTGTGTGTGTATGTGTTCCGATTCCAGTGGCGTGCAAAACTAACCTGGCGGGCGAGGCTGGAGACTTCCAGCGATGGACGGAGGAGCACCAGGACCAGTCCAACAGACTGCTCAAAGAGCTTGCGGTTATACAGGTGCGTCTACAAGCCCACCTCCCCGGAGAAGAAACGCCTGATCCGATGTATATATTGAGGCGTTTTTTCTCCGTCTTATTTCGGCTTCTGAGGTGTTTCGCGCCTTATTTCGGTCACTGAGGCGTTGCGTGTCGTAACGGTACCGACGGCTATACTTCGAATCATTGTATAACAGCGCCAACGGTATCAACGGCCATATAACGGTGCAAACGGCTTTACAGCGGTACCAACAGCTACATCACGGTAACCTTCGTCGTCCCGCCCTTTTTGTCCCCCGGTCTGGCTTGATTTACGCGGCTTCTCGTTTTAATGCGACAGAAAAAAGTGGACAGAGCGGTTGCGATGGAAGCGGAGGCTCGAGAACGAGAGGGTCTGGCGATGAGCCGCCTGAGGAAAGTCATGGAGGTATGCACGCAGTACGAACGGTGTTTTGTTTTTCTCAAACTTGTATTTTTTATTTTTTAGTATTGTTGGCGCTTCGGTTGCCGGCATGTTACCATCCTCCCAAGCCCTGTGATTGGTCGAATGGTCGATCGATACACGCCCGCGGCAGGGCTGACTTTGATTGGCTGGTTCAACAGTACATCAAAATCATTCTGGAAGGCATACGCTTTGTCGTAGGGAGCTCTAAATTTCCACACGCATGCTCGAAAATAAATACTTGGAAGTATGTATAAAAATGCTCGTACATATAATACATACCTGGAACGAGGTGATGAATGCCATGGTAATTGTAACAAGCAGTAGTACTCTGTATAGTACTACAGTAGTAGGTATCATAGCTCATCGAGACGAAGGTGAACTAAAAGCTCACGTGCGAGCAGCTCCGGCCCCTTCCCCCTTCCCCTCCCCCTTCCTTCCGCCAGCATGTCGAAAAAAACGCCTGCACTGTTATTTAATGTGTGTTTTTGTTTTCGTTTTTTTCGCTCCTGGCCTTTCGTCACCGGATGTTCCTTTTCACCGGATGTTCCTGGCGCGACTGAACACTGCTGTTTATATCTGAAAACATGCGAAATAAAAAGGGAAAAAAAAAGAAGCTACTGTGAGATTGAAAAATCACTCAAAACTCATGATTTGCTATTGAAATACGAAGCCTGATATTTTATGATATATAATACCAGGTATGCTTCGATCGCGCAGGCTATGGAGATGTGCAGGTTTTAGAGTGGTCTACAAATTCTGACTGAGTGTGTGTGTACGCAACGAATTCGCTACGTGCTATATATGTGTATATGCAGGAGGCCCGACTACAACGCGCGGAGGGGGTGGAGGTGAGGCGGCAGCTGAGGGAGGCTCTGGCCGAGCTGGGGGCAGACCGGGCGGCGCAGGCCCGACGCTCGAGGACAGACGTTCAGGCAAGGGGACATACGTTTATTTTAAAAAAAAAAAAACATCTGTGAGATGGAGGATTTGGTCGAAACTCATCTTTGCTACGTAGCTGAGTGTAATACTTCGATCGCGCGTACTTTCGGGTTTTATATACCCTCATGCAGGATGTACATCCTGTATATGATAATAGAAATCTGAAGCTATAATGTATGCCGATGCACGCGAAAGACATACGCAAATGTAAACCCTGTACCACTCTGTTACCCAAATATAAAGACGGCTTTGATTTAATTTTTATGTAAAAACGGTGCTTATATTTTGGTGCAAAAGTGATATGTGGTGTTGAGGACGAATAAGCCCTTGGTGGTCTAGTGGTTTGACCTCGCAACTCGTAAGGGTCAAGGTCGTAAGTTCGAATCCTGCCTGCCACGCGGGGTTTGTTTCTTGGGGAAAATTGACTGTAGAAGCGCCTACTACTATCGACTTCGACGTATCACATCGTGTTTATGCACAATCCGACGCGAGTCGACAAGGGGAGGGAGAAAATGCTGAACTCTTCCCGCGCTAGAAATGAATGCACGTATAATACCGGAGTAGCGCGGAGGGGAGAGGAATGCCCGCTGCTACGGTACGTGTTCAACCTACTAGCTATTCGCTGAGAGTTAAAAATGCTTAGACTATACTAGTATTATACGTACGAGAGATGCATATTTCACACGTCGGGTAGATCACGATCTACAGATTGATTATCCAGATGCTAACCTGCTGGTACAAAATGTTGTGCAGGATCTGTACAGTACAGATCCAACCCAGGAATTATGTCGTAAATCGTGAAAATTATATGACGCCCGCCTGGTAACGTGATAAAAAATCCTACATATACATCAGGGATCCATCTTCCCTGAAAGATCTAGATCATCAAACGGCAATCGATGATTTGTTGATGATCTGTCCGAGATGTCTAATATTGAAGACGACTTGTCTACGTAGAGCCCCACGTAGACTACTCTGTGTACCCTCGTCTGTTTTAGGTTGCAGATACATTGAATATCTAAATACCTGACGAAATGTGAGTCGGCGTCGTCACCGTGCTTGTTGTTCACGCACCAGACGCAGAGCCCCTTGTCTCACCCCCCCCCCCCCTTTGGCTGCCTTTTTTACCAATTTAAATGTGATTAAGAGGAAGTTTATGCGCTCATACGACTACGACCATGCTATGAATATGAAGTACCCCCCCCCCCCATCCCCCCGCTCCCCCCCAGGTACCGTAGCTGAGGAACCCCCCCTCCTTCCCCCCCTCCCGCCCTCCTGGCTCCCTCTCGACAGCTTCAGAGGGTAGCTGAGATTTCTCGGCAGGAGGTTGCGATGCTCGAGGCGGAGAGAGTCCGGTGAGCCAGTGTTTTTTCTCTCATAAAAGGCTGTCCTAACGTTGCGACGTATCTTACTGTAATTCGTACCTGGTGCGTACGTGGTATATAGATGGTTTGGGATGACTGAGGCCTCTTTGTCTCCTCCAACCGGAGAGTCTCACCCGGGGTTGTTACTCCCCGCGTTGAATTTATGGCAATCAACGCGGCACCTTTCCGCAAAGAGAGAGTAGGTACCCCGGTAAAACAATATGACAGAAAGGGGTACATCCTTCAAAGCGTTGACTGAAGGGGGGACACCGCTAAAAGCGATGGCGGTGCACCGCGCTTATCGACGATGGGCAAGCGGGATGGTCCGTTTTTCTCCGAACCTCTTTTTGCTTTCTCTTGCTGTTTGTTGTACGTAGAGTTGCGATGTCGCCCAGGGAGTCCGACTCTCCAAAGGCTTTCACGAAAAGGGGGCCGCCCTGCTGTCGTCCCCTCTTTTCTGGTTGCAAATAACTTTCTGGGTTTCTTTTGACGGCTTGAGCTGCTCTGTCCCCCTAGAACGCACGCGAGTGACAAATACAAGCAGCTGAAACATGAAGACCTACTGTAGACCATTCCGGTTTCCTGGCATCAGTTTTTTTTTCGCCGTAAGTTTTACTTTCCAGCTCAACCCATTGGTGGCAATACTCTCAAAGAGATTTCTGGACAAGCGGTGCTCACAGGTGTCTTCCCCTTCTCCCCTCCCCGGTACACGGTAGTATTTGCCTTTAGTTTTGTCGTTCATAGGGTCCGTTCAGCGCCCCCACTGCTCGTCATGTGTGTAGAAAAATCGTGATGCTTAATATTCTTGTAGAGGTGTCTGTTGAAGTTGTTATCTCGCAAATCCTAAGCGCCTTCTCCATGACTCCCCGCCCCCCATTTTTTGTACATGTACGTATGCAATTTTCAGGTGGTTTGAAGAGCGACGCTCGATGGAAACCGCCTTGGACCGTCTCAAGCGACTGGTTTACGGCCCGGGAAACGCCTCCCCCACCCCCGTCAACACCACCAGCGCGGTGAAAAACACGCCAACTTCCCCATGGAAACCCGCTGGAGGAGCCCGGGTCAAGGCGAAGGGTAGTAGGGGACCCAGCAAAACCAGGGCGTGTATTATGAGTCCCGTCGGAGCCAGCGTTGCCCACGGGAGTTCTCGATGTTGCGGTACCGTAAAGTGAGGGATTATAGAGGTTACGGCGTAATATTTGTTGGTAAAGAGACAATGGCATGTTTTATACGTCTCAAAAGCGTGACCGCAGCCCCTGGTGGCGGGCAGTGCTTAGAGCAGTCAACCATTTTTTTTAGAGGTGCAGGCGTATGTATGTCGGCGCAGAGATAGCAGACTGCACGAGCATCAGGCGCTACTACTGCCGTGATAGTAGCTGTGTTCAGGCGATAGATAGCAAACTGTACGAGCGTAAGGCACTGCTCGCGGCTGTATCAGGCTAGCAGCTGTAAAACTAGAGCTGTTGTTGTTTACCTCGTATACACAGGGGCTGGTGGGTCTTGCCTCGCGGTAAATGGAATATAGTAGATAGGGCTAGTGGTAGCACGGGTGGGGGTTAGGGTGTTAGGGTAGGTAGGCGAACGGGATCGATACAGCCTTGTTCAAGTGGTGGGTGGTGGGCGTGGGTTTTTGTTAGAGAGGTTGTGGGATGTTCTACAGAGATGGCGGGTTTCGCCCGATTGGTTGTGGGGTTTTCTAGAGAGGTGATGGGTTTCGCTGGGTTGGGCGTGGGGTTTTCTAGAGAGGTGATGGGTTTCGCCCGGGTGATGGGTTTCGCCCGACTGGGAGTGGGGTTTTCTAGAGAGGTGGCGTGTTTCGCCCGATTCCGGCGCCTTGGAGAGGGTGTCGTCTGAAAACAGAAATACAAACGGATTTGAATCATGAATTTTTCTTATGTATTGGCGTCAAGTGCGTACGAGACACAACCCAAAAGGAAGGTGGCTTCTAAAGGAAGCAGAGCATGGATTGGCCAAAACAAATATGACTGGAAACGACAAACATATTTCAGGGTTCCATAAACATACTTCTGCCCGAAGCGTCGTAGAGGGTGCTCAATAACATCAATTTCCTCGCCAAGTGTCCCCAACACAAAAGAGTAGATATTACCTGGTGGGGGCTATGCGTGGGAGATATTGTTGTGCTGGTACAGAGAGAACGGCGTGTTTTTAAGTATCAAAATATTGAAAATAGCAACCAGTAGACAAGGACTAGATGCATAATTCATCGTATATGTAGTAGCACAAAGTGCACGTCGGAGAGCGCACATACATTCAGCACACAGCACGAGCACATAAATGGCACTGCCATGAGTTGAATCAGGGTATCATAGCAGCTAGCGCAAGTTTTTGCTCGTATGCGCGAAAGTAGACGGATATTCGTACCTTGACCGCGCGACTCCATCGCGATGCCGCTGTCCAGCAAACATATGATATTCCGGGGGGGCCAATGTAGTAAGAAGTAAGAAGAGTAATCAGAACCCACGACGGACCCCAAAACACAACATCCCCCAATGTTTAGAAACCTTTGAGTGGTTCTGATTACTGCTGTGTTCTCCCGCAATACTCGTAGTACAAGAGGACACCGGTCTATTCGAGCGCATCAAGGTCACGGCCTTTGGCCTTGGTATACTTGATTCCAGTGTAGCGAGGTGGTCAGTCAACGGGTGAAACCGCGGTCTCATACTATCGTATTACAGAGGAACATGTATACCTGGTAGTAATCAGGACCTAATATGCTTAGAATACATACTGGGATGTATAGGTTTTTGTGTAGGTGATGGGTCCTGATTACTGTGGTCCTACCGCACTATTTCGTTATATTCGTTGCTGTCCGACGCTCTTTTAAGATCGGGGATGGATGCCTCACTCGCGCTGGTGGGTCTTTTTTGTAACTGTCGTTAACTATGCGCCTTGGTGTGGGTTGTATGGTGAAAGACTCGACGGTTCCTCGTTTTGTTCGTTTTGGGAACATCCCGGCTGCCGGACGGGACGCGGAGATTCGGGTACGTGTGGCTGGAAACGAGCCCCTATTGTTTTTCGACGCCGTCGAAAATAGAAAGAGGGATGCATGTTGCGCTTTCGTTACACATACGCAAGCGTTCGCAAAATCCACGCGTCGTTCGACGTGAATTCATCCCGTTGGCGTAATCTAAAAAATACCCTCTGATTATGATGCTTGTCTGATGGGAAATGCCTCCGTGTATACTGGAAACCCCTTTTTCCCTGCAAGGGGATGAATGTGTTCCATCCCCTGTATTAACGCCTTTTCAAGATTTGCGTTTGTCGTTCGCGGGCGCCGTTCGCACTTTTGGCTAATTTTAGCCGTAACATGTATCCCTGGGTGACAAATTGATGGCGGCAGAGTGTGAAGTGATGGACCGGTAGAGACGATGATAGAAGGGAATGGAAGACGGAGGTTCGTTGCTTGAGCTTGAAGCAAGCTTCTTCTTCGATATGGAAAGACCTCTTGTTATTATTAACCTCTGTAGGCTAGGTGAGAGACAAAAGCCTGGATGACCAAGGTAAGATGAGAAGTGACCTGAGAAGGGGGGGGGGGGGGGGGGGGGGGGGGGGGGGCGAGTCTGCCTGAGAGCAGACTCTTTTACTCGATCGGCTTAACGGGAGATTACAGTACATCCTTGGCAACAACCCGTTAATCGGATATCTACAGCAGCCACTGGAACTTTCCTGTGGTGTTTAGCCATTCTGAAGAACTTTCCTGTGGTGTTTAGCCATTCTGAAGAAACATCTGTTCTGTCCAACGGATAATACCATATCCTATCCAAGGGGTAATATCGTTCCCATGTTATTCTAAGCGCTAATCCTACGAGATATCTCGTCCTTAGGAAGCTTCTAGTGCTTAGAACTCTCCTATGGACTTATAAAGCCTCTGTGCTACGGCCTATCTGATGTACCCAATGAAACTTCTGTATACGAGAACAATCTTAGCGCCACTAGGCTCTTCACCTGTATGATATTCTATCAACCATCTATAGCCGTAAGGACACCACATCACATTAGCCCACCCTGAATGGTCGTATATGCAGACCACACGATGGTCAATGGATGATAACAAAGTTCATCCTAAGAGACCGAGAGAGGGGGGTCGAAGATGCGGCTATTCAAAACAATCAAAATGAGGCTATAGATTCTCCCACACCTCGTAGTGAGGCCTAAGCATCACGGATAGGGTCATCGACAGAAGCGAACGCTGAAGGAGGAATCATGACCAAAACAGGAACAGCAAGGGGTCGAAATCAAGACAAAGCAGACACAATAAAGCCGAAACGAAGCTAAAGAGGTACCAAGGCAAACGTAGAAGAAAGCGGGACTCAAGGGTACAGCCGTATGTGCGGGGGCCCATATGTCCAGGGGTCTAAATGACCTGAAGGAGATACGAGTGCGAGGCTAATCATCGAGTCCTAGTGGAAGCGATGGAGGCTACTTAGCATGGAACACAAAGCACAGTCCAGAGGGGTATCGCAGGGATAACTACTCGCTATGGTCGAAGCGATCCGAAGGACAAACAAGATACAGAAGTCGAATCCAAAACAAAAACATGATGCATAAGGCGAAGGGGACACGGCAAGATTACCGTGGAATTTCCTAAGATTGTAACCAAGGGGTTGACGGGTCCTAGAAAGGGAGTGAACATTGTGCCACTATGAAGCGGTCAAGTATCAGGGGAGCAACGCTAGTAAGCGTAGCAAGGGGGGCCAATCAGAGCCAATGCACTAAATAAACCGCCAGAAAGAATATACCGGATGTGTAGACCTAATTCGACTAGCTCGACGTGGACGAAATGTGTCCCTACCGTATAGCACGCACATAAGTCAGCTATGGTAGCTACATGGGAGCGGAACCAGTCGCGAGAAGAAACGCGTTGGTAGGTGTTGGAAACGAGAAGACACAATAGACGAACCAATAGCAAAGATAACGCAACAATTGAAGTCCATTGCGGTCCACTTTACTGTGGAACGGACGCACCTACCGTGGAGACGGTAATAATGTGGTGGTCTGTTAGCCTGCATAAGGGGCCAAGGCAACGGTGATGCAACGCGGGTGGTGGGGGGAAAATACACTAAAACCGAAATCCAGAAAACCGGTGTCGCTATGGTCCAGAGATCTTATGAAGATGGGGACCGGCGAGACCGGAGATGGGATAGAACTGATAATCCAAAACTAGAAACTCAGAAAATAACTCAATGACGCCCGGATTGTAGCTACAAGCACAAGATTGGCGTTAGCGATGGCGGAGGATTCAGAGACTGTATGAGACGATGCATAGTCATGCCAGCAGTGCCATTCATACTTTATGTGTCCTGTACTTCTGGTTTCGTTGTTGAAGTTTGTGGTTGGTACAAGGCTCCCCTTCTCCGGATTGATTGCGGTTGACTCGAGATCCCGGGGCGGGGTGTCGCAAGCTGAAAAGGGAGAACACAGCAGGCGTTCGTTCCTCGTACCAGCTATCTATGTGCTCGTACGTAGGCACCGGGCAAGGACGAAGAACACAACAACAAACAGACTCTTTGAGAAGTGAAAAAAAAAAAAAAAAAAGTAGCCACCGGGCAAGTAACTGGACAGGTAATACCGACCAGCCCAAACGAGTTTATAATTAAGAATTTGAGACTTGAGATTTTGGGGGGGAAATAAGAATGCGACCTCTTTGTGCTGAAAAAATAGCGTGGAGCACACCCCGTCTAACATAAGAATTCCAGTCTGGCCAAAAATAAGAGATCCTTATCATCTGTCGCGTACTGTACTGTAGATAGCCTTCCCCCTGCTGCTATACCTGCACTTGCCCCAGCAGTTGCAGGAGCGACTCTTTCCAGAAAAAAAAAAAAAAAAAGTCTGGTATTGGTGTGCTGAAACTCCTTCTGCCTTGGCGATGCTCACGTCCGCGTGAGATTTTCTCCCATTTTGTGAATGGAAACAGGTACCGTAGGACTTCATTGCTGAAACCCGACACCTGCACATATAACACTAAATGAAACCTCCCTGTATTTGTGTTTTTTTTGTGTGCCTGGCTCCAATAAATACTTTTGGAAGAGGAAACATTAAATTATCGTCAAGACGGGCCGGCCAATCAAGTGGACTCGACGCCCCCCCAACCGGGTACTATCATTGCCACGGCAGGGTGGCAGAGCGCCTGATATCGCTCGCCGAAACGTAAACCAGTCAGATTCGCCCAAAAGGAACCTGAAAGCGGGTGTGCAGACAGGACGGTACACGAAACCACCGCACTGCTTGCAACTACAAATCCATCAAATTCCCCATTCTCCTTTCGTCACTTTCCGCACAGCTTCCTAATTTATAAACTCCTATCTACCAGTTACAGGAGTTCCCCAATATTTTTGGGTCACTTCTGCACCCCCCCCCCCACTGATCCTGGTCGAACCAAGAATTTTTAAGAGGGTTCCTTGAAAGCTCGGAGGCGTTGCGTTGCCGTGGACTCTTCCTGCGAGATAAAGAAAAAGGAAACCGAGAGGGAACGAGCAGCAGCACCATACAGCAGTCGGAAACGACAACAAAAAATTATCAGCAATCAGGATCGGGTCTCAAAAGAAGGTTTGCACCGGGTGCGATTGTCGTGGTCTTTCACAACAAGAACAAAAAAAACGGAGCTCTGATACGGGTACGAGTACAATGCTTCAGTGGCCGCGTGTATAAATAACCCAACCCGTCCATCCGAGACAGAAAACCTACGCTTGGCACACCATGGCCGCGGCGGGCTATAACCCTTACCGACGAGCTGCCCACAGATTTGACGGCGCTATTTCACCTTTTTGGCGCCCAGAGAGAGATAGCCACCAAAAAAAAAACTAAGTTTGGTCTTGTCAAACGTCTATGACGGGGGCCCATGGTAATCAGAACCCAAGATAGGCCGAAAAAAACATGCATCCCCCTGGATTTTCACACAATTTTTGGTTCTGATTGATATGAGTACTTGCTCCCCGGTAATTCGAAGTAGGAAGTGTGAGCGCAAACCAGTGCGAATATGCAGTATCGTGGTGCACTCGTACGACTCCTTGAACTGTAGTTCGGACACCAAAACAAATGTCACCCACCCCCACCCCCCCCAGCCTAAGTAGCGGCCGACGCTGAAATCGTCTTTTTTTTTTCTTCTCGTCTGAAATAGCAAAACGGGCTATCGTGCGAAGTATGCCATCAGCACGAAAAAAAAAACATACCTGGTACCAAAACACGTAAAACTTTATTGGCGTACACTTCGTGTATAGGTAGTGCTGTATTCCCTGGTAGTCCTGTGCGTAAAAACAGCGCAAAAAAAAAACAAACTTGAAACGCCCAAAAGAGCTACCAGGTATATAGGTACGGTAGCTCACCATGCCCCTGAAAGTGTCGATCGGCCCCGCCTCCCCGGGGTGCTTGCTCCCCCTCGCCCGCCTCGCAGCGGCCTCCGCCGCCCCCTTGACGAGCGTCGCCTGCAGCGCCTTCACCCTCGCCCTGCACTTCCCCGCGCCCCCATCCGCCGGGAGGCAGCCCCCCTGCAACAGCTTGTCCAGCCGGGCCTCCGTTACCGCGCACAGCTCCGGCAGCCCCGCACTCCACCGATAACACGCCGCCTCTCGCGCTATCAAACCCGCGGCGGTTCTCGAAATCGCCGCGTGCACCTCGCCTAACCTCAGGTCTTCTTTGCCCAGCCCCGCTACCGCACGCAAGTCCACCGCCGCCGCCGCCGCCGCCGCGCCCCCCTTATCCCTACGATCGCCTTTTTTGCTACCCCCTCCATTCGCCACCATCGCCACCCCCGCCCCCTCTCCCTCCTCCCCCCCTTCTCTGGAAACCCCAACGCCGTTTTCCTCCTCGCGGGAGCCAGAGCCGGAGGCGGAGGGAGTGGCAGCCGTTGCGGTGGGGCAAGGGCGCCCTTCGCGAGCGTGCAGGAGCTCCAGCAGACCGACGAGGTACTGGGAGGTGGGCAGGAAGACACCGCACGCCGCCGCCAGATCTTGGGCCGCGCGGGCAAGGGCCAAGGTTCGCGGAGCGCCGTACAGGCCGGGAGACAGCTGGAAGGTAATCTCCAACACCTTGCGCGCAGGATTTTTTTTATGGGGGGGGGGAGGGGGGTGTTCAGAATAGAAGTACGAGTACGGACATCGTTCTACATGACAATCCCATCAAGGGGGCGTGTTAAGAATATACTTCTAGGCGTGGTATCAAGGAATGGGGGGGTTGCGGTTGGAGTGAGAGGAAGCCGGGTGGTCCGCGCGTGAAGAAATATGGTGTCTTCGACGCTCGTAGAAGGCGCTTTTCGAAGACTTTTTTCGGTACAGGCGTGGAACGGTATCACTGATTGTAGTTGTGGCTGACCCCCGGAAAATTACGAAGTGAAGCAAAATGTTTGTCGATCGCGTCTCGCATGGCATAACGCTATAATAGCCTGCGAAACCGCCCCTAGAAACACCATGGTATATACCCTCCCCGATTTCCAACCTCGGCAACATCCCCTTCCCCCGGTTTCTTCATCACGGACGAACGCAGCTATAATACAAACCATCAACAACCGAACGGATGGCGGCGCAACTGCAGCAGAGCGGTACACAGAGCTGCGTGGCGCGCTTGTGCGCGCGCGGCTATGGTCGCTTGCTTCAGCCTGCACGCCCACGTACCTTCGCAAGGGCGGGCACAAGGGGGGCGAGAGAGGTCTTGCTGGGATGCGCAGCCACAACGCCGGTCCAGAGCTGAAGACGATCGTAATCACCGCCGGGTGTTTCGATGCAAGCAGGAAAGGCCGGGGAGAGGGGGGGGGGGGGGTGTTGAGGAAAGGGCAGGACAAACGTGTGCAAAATATGGGCGCCTAATTCTACAGAAAAGCGAATAGACGCCTCTTGGTGGCGTGTTGTCGGGCAGCGGTGCTACAGCAGTGGGAGCATGTTGTTGCCATTCAAGTTATGTCGAGACGATTTGCGGCAGCCCGCCTTCCAAACCTATACCAGTATTTTATACCAAAATCGGAACACACCATCTTCAAAGCTCTCGAGTGCACCCAAGATGCACGCGAATTCCAGGTCAGGCGCGGGAAGCTCTTAACGTTCCTCCAAAATCCAACTTCTGGACGCTCCAAGACCACTACCAGTACCACTCCAAAGCACCGTAAGCCACAGCAGTCATACTACTTACATCTACGACAAACACAAGCAAATCATGTCGCACCCCCGGAACCAAAATTCACTATGTCAGTTGCGCCTGCGTCTATTAAGTACCAGGTAGTCTGCTCAGCCCACGACACGCACGATTCTCTCCGCCTGAAGTACGGCGAGAGAGGCAGCCGGTTACAGCCCACTTAACACCACATCGCCGTCCGTACGCACCTGCAAGCTCTGCAGGAAACCCCACGAGCGCAGTCTCCTCAACGCCGGCCCCGCTTCCCTCGCTTTCCCGCCTCCTTTTTCCACCTCCGACACGGCCGCCAGAGCCTCGCGGGCAAGGTCGTGAATGTACACGTAGGCGTGCTGATCAAGGGTATATACCGGGTACATGGAGGCGTGTCCCAGTTCCATGGCGCGGAGGGCGGCAGCGTAGCAAGAGGAGGCGGCGGTGGGCAGGGGAAGGGATAAGGACGGGGCGAAAGTGGCAATTTCGAGAGCGGGGAGGAACACGGTGGCGACCGGCCGTATCGGGCACCAAGCGTACATAAACAAGTGAACAAGTTTGTACAGTCTGTTCCACTTCATCCCACGCTTAACTATATGGTGAACGAGTGATCATATTACTAACTACTGTAATGTTCCCTCATCAAGGTCGAGGGGCACAAGAGACCCTGTTCCACTCCATTCCACACTCGTTACACCTGATATTACGTGGTAAAGTTTTAGAGTACATACGTATGAAATGCATGGCCGTTCCCTTGTCAAGATCGAGGAAAAACGGGAATCAGGACGGTGTCATTGTGGCCAGAAGGGCAACGCCCCCGATGGTTATAGGCGGCGGCGAGAAGAGTCAAGCCTTACGCGTTACGTTCCGCATGCGTCGCAATCTGAACCTACCGTCACCACTGGTGTGGCACTTGCGCGGCTCTGTATACCACAGGCATAGTGCCCGGTGCCTGGAATACGTTTGCAGCTGTTACATAAAGAAAAGTGGTCGGTTTTGGTCGGTTTCTCCATCCGACAGCGATTCCCACCGACTCAAGGGAACTAACTGCTTCTGCTACTGCTGCTACTGCTACTGCTGCCGCCTACTGCTGCTACTGCTACTGCTGCCACCTACTGCTGCTACTGCCAATACTCTGCTGTTGAATACTGCTGCTGCGTACTGCCACAGCTACTGCTCCTGCTGCTACAACTGCAGCTACGTACTACTACTGGTGCTGTTGCCGCAACTGCTGCACACGTACTGCTGCTACTGCTATTTCTGCTGCTCATGCTACAGCGTGTTGCGACTGCTCACTGCTCACCAGGTAGGCAGACGGCTTCTCCACGCCAAACAGCTCCGCGAAAAACTCCCGCAGCATCGGCAACGACCCAGCCCCGCGCCCCGCCCTCGTCAAAACGCCCGCCCCCGCCCCCCCTCCACCGACGCGCTCCGCCGCCCCGCGGTAGCAGCGGTAGGCCCCCTTGAAGGCGTCGTGCAAGAACGGCATCGGCTGTGAGGTGGACAGCTCGTACATCCTCACGGACGCGAGGGAGAGGGCGGCGCTATCGCCGTCGGAGACTTCAAGCACCCCCAAGAGCAGGGCGAGGTACCGCCGGGCAAGCCGCGGGAAGGGGAACAGGAGCGGGATGTGGTCTCCCATCCGCACGAGACCCTCGACTAGAGATGCGGTCTCTGTCGCCGAGTCCTTGCTGGCGCCGCTTGCTGATGCCGATGCTTCAAGGTTATCAAACGCGGTCGTCAAGAAGCTCAGCAAAGCACCGCCAAGCCTCGGCCAGGTGTCCGATTTCTCCAGCTGCTGTCGGTGCGCGCGTATCGCGTCCTCCCACTCCTCCGTCGAGTCTCCCTCCTCTCGCTCGGGGCCCAGGTGAGCGCGGAAGGCCAGGTGCAGCCGACCCAGGCCCTCGCGACGTAGCACCTCGACAGCCTTGGATCCGGGGGCTGCCTTCAGACCTTGAGTGCCTGGGATCTCAGCGGTTGCTGTTGCGCTTGAGGTGGTATCTTGCGCCGCTTGCAAGGCCCACACAGTGCGGAGGAGGTCATCCGCTGATCCTTCGTCCACGGCTCGCGAGATCATGGCCCGTGCCACAGTCTCCGACAACCCGGCGTCGCCGCCACCGTTGGCTTTGGCGGCGCTCTTGTGCCGCTTGGCTGTGGTGGTGGTATCGGTGGCAGAAATTTGGGCCGCAAGCAAGGACTGCTCCGGCTCGAACGGCGCCACACAGGTATCGCGCTCAGCTGCAGCACAAGCCTGCTGGCTGAGCCATGGGCAGTCGAAAAATGAGGTAGTGTCTAGCCCATCGGGGAGAGTCCTACGCTCGGCTAGGGTTGGTGTTTGAGGCTCGTTCGCATCTCCGTTGTTGCGGTCGCCTCCCTTCCCTTTGCTGTCCACGCGCCGCCCACCCTTCTTCTTGTGTGGCAAGACTTTCTTGCTCAGGAACTTGCGCTGGCGCTTGGAAACCTTCCCCATGACTGCCGCTTCCCTTGCTCTGATAGTCGAGCGCCTGCTGCTACTGTGCCGGCTGGCTGGCAGCTGTGAGTCGGCCAGCGGCACAGCGCTCTCTTGACGGTCTTGCGAGATAGCCCCTATATTCCGCAACAAAAACGCCTTCCAAGGAAACGGGACTGTCACCTTCCCTCCTCCACAGCCACACGCTCGCCCACCACAACACAACACACACGGCTCTCCATCGTCAACATGCTCGAAGCAAGATCAGATGCCGATCGTGGCAGCAGCTGTACCCGTGTGAAGGAGACTTCCTGCGATGTTTCCGTGGGCATGACGGAGGGACGCGGCCGAGGGCTCTTTGCCGCTAGAGCAATGACAGAGGGTGCTACAGTCTTGATCGAGAGGTGCGATCCCTCATAGTGAGCGGCAGCCAAGCAGCAAACCTACAGCCTACAGCAAATCAGCACCGGGCTCTATCGCGCCTCCCTCTAGCGCTTGCGCTCATGGTGCTGACGCTCGGATGTGACGTGTGCATGCATGCGAAGGTGCGCATCTTGTTAACAAAAATTGGTGACCGCGATTAATGTACTGCTCTTCGTACATAGTAATGTCTGGTGTGGATTCGATGGTGCGTGCGCGTCCCGGTCGCGGCGACCACACACAGCAGCAGCATTATTTTGCTGTGCCTCGAAAGCTGTTTCGGCGTTGGTGGTTCACACCAGTAGACAGCCAATGCATGAGCCCTGCAGTACTCTGCCCTTGCTGAAGAATAGGGGGCCCATCTTTGTAGTGGCTGTTTTTTCGTCTTTGCACCGAGATCTGCTGAAAAAGTCGATGTTGCAGCTCTGTACTCGAATCATAGCCCGAAGTCGAAGCTTTCGTACCAACGAACCAGGTAAATATCTAAACTCGTAGGAGCAAGCATCATGCACGACGAACATGGAGATGCAGATAAGGTACTCGTAGCTCCTCCAGAACGTCATACCTGGTATAGCCCATGGAGGCAGTCGCGAAGGTGTACGTTTACTGTTACTGCTGTAGCGTGAGGAAACCCCGGTGTACAATGAGTGTGACCCAGGGTACAACAGAATGGTGGAACCAGTTCTATCATGCCAATGACGTAATGAAGCAGCAGTACCCACCCCCCGTCCCGAGTTCATTCGAGATATGTAAGTAAAAGTTTTTTTCGTGACTTTTTGCTTTGCATATTCCGCGCCAGACATCAGGCAGCCGACAGCGCTTTCCCATGCGCTGGTCAGGCGTTCTCCGGCGCGGAGATTAACCGACGTTCCATACCACCGCTCTCCCATTGGCGAAGGAGGCGTGTGTGCGCCCGCGGTTGAACTCCGGCCTCCGGGCTGGAGGTCCCGGGGCGCGCCGTCTCCATCGACCATCGCTGGGTTGAAACGGCAATTCGGAGCTTCACATTTTTCAGCAGCATCATGCCTGGCTGATGCCGGTAGTTTTTTTTTGCACAGCAGCGTGTTTTTGTTTGTGTTTGTCTCCCCCGTAATTTCGAAGCATTCGTCAAAAGTTGCGGGTGCCAAGATGATTCCTCGTGTTCCTTCGTATATATGTACCGTGTGTAATACTTGAACGTAAAACTACTTGGTAAGAGGAACAGCAACTCTATCCATTCTCCCAGCGTTTCCTTTCCTTTCTCTGTACGTTTCGTACATATATAGATAGATGAGTAAGCGTAGCTGGTTATTGTTTGACGTGGTTGCAGCAGCCAGCAGTTGCAGCTACCCCGCCTCTGGCATCGAGTCACGATAAAACACCCACCCCCTTACTCTGAACTAACGAAGTTTCTCGCGTGTCATGTCGAACGGCAGGCCTCTCGTTGCCATGCAGAGCCTGGACAACACACAGGACGTGGCGGTTTGCCGCAACTGCCTCGGCTTCGTCGGAGACTTGATTTTGCAGGTAAGCCGTCATCACTTAGCAGGGGCCTTGCGGTTCGGGTGCGCAAGGATTTGTTTTGCATCGTTTTCCCGATGCGTGGTCTTTGGATGCCGATGTGTCGGAAATGAGTACGCCAAGCTTTTGCAGGCATTTCCCGAAGCATGCTGTTCAACAAAACGCCGTGTTGGAAGTGACTTCTCCAAGTTTTCGTTATATAGCTTACTAGTTGTGGGAGTGGGGTTTTTGTTGTATGTACGAGAACGTATGAGTGGGGGTGTTTTGAGCCTTGCCGTGTTTTGACAATCATAATCGATTGCGGTGAGAGCATCGTTTCGTTTTTCCCTCCTGCACATCTTCAGAAGGGCTCGCGAGACGTCCCTGTTCGTCTTGAATCTTGAAACCGAGGGAATTCTAAAAAGTTTGGCGCAGTTATATACTCGTACGCCACTCTTGTGCCGAAATATAAGCACCGTTTTTATTGGATGTTAATGTATAAAGGGTGCCTATATTTAGGCTCAAGAGTAGTACGTAGTTTCGTCCTCGTTGCTCTAACCGAGTAGTATTACGCCCGAGGGTGCTGGTTTGGTTGTTTGTTGATTGATACCACGATTCACGCTTTGAAGCGTCTAATCTTAACCTGCCTCACACATAATCTCCCCATTTCTCGCCTCCAGCTGGAGCTGCTATCCGGGATTCCTCGGCACGAGTGCCTCCAGCGTCACGAAATCCGGCATCAGGGTGACAATCAGGTAAGCGATGGAAAGTAAGAGCTGTTCAAATTAGCAAGGAATATCAGTGACAACTGAGGGGTGTACCTGTGTATCCCCTTTATGGGACCCGTCCCGTCCTACCGTAGTTTTCGTTATCTTGTATTACGTGTTTTGGCTCTTGCGTAACTCGTAGATTTCAGCGCCGTGATTTTCATGTTGATGAAACGTAGTGATGAAGTCATTTCGATTTCCTCCTGATTGGCGCACTATTAATACGTATGTAGCAGTTGTCTAGCAGTGTTCGTTTTTCGGACGTAAGGCCTAGGGCAGCGCCTTTGGGTGGCATTTCCCCGTGTATAAGATGTGGTATATAGCAGTTACCCTGGTAATAATAAGTACCTGATGTATTTTATCTTTACCTTGGTAGCTTTCGGGGGAGGGGGGTCTTTAGTTGTCCGGATGACGCAGTGTATTTACGTATACGTGTATAGTATTTCTAGTTTTATCTGCTTGGTGGTTGGAAAGTGGCACGTGGTAATTCTAGTTGTATCTGCTTGGTTGCTAAAGAGTGGTACTCGTACGTATTATAGTATTCCTGGTTTTATCTGCTTGGTTGCTAGAAAGTGGATGGCGTTTTTATTGGCCGATGAGAGAGGCAAGGGGGCACTGATGAAGAAAACATACATTAATATACGCTATTCATAATCTAAGGTCCTTTCGAGGGCCACGTGATGAATACTCCTTCACTTGCTGAGCCTCTTCTGCCTCATCTCAGGCTTTTTGACGTCGTCGCTTTTTCGTATGGTGTGCTTTATCGTGTCGTCTTTGCGTATTCTTAAGGATTTTGCTTGTCTCGAGGGTATAGTCGTGGGCGACTTGTTAGTGTTGAGACACTCGTATAGTAGGGGTCTTGAAGTGCGTGTAAATAGACACGATAGCCGGGCGTGGAGAGCTGTACATCGCCAGTACTGCTGTGTTTGTTGTTTAGTTTTTGCTGTTTTTTCTTCTTGCGCAGACTTGCCACGCTTATAGCAACGGCAAAACACCCTTCAATCTTTGTGTTCGCGATCGTGTACCGATAGCAGTGTGCATGTAAGCATGATGGTACCCCGAGTTAATATGCGTATTTTTCTTCCGTATTTTTTTTGTCTAAACAAGTGCAACCACCTGCCCTGTCTTCTTCGACGCCGTGCTCCTGGCCTATTTCCCGCCGACTCTTTCCTCCTCCAGGCGACAACGGAACAGACAGGATCACTGTCGGGGCTGCACGTCTGTCTCCAGGGATGCGGAGAGGTATACTGTTCGTCGGAGTGCAGGGCAGAGCACTTGAAGCGGTGTCACCACCTGCTCTGCGTTGGACCCGTTCCGGAAGAGGAGGCAGAAACGCATCCTCTCGTCGCGTTCCGGGTAAGTGAGGGAAATAATTGCTTCGGAAACGTGTTCGATTATACCTGGTATTTAATATACTACCAGGTATTAGGTAATAATCCTCTTTTGGAGAAAATGGTACCTTAACTTTTCATCAGGGTTGTTCGGGTCGAGTAAAAGGGTGGCCGACCCGTGAGAGTTTGAACCCTCCCTACCGTCGAGATTTCAACGAAGTTCCGGACTCGACCCGGGGATCGGGTCATGACAAGTGGAGTGCGTTACTTTTCAATACAGAGCGTGTGTCATCGTTCGTTGTTAAACGTTACCTGTTATAATAGTAGCAAGTTCCCAGCGAGACAAGTACCTGTACTTGCTGCGTATGTCGTGTTTTATGTTGCACCTTACATGAACTCGAACTCACAAGTTTAGCAGTAAGTTAACCGTATACTCTCACGTTCCTCTTTCCAGGTTCATGCGATGCAAACGAACGAGATTTTCCTGCTGGTTGGAGAAGTCATCGCCCAGACCGTGGCGGCCGCCTTTCCCTCGCACCCCTCCTCTCCAGACACCACCACGGCAGCCAACAACGTCGACCTTGCCTCGGCAAGAGCGCCTTTCGTTGATTTTGTACAAGAACCTTGGTGGGATGTAGCCTTGCCCCGCGAGAGGAGTTCGGTCAATGGAGGCGGTTGCTCCCGTGCCGCCTCGACCCTCGAGGCGAGTTCGGTCGATGGAGGCTGTTGCTCCGGTGCCGCCTCGCCCCGCGAGGGGAGTTCGGTCGATGGCGGCGGTTGCTCCCGTGCCGTCTCTCTCCCTGAGACCTTGCGCGGACTTTGCGAAGAGTCGTCAGCCTTGCTGCGAAGCGCTTTCGGGACTCTGCCGCAGGCTTTCCTCGTGGAGGAGCTGACGGCGGAGAGGTTCGGCAGGGTTGTCGGCATGTTCGAGCAGAACAACGTCGGTGTCCGTGTCTCGTCTCCGGTCCCTTCGTTGTTGAGAGGGGTGACGGCGGGGCCGGAGTTGAGTGGGCCCTCGATAGATGAGCTGGCTGGGTTGGTGGGCCAGATTGAAGAGTTCCAGGAGGATGAGTCTGACTGTGACAGCGGGGGCGAGGAAAAGGGGAAAACTGTCCCGGTAGACCGGGACGAGGGTGGGATCGCCACCCTTCAAAAGGCTGCCGCCACCGAACGACCAGACGATATGTTTGCGCCTTTGGATGGTACGGCGTTGTACTCTCTGGTCTGCTGCATGAACCACTCGTGCCGCCCGAACTGCGTCGTACGGTATCCCCGCGGAGCAAGTAACTCGGCGGATAGCAAGGCCTCGCCCTTGGTAGCGCAGGTGGTGCTGATCGAGGCGGTAGCGGCCGGGGACGAGCTCACCCAGAGCTACGTAGACAAAGAAATGGGGTTGCTAGAGAGGAGAAAGGCCCTCGAAGACTACGGATTCCTGTGCAGGTGTCCCCGCTGTTTAGAAGAGGATGTTGCGTAACCCCCCCCCCACAAAGGGATGCGTGGTCAATGGTCAAATGACTAAGGCAAGCAACAAATGAGTACGCCCCCCCCCCCCCCGAGTTTGTCCTTGTGCCCTACGGTGCATTCATGTTATTCTTATTGGGCGGCTATGTTGGTGGTTTTATGCAAGGTAGTGGTGTTAGTGGTGTCGGTTTGTGCGGGTATGTATTCGGCTCGCAGTGAGCGCTAGTGGTACAGAGACCCCTCATGAACAAGAGGAAGTGTTGACTCTGGACTCTGGGCATCTAATGATATTGAAGTTGTAAACGAATATTTTTTGGGGGAAGACACGGCGGGTATGTCAGAATTCTTCCATATTCCTAAAGCTTACCGTGTATACATGGATCATGTCATATCAATATTACACATAAATATAGCTCAACTTTTAGTATTGTCAAGCTGCCTTGATCTGACGTTTTCATCTTTCGGATAATTATTCTGCAACAAGGTTGTGTAGTGTCTTGTCAGAAAACTCTGAAAGAGCCACCTTTATTTTGCGTCGGATGCGTAAAGAGCACGACGGTTGTTGTGCTCAACCATGGCCCTGCGAGAAGCCCGGCATCAATTTATTTTGCCAGTTGTGGCAATCGCGGAGCATACATAATACCTGGAAAAAATAAGCAGTCGAATAAGCCACGCTACCTACCATGAGAGGAAGGCTCATTAGCTTCGTGTTTATCGTACATACATATGATATGACGTTGCGTTGTAGACACTCGATGCGTTTTTTTTTGTCAGGCTGCCGTAACCTCTCTTCTCCGTGCCTTGACTTCGATCGGATGCAACATATAATGCAGCATCTTGTCGTTGGTACACGCGCACACTCAAATATACCTCTGCTCAATCGAGGATGTCATTTTCCAACGTCGTCGTGCCCATCAAGGTACTACTTACTGCGTATATATACACTAGGTAGTCTTTCCGAGCACAGCGACCCCACGACACAACACCCAACCAAGCAGGCCTGCTGGTCCCGGGTCGGGATGGTGGCTGTAAACTGAAGCCCAACAAAAAAAATCGCCGTCGGGGCAAGGTCAGGGAAAAACATTTTTGCTGGAAGCCGAAGCCCGACAAAAAAATCACGGTCAGGAGAAAAAACATTTTTGACTGGTGCTACGAGTATACACCAGTACAGGACACCAAAAAAGACAGGCTGATGTTTGGAGAAAAATAATAAATTCGGGTGGCGTTATCTTGACGTTAGTGTAGAACCACCCACTCTCAAATAAGAAATCCAGCCTCGACCAGATTTCCTGTGGTGTGTCGTAGTGAAAACAGGAAAGTGGGGGTACCTCCCGTATTGCAGCACCAGCGAGTCTTTTACAGTCAGTCGTCTCGTCTCGTGGCAACATCCGACCTCACTCATGTGCAGCTCTTTTGAAACAGTACTATTTTATGCGGGCACAAAATACTTAGCGTGCTTGCGCGGGAAGATCTACCGCGCGGCTGCCCCCCCCGCCCCCGCCGCAGCCGCCGCCGTACCGCTGTCCACATCCTTGCGTCATATGGGAGCGAATCTTGCATTATTTGAAACGGAAAAAAAAATGCACAACCTATCATTAATTGCATTGAAATCCCCCACCAGATCATCCGCTGTCTGTCGTCTCGTCCATGGAACAAGCACCGCAAGCAACTCGTCAAAACAAGGTGATACACAATATTACCATCAGCATCTTCCTCAAGCCTGATTCGCCGTGACTATTAGCAGCGTGTAAACCTCCGTTTGTCATGACCTGGCGCTTAAAATTACCGATTTATTCTCGGACTTGCTATATTTACCGGCGCGCGTAATAGTCGAGTAGACTTCCCCCCTGTCTCCTTGTTTACCACCATCTCATCATAGCGCCGGGGGTTGGAAAACTATCCACGAACGCGCCTTCGATAGCGCTCGTTCGTAAATAAACACACTACTACACGTGGTATGAAAGTTCAGCTCTTTTTGGTTTCCCCCCCCTCTACAACGACCACCAACCACCATTAGCTATCACTCTGCCAGGCGCAGAAAGGAGCGCAGGCGGGGGGGGGGGGGGGGGGTGTACTTCATACCCACGCATGGCCGTAGTCGTATGACCATAGACCCTCGCGTCCCTACAATGCCGCGGCGGAGCGGGGGTGTACTCATCATGTCGTGCATGGCCGTAGTCGTATGACTATAGACCCTCGCATACAGCAGCAGTCACTTTACATATTTTGGTAAGGTCCCAAATAAAGGCACGCACATTTAGCAGTAAGTAGTGTTAAGAAACACCGGACCCGACCCAACATTCAATCCAGAATCCAATCCAATGCAATTCCATTCATCAATCAATTCCCATGTACGTATGTATTTGCGTTCGAGCGTCGTCGTCTTTCTCAGCGGAGACAGATAGATGTACAGCGGCTCCGGATGTACAAACTTATACCAGATACCAAGCACATAATACACCCTCTCTCATTCAAAATACATACGATACCCGGTATGTCATCGCCAGAGAGGGGTATACACTGCATCTACTATATATCACCATCATCATCATAAAATCAGAGCTGTTCAGGCAAACACCATCCAGCAGGAACGACCATTTTTTTTTGTATCGCACCCACCGGCCGCGAACACTCCTCACAAGGCAGGCACGCATGCATGCAGGCACGCATATAGACAAAAAAAAAACGCCTCCGCAAAGAAAGTCGGTCGCTCCATCCGACACACACCGCGAGCCGACAAATCAACGAACCGCCAGCCTGTTCTGGTGTTCGTAAATCGCCCCCCAAACCCCACACCCGCTTTTACCGCCTTGTCATTGCGCCTGATTGCGCTGCCGCCTCGCTGCCAAAATATCCATTAGGCCTGGCTCGTAATTCCCCCACCCACCCACCCACCCACCCCCCTTCGCTCTGCCGCTAAATGCGTGCGTCTGATTGGCTACCCGTCACGCGAAAGGCTTTCAGTACCAATAAAAACAACAAAACCGACAGACGGAGTCGTGCCGTTATACACCGTCCGTGACAGCTAGTCAGTTTTTTTTTCTGCTCTAACGACTTGTTCACCCGGCTTCAAAGCTCCAAAGTCTACCCAAAAGCTCGCCGTTCGTTTCTTCTGTAGTATAGCAGCAGCAGCAGCAGCAGCAGTAGCGTGACGATTGCTCAGTCCGGCACAATTCCGACGCGAGCAGAAATAATCAATATTTACCAGGTATGAATGACAGTATAATGGGACTTTTTTTTCCCCCTTTCATCTAAACCCGCCTCTTTGGATACTGCAGAAAGCATCCAACTCTAATCCCTAGTAGTTTTTTTGTCGCCAAAACGGTGGGCGCGGTTACAAACAAGGGGTTGTTTAACATGGACTGGTGGTTGCCGCTAGCTAATATCATCACCATTCATCCCCATGGGAGGACGCAGCACACTCAAGAGGATATCGTGTATATAGCATTTAGAACCCGAAGCCCACCACCATCCATCAACAGGGGGAGAAAACACCAAGACACAAATCGCAACAGCTACCGACAGTCGCCAATGGGAAAGGCTACGTAGACAAACGCTCTTCTTCATGCCTACGTACAACCAGCTTCGGGTTAGGACAACAATAATGCTAGTAAGACCAGCCCCTTGCGTGGACGCCCACCGCGTTGGATCGTTCCTCGAAATTTCCGGGGCAGTTCGCCATGCCGCCAGCAAAGCACACGCGCCCCACCGGAGCGTTTTCGCGAGACACGTCGGTTGCAATACCGACACGTGGCAAACAAATCTCCTTCGCGATGTGATCGGCCGTGACTTCGACGAAGCACGCTGCACACACCAATACATGGTGGGCGTGTGAGAGAGTGTGTCGCATGGACGCCCTCAAGTACGTAATCGACCTGAAGTGCATAATCGACCCTCCCCTTCTCCCCCCCACCCCCCCCATGTACCACAGCCGCCGCCATCACCACCAACTCTTGCGCATCAATCAACGTCTGCAACACGCCGACGCGTGCACGATGGGCGCCATGTACGATGAGCGCCATGCACGATGAGCGCCGATGTTCGACGACGAGCGAACGCAAAGCAAACGAAACGCGGCGTATCAAATCTCGTGTCAACAGTCAACAGCACCCCCCCCCGCTACCAGTACTATTTAGAACGACCACCTCGCCTGCCGCTCAGTCAGCCGTTCGTAGCGCAACGCCATCACAAGGAGCAGGGCTTGGCGAGAAAAATACACACAAGCTGCCACAAGCAGTAGCAGCCGCCAGGAGGGAAGGGAGAGGGGGGCGGATTATAAGGAAGAAACTACACTCGTTCCTCCAAAACAACACCTTACACCCGCAGAAGCACCACAGACGGTATTACTGTCACGCACTAAGCCATCTGCTAACCACCCAAGACCTTTCGCAGCCGACCGCCCCTGCCCCGCCCCTGCTTGCCGAGTCAGCCACCCCCCCCCGCGGGGGGGGGGGGGGGGTCAGGCCGGCGTAACGGGGTGGTGCGCTCGAGAAGCGCTGTCTTGAGGCCGGGGATTTCGCCCACGACAAGGCGGCAGAAATCACGCCACAACGACGGGCAAAAGGCACGCGGCGCGGTAGCCGTGGGCTGCGGGGGCACACGACGCCCACGACTCGCCCGCAAGCCAGCGAGAGAGGCATCGAAGGCTGCCTGCTTGGCCGCTCTTTGGGAAGGGCCGTCACGAGGACGGCGATAGGGTGCCCCCTCTCGAATCCACGAGCAGCGCACACCCAATGTGAAGCCCCGCCATGTGTACACGCAAATCGCGCCTCTGCCTCCCACCCCACCCCCCCCCCTGCCTTCCAGGCCGGACGCATATAAACACGATTTTGCTGAACGGCTCTGCCGCTCCGGTGGCTGCTAAAAAAGGCGGTCATACATAAAACGTATACCATCAGGTACCGGTAGCCCTATAAAAATACGGCTGTCAGCATAGGGGACTGTCCGCGCAGGAGCATCTAACGGGAGGTCACACCGCTGCCTGTCTTGCTCTTCGGCGAGAGCACCGCACCGCACCGCGCCGCACCGCCGCCGTTGCCTCTGCTGGTGCTGCCGCTGCTGCCGCCGCTGCTGCCGAAGCCACCACCGCAGCCACCGCCTCTGCACCGGGAAACCCTCGGAGCAAAAGTGATCCGACATAAAAAACACGCCTCCATTTGACTTCTTGTGTTTGGAGGGGGAAGGGGAAGGGGAAAGTGACTGGGGAGAAGAGGAAGGTGGGGTGGAGAAGGGGAGAAGAAGACGAAAAAAACCGGTGTCGATCGTGATACGTAGCCCCCCTCCCCCTGCTTCCCCTCACATCGGAAAGTACCCGCCGGGGACGAACGCCGGCGCGTTAGCATTTAGGTCAGGGTCGGCGCACATGTCCTGGATGTCGATGTCCAGCGACGGGTCGGCGAGAACCCGCAGGTCCGCATGCATCGTCATCGGCCTGTGAGGGCTCAAGTACGGCGAGAAATTCGCGACACCCGCGTGCTTCGTCGCCATACCCCCCCCTCCCCCGCCCCCCCCCCCCGCCCCCCCCGCCACCACCACCGCCACCACTGCCGCCGCCACCGAACGTTGCGATGCCGTTGTTGGCGCTGCTCAGTAGGGCCGGGCCCAGAGAGGGCGCCATCGCTAAAGGTTGCCGCCCGACCGATGGCGGTTTCGGCGGCGGCGTCGCCGCGCCCAACGCGATGGCAAGGTCCTCCAGGTACTCCGGAGAGTCCGGGGGAAGCCTGCCGAGGAGGGTCGAAAGCGCGGGGGCGAGAGGGGGCGTCCCTATCATGGCCCCCCCGTCCAGGCCTCTCGGTCCCGGCGGCGACAACGACAAGCGCTGATCGCCCCCCTCCATCGCCCAGGTGCCTTGCCCCGACCCGAAAGGGTGCCTTTGCGCCGGCTCGTGCTGAGGCAGGTCTCGTCCTTCCCAACCCTGTAGCCCGATATTCATCGGTTGGGAGAGGGGAGGTCCGACGCGCGCCTGCTGTTGCGCCGGGGTCGCCGCCACGGGCACCGCCACGGGTACCTGGGGGTGGTAGCTCGGAGGCGGCACTGGGTGTACGGCAGTTCTAGACGGCATGCTCGGATGCAGCGCGCCGTTCGCTCTTCCGCCTCCCCCCGCGACAACGCCGCCGCCGCTACCGCCGCCACCGCCGCTGCGTCCTGTGACCACTTTGGCTGCGCCCCCTGCCCTCGGGGTCCGCTTGCGGTTTCCCGCACCGCTGCGGCCACCACCGCCACCAGCAACACTACCGCTACCGCTGCCGATTCCTGCCGCCTCTGCCACCGGAAGAGCGGAGCCTTCCTCGCCTGTAGAGGCAGGGCTTCGGCTGGCCCCCCGCCCCGCCGCCGCTCGCCCACCAGCTCCTCCAGGCCCACCAGCTCCTCCAGGCCCACCAGCTCCTCCAGGCCCACCGCCTCCACCACCTCCGGCGTTACCACTATCCCTTCTACTAGCAGCGCCGACGACGACCGCACCCCCGCGCCCTCCTGGCCCTGTCGCGGTTCCGCGGGAGCCGCCGCCCGGATACCTAGCACCCCCGCCGCCACCGCCACCGCCGCCGTTACCAGTGCCGCTGGACCCCCGCCCTCGGGCGCGTCCCCCACGACCGGCCCTTCCTCCACGCCCGCGACCGGCGGGTGGCCCGTTCTCCTCTCGGTCTTTCCACAGCTCCTGCGATCACGGTGTTCCAGAGAGAGGCGGGGTCGGGCGGGGGGGGGGGGTGGGTGGGTGGGGGGGGGGGGTCTCAGCTAAGCCAATAGTGGCCACCACAACAGCAGTGCGTATTCTAGGGGTGGGTGGGTGAGGCCCAGTGCATGATTCATGGTCTCCACTTGATTCTTGGTGAAGCTAACCGACACGAGAGGGAGTTGTACGCGAAGGAAGGAGGGACTCGGCCAGCCGCATTAAACCGCCCCGATCGCCAAGTCCGGGAGAAATTTCTCACGGGGGGTGTCGCCCATGTAGGCCACGCTGGCGTGAAAGGGGGGGGGTGTTTCTTCCCTCAACTTTTCTTAGAACACGTAGGCGGCATCGTCCAGACGAAGTCGGACCCTGACGTCCCCCGTAATATTGTGAAAATGTAGCCCACACTAATTCCAAGTACTTTTGCCCCGATAAAACGTGTTTGCGAGGGGCCACAGCAGGAACACACAACCGTCAAGCACCTGTAGAAAATAGAGTCATGGTGCCACAAAAATATCGCAAATATAACTACTGTACGTATTGCACAGCAATCGTACAATAACTACGTCGTAAGCCATGGTATCACCGAAACAAAACATGAACACAAAACAAGCTTTATCTCGTATTAATATGAATACTTTACCTGGTAGTGACGGTCCAGGCGTTCGTAGTCGGTATTGTCTTGAGCTATCGCCACCCCAACCCTGCCAAACACGCCTCCCGCCGTATCCATTTTAGGCCGAGGCCGAGAGTCCGAGGCGGTGTTGCACCATCTAAAAAAACAATAATGGAAACCCCACGAAGGCGATGCGATGGGACGTCGAGGGGGGGCGTACTCATGTATTGCTCGCGTACATCATTTATTGCTTGCTTTAGTCATTTGACCATTGCCCACGTATCCCTTTCGAGATGGAGGGAGGCGGGGCGGGAGAGGGGGAGAGGGGGGTACTCATGTCGTGCATGGCCGTAGTCGGATGACCATAGACCCTCGCACCCCTTATAGATAATGCCGGGACAGAGCAGGGTAAGACACATACCAGGTATGTATGATACGTAGGCGGACACTGCACCTGCAGAGCAAAATCCAAAATCCCTTCTCGCATATACAGAACTGAACCAAACACGCATCGGGAAAACCCGAGACCCCGCGCCTTTTCCAGCTCAAACTCCATTAACCCCTTCAGAACTGCACCTAATTTTTTCGGCAACTACTCCTTCAAAAAAATGTGTGGGATCATATTTTGCAGCAGTGAAAGGCTTCATTCAAAAATATCTCCGAAAAACCCGGCGCACCTGAGATCCCTGTCGTACGGCACCTCCTCTAGGCTCAGAGACGCCGCCGCACCCCCGTCGCCTCCGCTGTTACCCTGCCCAGAAGCCGCCAAAAACTCGCTCTCTAGCATACCCGGGTGGACCCCCCGCCCTCCGCCCCCACTCGCCCCCGCCCCTACCCCCGCTACCGCCGCCGCCGCCGCTAACGTTGCCGCTCCGTTGGCACCAGCGATGGCCGCTTTTCCCCGCCGGTGCTCTTCGCCAGGGGAACCCCTGCTGCTACCGGGGCCCGCGGAGGGGGAGGAGGCGGTGGTGGTGGTCGGTCGGGGTGCAGCATCGCTGCCATCGTCGACGCGTGCTGTTGATGTGGTGGCTGTGCTGTCTTCCCATATCGTGCGTCGTCCACCGCCACGCCCGCCGCTGCTACCACCACCGCCGCCGCCGCCACCGCCACCGCCACCGCCACCGTTCCTACTGGCGGAGGCGTTTAGGGCTGCCCCTTCGCCGGGGTAGCGTCTCGCTGAGGCCCCTCTCCGGCGACGCCTGCTGGAGTGCGGAAGGCTTCCGCTCGCCTGCGTGGGGAGTTGGGAGGAAGGAGGGGAGAAGGAGGCGGCGGGGGGCGGGGGGGGGGTGGGGGGGGCGGGTATCGGTTCATGAACAACGATTTTCATGCTGGGGGGCAGTGGCGGTCCGGTTTGTCTGACCTTGTTTGCCATGCTTTTCATATACCGGTACCGAGTGCACTTATATTACTGGGTATCATGTACCAGGCAGGTACCTTGTATGATTTTCATACATACCAGGTATCAGGTACCCGGGTACCTGGTGCCTGAGACGAAGTACCAGGTAGGTATAACTTATGCAAGTCGTATTGCCAGTTGATTCACGGGTGTTGATGTTAACAAGACTGAAGTGTTATAGTCATACCCGTCCCCCATGGAAAACGCCTTGCAAGTCTCATCGGGACGGAAAATAAAACGGTGTGCAGTTGTTGGGGGGGGGTCAGCCGCCGCATACAACCAGATAGCAAGTCGCCCTAGAACTGTTTGCCGACATCGACTCCTCCCGGAACCAAACTTCAACACGTTCATTCCTCAACTCAATATCGTATCGCCGACAGGACTGACTGTTGTTCCTGTATCGGCACTCCTATTTCTACAGTGTATCGGCATTCCTACTATATACCAGTACCTCGTACTGGTGTAGAAGTATCGGTATTCCTACTGCTGTATCGGCATTCCTACTGCTGCTGTTGCTGCTGCCGCATCGGTCTACTTTTAGGGCTGTATTGAATCGACATTATTACCGCTTCACCGGTATCTCAGTAGCTGTGTCGGAATTCTTCAAAATATAGTGCGTCGGCATTCCTACTGCTGTGTCGGCATTCCTACTTCTCTTATCAGCACTACTACTGCTATTCGAAGACAAAGCTACTGATCTGTTTTTCGAGTCTATCCACACACCTACTGCTGTAACAGTACTGAGGTATCGACACATGACAAAACGCACATATACCCATAACAAGAGTACCAGATACAACAATATTTTAGTATATGTACAGCAGTATACTGCTGTCAGCAGCAATCTGCCGTCAGCAACAATCTGACACCCAGAGCCCCAAAGTCGGAGAGCATTCTATTTATTACCGTTGGATAGCTAATAATGGCATTGGGTGCTGGTGGGATGACGCGGGCGGCATCGCGGTGGTGTGCACTAACTGCAAAATATGTAATACCACTACACCACTACCGGTACACAGCAGTATACTAAAACGTGTCGTAATACTCGACTGGAAATAAGGGCCCGTTTTAACGAAGAAGAAAAAAATCAATTTGGAAAAAAAAAAAATCAAATCCGCTTTTCATTGGTCAACACACGCACCAGCACCAAAGAATAGGATCTTGGGGCATAATATTTGGTGCTGGTGCGTGTGTTGACCAATGAAAAGCAAATTTTAATTTTAATTTTTCCAAATTGAATTTATTTGATACTCGTTAATTCGGGCCCTAAAGTACTGGTAGTTCAGGAGGGTATACCCTCCACAGGCAGGACCAGGCACAGGTACCGTATACTCGTGTACGAGTACTACACGTTTCGCGTCTGGAGCGAAAGGAATGTCGGGGGTCAGCCAGGGAGGAGAAGGAGGGGGGGGTGTACTCATATCGTGCACGGCCTAGTCGTATGACCATAGCGACCCTCGCATCCCTACAATGCAGGGACGGGGCACGTTGGGTTTTCACCAACCAGGCAGACATTGCTTGCACCAAGCGCGAAGCGCCGTGAGGTATTGGGCGAGTCGCATGGAGGGTGAGCTGCATCCTGCTAAGAACCGCCTGCGAGGCGGACTTGCATATGGACGACAGCCTCCAATGAATTGATTTAATTTCTGGTGTGGGCACTTCCAGAGACAGCAATGGGTACCACTACGTATCTGCCTCGTGGATGCCTTACCATATACCACACTACGTGATACGACCATTCCCCTTGTGCGGAGATGAGGTTATCAACCCCACACAAATGATCTAACAAGACCGCCAGCATGGGTGACCGCCAAAAAAAAAAAAAAAAACGGTACCCTGGTTGTCGAGCTCACGCAGTGAGAGGCGTGTTTTACAGCGTCGTTGCCAACCGACGCCAACCCAATATTTGTAGGGGGGAGAAGGGGGGGGGCATGAAACCTCACTCGTACCATCGCCAGCTGGCCATACTCGCATTTTACACACACTTACAGTAGTAGTACCGCTGATGACACCCAATTCTCAAAAATGGTAGACTGCTACGAAGCAACAGCAGTACCGGTACATGCGTACATACTGCTCTAAGCTTGAAGGAGATGGTAGACTACTCTGCCAATAAACGCAAGAGGTCCTCCTGTACAAATCTGATGAAATTCGACAAACAATGAATGCATGAATGCCCTTCCTTGTGCCTTGAAGTGGACAAGTAACTTGAAAAGACACGGAAAAACCGCAGCAACGATTAAAAAAAAAGACTACGTACGTACGACGACCCCAGGTATTCATTTGTAGTGTGTTGTGGGTTGTGATTGTTCCTTCACATTTCGAGTATTAAACAGCCAGTTCTTGCTTTGTATACCCGCCGACAAGAGTAGCCCGCCTTTAGCGTAGGTGTTATCTAGGTCTATTCGAGCTATGGTTCCATACCGTCGATGCCTGTCGGTCAACCATTCCAACGGCAATCAAGAGCTGTCCAGCACCAGCAGAAGCAGTCAGTACCACAGCAGCAGCAGCAGCAGCAGCAGCAGCAGCAGCAGCAGCAGCAGCAGCAGCAGCAGCAGCAGCAGCAGCAGCAGCAGCAGCAGCACAGAGAACAGCAGTGATTCCGGATTACGCAATTACGTCCTTGCGGTGAGCCGTTCTGGCGGTAAGTAATCGGAGTACGCGACGCCCCCAGCCCCCTATAAATAAAACCGTTAAATGTTTAGGAAACCCCTGCTTGACATGTCTCTTATAAAAATGACATATTTCATATTTGCCTTTTTTGGACTTGCGCCTTGGGTCTGTGCTCCAATGATGTCGGATTACGGCCGGAAAGCTTATTCTTCATTCATATGCGTATTACGGCAAAATCGGAATAAATCAAGCTTACGGATAGTTACGGGGAGTTACAAGGCAAAAACAGGGGACGATTAAGAGACGTCCAGCGCACGTCCCGAAAATGTGTATTAAGACCCCAACATATGGGAGATATAAAATACGTATAATATGAAATATGGGAATGACTTGTCAAGCAAGGCAGAGCGTGCGCTGTCAAGGTTGTCGTAGGGCCGAGCACCCCACACTACGAGTATAAGCTCGTACGCGTAGTTTTGGTGTCAGTCAAGGCATGTCAGGGCAAAGTCTCAGTCTGTCAAGGGGTGGAAGTGTGTGTGCGTGTTCTTCACATGAAACCGTCCTTTCTACCCGTCGACATCCAGCACACCCAATGTCTTGGGTGCCGATTCTTCATCCTAGAGAGATACCAGTTATGTGGTCACACTACTACGACACTAGTGCTGTAGGTTGCAATGCGGTAAGCAGAGCAGACAATGTGTGTGTGTGTGTTCTTCACATTAAATGCCATGCCATAAATTATTCGACAGGCACGACCTACCCTGCTAGCAATCCAGCTGCGTGAAAGAGAAAAAGAAAAGAGAAGGAAAGAAAACAAAAAGTGGAAAAGGAAAAAAAATATGTCTCCTGACTCCTGACTCCTGACATCTTCGAAAAAAAGCGCGCCAGTCTGATTGAAGTTACAGCTTTTCATGACGTATGATGTCAAACACACACGTATATATGATGCGAGTATAGCACGACGACGCACGACGACAAAAACCCAGGCGAAGCTGCCAATTTCACAGCGTGCTTCTCAACTCTCTTGTCTCTCGCTCTGTCTCAAAATATGAACACATGAATCAGAATCAGCAATCCCCGACACCTGTTTAATAAGAAATAGGAAAACACGTTCCCGGCTGGGTTTCTCATTTGAGAATGGGCGCGTTCTGCACTAAATTCAGTACAACGGCTCCCAATTTTTTTTTGGTTTTCCTGCAAATTTCGCGGCCGTTCTTATTGCTCGTTTATTTATGAGCTGTTCCGTAATGTATCTGGTATACTTCGTAGTAGGGTTTGTAAGATGGCTGACTAAATACAGTGGGGGTCCCCCAGTAAGGCGGTCTGGGTAAGGTGGTATCCCGATATAAGGCGGTCAAAATCGCTTGGCGCGACTGGGAAATTGCACTGATAACCTGGAATGAATAAGGCGGCTTCCCTCTATAAGGCGGTAATAGTGCTCTGGCACACCACCGCCTTATTGGGGGACCCCTGCTGTACGTATAAATCGCCAACTAGTGATTAATAGTTGGCTACAACGTATTTACATACGTGTGAACTTGCTGATTACATAGGTATAGTTAGGCTACCATACGACGTCTTTATGGTCAGTTGGAGCCTTGGTAACTTGTGGAGTTCCGCGTATTTTTGTATGATCTGATTTTGGTGCGTTTGTGTGTTGTTTAGATGAAACTACGAGTACTGCATGCACTGCTGCTTGCTGCTGTGCGTAACAAAGTCCGTTTTAGTTTATACGAGTAGTTGGCCCACGTTTGCCATCCAACTATTAATACGACGAACCAGCAGTAATATTAAACAGTAAACAGTAGTATCTTGAGTATTCGTACGAGTGAATTCCTATTGCTCTGTACTACGAACTACGAACCCGTTGGGACCCCTCAAAGGCCTCAAAGGCGACAAAAAACAAAAAGCAATGACAGCAGCACAATCGTACTGCTGTACGAGTAGCTTTGCTTGGTGTTATCAGCCGTCTATTAATACAGTATGATAGTAGCGGCGTGAGCGCCCACAGAAGCACGGATAGGATCATGCTGCGCCCGAGCCGTTCGACTCCCTTGTATTGTATTGTATTGTATTGTATATAACTATATTAATACTCTAGATACTACTGTACATATGTACCACTACTATATAATAGGGCACCAATATGTATTACCCCCCCCCCCGACCACGCAGTTACCGTTGCTGAAATCGTCACTAAATTATCGTCATTTTTCCACTGTCTGGTGTCCCAAGAGCAGCCAACAAGAGGGTTAGGTTAACGATTAGACAGACAGACGATTGCTGCTGTACTCGTACCAACAACGAACCGCTGGCCGTACGAGTACAGACACTGGGTGTGCTCGATGTCAACGGGTGGAAAGAACCGTTTAATGTGAAAAGAACATACCTGGTACTGCTTTACGTAGAAACTGCTTTAGTACCTCTCGAGATGTATACAAGGAGAAGAGCACTTTCACGCACGTTTACTTCGTACATCGTAGTAGCGGGTACCGTACGTACCTGTTGTACTCGTTTTCATATATAGGTCACCCCTTGTTTTTATTATTTTGCCTTGACATGACACTAAAGTACCGCTGTACTACTCGTGTCAGTAAGTTTTACTCGTTGTGTGGAAAACTCGGCGCTACACCCTCGACAGCGATTTTCGACCCCCCCCCCCCTGGCTTGACATGTCTCCTGCCATCGTTTTTCCACAGAGCTCTATGCTCACAGATCATATGATATCATATGTCGCATGTCGCACACGTTGATGATCATTTGTTCAGTATTTTCCTATACGCTGATGACACTCGACGATACGTACGTCGTAATCATATTTCCTGGTACAGCCTGCAGTACACTCTGGTCATTTTCTGTATGCGCTGTACAGGTCGGTACGTCGGTACACTCTGTACTTTGGAGTCGATTGCTCCGCTCGCCAAATATGATCGATACTGGTACTCTTTGCTGCTGTGCTGTCTGTACCCTGCACAAGCGCGGCAGGGGTGCGTCGAGCAGCATACCCCACCTCAACGAGACGGCACGGGTCTACCCGCGAACACCGACCTCGCAAGCCCTCGAGGACATCACTGCCCAAGAGATCACACGATGCTCCTCCTCGAGTGCTGGTGCTGGTGCTGCTAACATACCGGTATACTACGTAGAGAGTCTCTCCGTTATTTTTCATGAAATTTTGTTATATTTTCTCGTACTGGAAGGAATTCCGTCATATATAGGGTCTGATTTCCTATATATAAATTTCCACAACAAGCTCAAGTACGGTACGGGTACGGGGAATTATCAACTTCCCTAAAACAAAAGATAAACGTGAGACAATCATCGAACGGGGGGACGGGGGGGAGATACACGCACATCGGTCGTTGGTACGGCAAGCGCTGCCCACGCCATCATGGAGGCAGGGGGGTCGGTTACTACTCGACATCTCACGAAAGCGTTTCTGTCCCCTCTCGCCCACGGTTCAAGCTGTTATCGTACCTGGGAAACGGACATCTGGTCTGTTCTCTTCGGTGTGCGCGCCTCTGGAACTTTTGGCAATCGATCAAAAATAGAAGGTCCGTCCGAAGCTCAGTCCCCTGAAACGCTACTGCTGTGCGCCAGTGCGGGTCCCCTGAGCAGGTGATGTGTTGGCACCTGCCCCACTAGCCCCACAGCCCGCCCAAGGTAGGGCGTTGCTGGGGCTGACCCTGCCCTGCCACTGTTTAATAAGTGAAGCAAACACACACATGCTCGCGGGAACAATTTTTTTTTTCCGAAAGAAAAAAAGGGAGTTCCAAGCATGGAGGCGATGGTAAGTCGGAGCTACGTCAAGATCTTCTGGGAAAAAAAAAAGTTGATCGTTCTGCGTTGCAGGTTGCACGTTGCTCCTGGCTGTGGTGCCTCGCAAGCATGGCGCAGCGTTCCTTTCCCACGAGCCCTATGAGCCCTGCACCAAATATCTCGCTGCCGCCCTGTCGAAGAAATGGCTCCCGTCTTTGGCAGGTGCAGAAACTATCGTGGTCGTGGCTACCACCGCATGAGAAGAAGCTATCCTTGCGATGGTGCTCCAAGATACCCAAGCATTTTGTGCGGCGGGATTTGCTGGTGATGGTGGAGCTGCTGCTGCTGCTGGCGGCGACACCGACAGCGAAAGGTTGGCGGATGTGGACGAACGAAGGGTGAGATCAGAGAGCCGGTTTGTGGTCAGCAACAGGTTTCAGTCGGATCTGCACAGGCTGCGGCACCTGTGAGATACTAGAACTACTGCTGCTTGCTGCTGTATAAAATATGTGATGCTGCTACTTTCAGCATCTACGACTCTTCTACCGTTCGTGAGATTTCACTCGTACGTAGATACCATCAGGTATAGTTCACTCCCTAGGTATTATATGATTTCTTTTCGCCACAGCAGCGGTGTAGTTTCATCAATCAAGTATCAAGGTCCTGCCAGCACTTACACAAATACGCGACCACGCTCCCACTGCTGGCGGTTCGCCCGAGCCTACGATTAGCTTCCAACAAAGAATCGTTCGATATCTCGTATGTATGATATCACCATACCTGGAAACTGTGTTTTTTAGGAAGTTCAGAGACACGTCGCTTGATGAGGTTCTTCGGAGAACCGTGATGATGACTTTTATTATATTAATAGTATGTGGGCTTTATCAACGGCAGCGGTGCGAGCAAGTCCCGGTGGTTCATTGCCGAACGAATATGGTTTGCTCTTTCCTATACTGACTGTACCTGCCGGATCACGATGATGGTATTAATAGTAGTGTAGGATAGCACGACTTGTCTTGTTTATTGTTCACGAACTGCTGTGCTATAAATAATAGTAGATAGATCCATCCGACAACAAGGTGGTATTATTGTTGCTATCCTTGCCTTCCGACAATGATGTGTTAACAGCATGAAAGAGCTTCAACGTTGATCACTCATAAGCACATAAGCACTCACTTCGAAACAAGAAAACCACGGATCCGAAAAGAACCCTCTGCACAAAGTCTACTCATCATGTAGATATACTACAAGTACAGTAGTACGTACGGTACACAACTGTAGTAAACGTGCTGTTGAATATTGTATGCCAGTATATATTACGCTGGGCGGAAATGTAAGGAACATTTGGGTCTTCAAATAAATACCTGAACATGTCTTATACTTACGTCCATAGTGATACGGGATTCCTTGTACCTGATACATATATACCAGGTACTGGTGTATCGAATCTGCTTGTATTATATGGATATGAATACCCTTTCTCGTTGCGGGATGGGGTGGAAAGGTACGTAAGAAAAAAGTTCGATTCAGAGCTTAAAACGCTATCATACGAGTACAGGCGTTAGAGGTAAACACTCCCACTACTTATTTGCGGGCGGGGTTCACGAACGTACCCGCTCAATGTGTGCCGTACTCGCGAGCAGTACGTAGTGCTCCGTGCTTTGAAGGGGTCCAATTATTTCGACATTCAACAAACGGTATTGACCACCGTTATTTATACCCCGGTAGCCTAGTCCCAACAACCACAACAACAATGTGCCACGTATCCTGCAACGGATGGCGCGATGACTTGGTGTGTGCGGCGTGCAACGCACGAGCAGAGACGGGATGGGAGGGGCAGGGCCTGGAGGGCGCATCGGGCACAGCATGGTCTTGGCCGCGAACGACAGCCGCGTTGTCATGTTCGGCGGACGGGACAATGAGGTTGTGCGACAGCACATCCCGCGGACATATGAGGTGCGCTTTGAATATGTGCATAAGTACTTCGTGTGTCATGATACTGCGTACGGCGTACGGTGTTCTAGGCTCTGTCACGTTGTTTCGGCAGATTGTGCGCGGTCCACAACCAACAACCAGAATGTTGTTGGCGCCCCGACGTAGTAAACTTAAGCAGAATCAGCATGCATGCAGGGGACCGGGCACGTTTTCCCTCCACGGGTGGTTCTGAAACCGGTCCCACCGCACTGAACTGGAGGTTTGTTGCTGTCGATATGTTGTTGGTTGTCGGCTGGAGGGACCCCGTACGTTTAATACAGCATGGATCCTCTGCTCGTGAGCGTACGCGCTGTAAGTACTGTAGTTTCATGCAGTCCCTCCATGGTTGTGTTTTTTATCATTACCCTACGGCAAAACAAATCCCGATTGGGCTCCAAGCAGTCCCCCCCCCCCCCCAAACGTGGGTATAGCTCTAAAAACGGGTTAACCTATCTAAAATTGAAACCACATTTTGGCGACTAACAACTTGGAACCAGAGTCGGCTGTTTTCGGTGGTGGTGAAGGGGTTGACTTGATACGTGTGCACAGACGATTGCGCCGTTGTGCCCAGGCGAAGACGATAACTTCCACAAAGCCACAGGGAATGCTCCATCTCTATGGGTGGCCAACGTACTAAGCGGTAGAGCTTACCGCCTACCTGGTACTGTAGTGGGAGACACCCATTGATGTTTCGAGGTGTTTCATTCGGTCAACACGCAAAAACAAAATGTTTGTACCGTGCTTCCGCTTGGCAACCTTGATCCCACCCCGACCTCCTGATCCCACTTGGGCCCGAATCCTCCAAAATATTGGCCCTGGGTGTATACAGTAGTGTATAGTTTAGCCGCCGGTTTGCAGGGCCCACCAAGCACCTTGATCCCTCGCCGACCAGACGTGAGGGTGCGCTTCAGCAAGCGGAAAACTTCGTCCAACAGGCTGCAACCTACCCTACAAATAAGCGCCCTTCGAGCAATGATTTACACTACATGAGTTGGATTCCCCGACGGGGAACGCCGTGGAAGGAACACGATGCTTCTTCTCTCACACCCCAGAAATTTCGAATTCGTTGATATGAAGAAAAACGTTTTGTGTTGCATGGCGGGTCGGGTCGGGGCGGGTGGGGGCGCGGTAACAACGAAAAACAGGTAACTCGAACGGATGGTACCTTGGAGTTCGTCAGCTACGACGAGAAGATCGTCCTGGACTGTCAACAGAACGCTCTCGACAAGAACACCACCACCACCACCACCACCACCACCACCACCTCCGGCGGTTCAAGCAGCACAAGCAGCTCAAGCAGCAGCACCACCGGCAACAACAGCACCAACAGCACGGGGGACTCCTGCAGCATCACAGTGGCCGTGGGCCTGTACTACAACGACGTTTGGGAATACGACCTTAACTGCACGAGGTGTGTATATTACGAGGCCTCGTGGCCTGTGTTTTCTGTTCCTAACCGTTTGCCGCTCTGTCCGGAAACATATAATTCGTTTGGATGCGCACCCGAACACGCAAATGTACTCTACGTTTACGATCAAAGTGGTACGTACCTAATACGCAAAATGAGACAGCTGTTGTCGTGTTTGCTGCGCGAGCAAGCGTAAGAGTTTCGATCAATAAAGCAGGCATGCCCCCCCCCCAACCCCGCGCTGCCCGACACGAACAAAAAAAGGGTTAATTTTCACATCGCAAATCTCGCCCTGCCGACGTGCTCCGTCCCGTCAGTGTAGGGACGAGAGAAAGTCTATGGCCATACGACTACGGCCGTGCACGGCATGAGTACACCCCCCCCCTCCCCTTTTGGTGCATGCTATTGGTAGTGCTGTCGGCACGTTGACGCCACCGTTGACGCAGGGGTCACCCATGGGGTTTGGATTCAAAAGGCAGGCATTTCCCCCACTCCCATTTCGCACCATTCGCACATGCTATCGGCACTGCTGTAGGTACTTTGTCGTCGCTGTTACCGAAGGAGTTCCCCAAGGGGTTTACACCAGAAACAGGCACCCCTCCCCCCCCCCCCGATTTGGCACCATCTGGCACATGCTATAGGTACTACTATCAGCACATACAGTAGTCGCCACCGTCGACGAAAATAGGTGCAATATTTGATATGTCGTTCGCAACGCCATGTATGACACATTTCACAACAGGTACGCGGACGGGCCGTGCGAAACGACCGGGTGGACCGTCCTCCACGAGGGGGCGAGGCACGGAGGTTGCGAGTACGTCCGGGGCACCGAAATTTGCAAGGCAAGCAACAAGCAACACGGGGGTGGTGACAACAGTTCAGATTTTCTCGTTCGCCGAAGGGTTGCTGGGCGTACCCCCCCCCCCGATCAATTTACCGATCATGGAACACGCAAAGTGTGTCAGTTAGACGGTCGGGTTTTGGCCCTCCAATGCCTCTCTAGTACTTAATATGCTAGTGTTAGTGTGGGGAGTTCCTTGACGGCTGTCCTTGACGGCTGTTCTTGACGGCTTCCTATCAAGTCAAGGGAGGGTCCAGAAGATTGGCGTCAACCGACGCATTTTCCTACCGGAAACCCTGTGTTACGCACCAATACCGGTGTGTATGTAGAGTACTTCGTACGGGTTTTTATGACATACTCCTTACCAGGTACATGCTATATATTTGTGTGTGTGTGTCATCGTTGGCTTGCAAGGTCCCGAGCGAGCGGTGGCGGCAGGGAGCCGCGCTGTTCGACGACAACACGATGATCGTCTACGGCGGGTACAGCCAGAGGTGCGGGGACTACTGCGACGACGTTTGGTCCTTCGACTTAAGGGACAACACGTGGATGGAGATATACCCGCTGGGCCACTTCGCCGAAGGTTTGAGTGGGTGCATGCTGCCCGGTTTTCCTGCTGTTAGTCCACGTGCAGTACGTAGTAGGGCTGCTTGATTGATAATAAGTCGCCGACTAGCTATTAGTTGGCTAGGTGAGTTGGCTGGCTATATTTATATATATATTTATATCAACTTAAGATATACACAAGTCTCCGACGAGATATTTTAGTTGACAGGTATTATGATTTGGTACTTCCGGTTGTTTGCAGGGGCTTTGCGTTTTTGTATCTGATTGGTGTGTCTGTGGCTCGCATTGTGTTATATGTCGAGAACGACTTAAGTCAGTCGGTTGGCTTGGTTCGCCAGGCACCTAACAAGCTAGCCGTCAAGCTCAGCCAAGGCATGCCCTACTCACAGCCCTAGTAGGGTAGCCTCCTGCAATACGAGGTGAGGTGCGATTGAAAGTGGTGCCGCGTTGTTTTAATCGCGACATGCATCCAGTGCTTGCCCAAGGAGTCATGGCACGGTTGGCCAGCCCGACGAGCAATCCCATTGGCTAGGCATATCACAAATACAATCATACGAAGTATATTATAAATGGGATGGCAGGATGGCCAGGGGGCGCTACGATTCAAGAGATTTCGCTTTAAGAGAAACGCCGATTTATGAGAGGCCAAAGGGCTTGGCATGGGCATACTAAAGTCCACTGGTATATAGAACCCATTCCAGTTTAAGATAAATACCGCTTAAAGTAAGAAGAGGTATACTAGAACTGACACACCCCTCTCTTAAATCGTAGACCCCCGTTCAGGAGCCCTCGTCAGCCAGAAAATAATGGGGCCAAAACGACCCCAATGGCTATATTAAGAATCGAAGGGGGGGGCAGAAATGGGCCGGACTAGGAGGGCACACTCTCGCCCCCCCCCCCCCCCCCCCCCCCCCGCCCCCCCCCGCCCCCCCCGCAAGCTGTTTCGCCTACGCTTTCCCGTGGTAAGGGCCCGCAACGTTTTTTCCCGCCTCATATATGGAAACCCAATCACACCCGCATGTCCCAGGCGAGGGCCCGGGGAAGCGCTGGAAGTTTTCCGTCGCGTACGATGGCCTTTCGATGATGGTCTTCGGGGGACACCGCCTGTGGCACGGCTTCGCGACGGACAACTCAGAGAGCAACTCTTGGTCGAGCTTCGAGGAGTACCCCAAGGGGGGATACCTTCAAGACCTGTGGGTGTACACCAAGACTCAGCTGGGGGAGGATGAGCAGGTATTTTGTTTTGTGAATTATATTTTCTTGCTTCCCTTGTTTATCGAGGTGTATGATGATAGAGCTGGAACATTGATGTTGTGTATGTACGGAGGAGTTCGACAGTAGTTGGCGGGAGGGGGGGAGGGAGGGAGGAAGGGAGGGAAGGAGGGAAGGAGGGAGGGAGGGAGGGAGGGAGGGAGGAGGAAAACATATCCACGCGGGGGAGGGGGGGCGGGGGCGCACGGGACTCAAGGCCGAACCGGAACGCACGAATTAGAGCAGAGCCAACTGTTTGTTTTTGAAAGACGTGCAGATCAGGAAGCTGGAAAACGGGCACGGGGGGGGGGGGGGGGGGGGGGGGAAAGGGATGGGGGGAATGCTTGATAGTTTTTTTTACTATTTACTCCGCAAGGCAGGGTCTTAGTCACGCGATGCTTTCGATCGTACATGCGGTGCTTGCAAATCGCGGGTCCAAAATCTCCGGCCTCGGGGAGTACACAGCACCGATGTTGCAGTCGCCCTTTTTCCTCCGCACAGGTACCCACCGCTTCCGAGGGCTATGGGAACTGGACGCAGCCGGCCGAAAAGCAGTACTGCGTCGCCGACCCAGGGTTGGAGTGGGAAGAAAGGAACGATGTGTCGTGCGAAGTGCGATGGCCTCAGGGCAGGTGAGCTCGCAAAAAGGAGAGCACCTTTTTCTGGACGAAAGTGTCACTTGATGGTGATGATGATGGTGATGGTGATGATGGTGATGATAGTGATGATGATGATGATGACGGTGAATATGATATTGATGATGTTGATGATAATGATGATGATGATGATGATGATGATGATGATGACGATGATGATGAGGATGGTGATGATGGTGCTCCCACATTAGCAAATTCCCCCGCAATACGCAGTATGCCATTTGCTAGAGAAATACAAACCCGATACCACATATAGGACGAAGGACCTGTGCTACGGTTTAAGAGAGGGGTTGCACTTTTCGCCCCAACCATTGTTGCCACTGACGCAGCTCCGAAAGTGAGAAGATCCTCAATCTCGCAGGAACCGATGGATGTTTTTCAACATTGTTCGTCAAATACGTAACCCGAGCCGACAGCCCTATCAGTTTTTTTTTGTAGTACTTTTTTTACCGGGGTAACTACACTCTGCGACGAGGTGCCGCGTTGATAATTTGGCGAATCGACGCGGGGGTAGTTAGTAACCCTGGGTGAGAGTCTCCGGCTGATCGCAGCAGGAAGTCTCATTGATCCCACACTATATACGAATTCAAGAGATGACGGAATGTTGCAACAGGATTGTGTATCAGGCTTGTATAGCTCACCGGGAATATTTGTTTCTGTCAAAAGCGCAAAAATAACGTGCTGCCCCTGTGGTAGCACGGATGGAAGAAAGAAACGGTGGGGGGCTTCTAGGTGATACCAGGTACAGTATCATATACCACTCTGTCCCCAAACACCCTGTCCCCAAATATAAGGAACGTTGGCATATTATTATCTAATGTAAACGAATTTTATATTTAACCCTTTTACTGTACTGGAAAAAAAACCACACTAAAATCAAGTATTTTGTCCCCAAAAATTTGGGTTACGTTTTGAAGGGATTAAGGGCAGAGTGATCGAACATATGTCGTTAGCTGACTAAAGTAAACCATATCCCAAGAGGCCGAACAAAGACTCCGCTACATGGACCCGCCCGCCCGCCCGCCCGTCCGCCTACCCGCTCGACTGCTGACATGCCCCCGCTGACAAACACCGCGCGTGAAAAGGAAGGGCTTTGTTTCCGCGAGGCCAACCCTGCCCCCCACGCAGAGACGCACCATGTATAAGTTGGTGCGTCGCGGCGGTGAAAATATAGGACGAAGCTCGACGAACCTCTTGGGGCGCCTCTAGAAAATGTCCTTGGCCGTCGAAGGTGCAAAGCTAGGAGGCCTCGATTTGACCCATTGACTGTCCGCCCCCCTGTCGCACTGAACCCACTGCTGAATAGCCCAAAGGGCAGAGCTGTGAGTCGGTAGGGTTTCACGACTAATAACTAGTCGGTAGGGGCCGCTAGCCAACTAGCTGACATTAGTCGGCAAAGTCGGCTGGCGAAACCAGCTGATGGCCAGCCTACGTGCCGACTGAGGTCAGACAACCGAAGCGAGCCAATACAATAGCCCTCCGGGCTCTTCCCAAAAACTGAAACAAAAAACTCATCCAGAATCCAACAACCCTTCCTGCAGGTATGGAAAGGCACTAAGTCGGATAGTCGGCACCCCCGGGTAGCGACTATTACAAACTATTAGTCCGACTAATAACTAACTGGTGACTTTAGTCATGCCGAGTCACAGCTCTAAAGAGAGGCCTTGGCGCGCCTCAAAAGACACGTCTCCTTCAGCATGTTTCAGGGCCCCAACCCAACCACAACACTACTAATAGCACGTGTTTTCGTTCGTTTTTGTTTGTTTTATGGTATGTCATGGCATGGCATGGCATGGCATGGGGTGACCCGGCGCGGCGGGTGGATGACGTCGGGGGCGATTTGCAGGGCCGGGCATGCGACGGCGTGGGACGAGGAAAGGGGGGGGATGTGGCTGCACGGAGGCTACACCACTTTCTTTCCCTACATTAGCTCGGACGGGGCCGGCTCAGACTCCGGGACAACGGTGGGGCATTTTTCTTGCAGAGAAAGAGAGAGAAAGAGAGAAAAAGCGAGAGAGAGAGAAAAAGCGCTTGAGTCATGTAAAAATGTTTTATATACCGATCGCTCCACGCATAAGTTTTTGTCGTGCCCGTTTTTTGTGTCCGACCGGTTGCGAGACGTAGCAAAACCCAGCCGGGATCTGCCCGAAAGCGAAGAGATGGTTGAGAGGACTGGACCTCAACGTTGGTCCGACCGTCCTCTATAACGGGAGGCCATAGGTAGCGATCAGAGCTCACGATGGACGCAAAACACAGGCCATTTCTCTATGCTTAGACGCCACAATTGGTTATGGTTACTATCATATATTCCCCCGCAACAGTCGACCAAGAACGGAACTGAAAGTACCGCACCGAAAAACAAATATGTGTCTCCAGCTGTGCTTCAGTCGTGTGATTTTTTCAGAGGACAGTGAAAAGGAACTGACAGGGGCGTCTTGCCCTTTTCCTCCTGCTGCCCTAGCGGTTCACCCCATTCCTTTGATCGCCAATCGAAAATACGCCAACGCGTTGCTGCAACTCCCGCACCACCCAAGCGAACATGTGCCAGGAGACTTCGGTTTGACTCCTTGACTGATCGTCCCCCTACCCTATTGTAGTGTTTTCGTTCGGAGGCCGATGAAAAACAACTGCCACGGTGTCTTGCCTTCCTCCTTCTGCCTTTCCTTCGATCAATGTCCCACCGTAAACACGCCAACGCGTTGCTGCAACTCCCGCACCACCCGAGCTCGAAGCTGACAGTCAACAAATATTCTAGGAGGCCGCAGTTAGACTCCTTTGACTGACCGCCTCCTACACTAAACCTAGTATAATATGGACGAAATAAGCCTTGACGCGCCCGAACAGAGCGGTCTCCATAGGCAGCATCTTTGACAGTTACAGCTATAGTAGTACTTGGACTGTTGAATCGTGAACGTACGTTTGTTATTGATCACGCAACATGGCGTCGTCGAGGCATGTTTTCTCTCTCTCTCCCTCCCTGCATATTGCTCTCTCTCCCCCTCCCTCTCTCTCTCCCTGCGTCTCTCCCTCTCTCCCTCCCTCCCTCCCTCCCTCCCTCCCTCCCTCCCTCC